>JAPXFY010000021.1:46993476-47038476 GCA_030674185.1 Monoplex corrugatus | reverse complement strand
TCAGAATATACGTCGTTTATATGACATTTAACCTGACTAGCCAGTAAGTTTATATTGTCTCCTTTTTTTAAATTAGTGTGGTGTACGTCAAATCGTGCTCTTTGGAGTTCCCAACTGGGTACTGGCGAAAAGGAAGGTCGTATAGATACAGGATCAAGTGATGTGTGTGTGTGTGTGTGTGTGTGTGTGTGTGTGTGTGTGTGTGTGTGTGTGTGTGTGTGTGTTGTGTGTGTGTGTGTGTGTGTGTGTACAGTACTGTGCTGATTGAAATATGCTCATTTTTGTTTGTTTGTAAATCATTTTGGGTCACTGTAATTCCTATATTGGGCTGTGCTGATTAAAATGTGATCATGTTCGTCTGTCTGTTGGTTGATCGTTTTCAGTCACTATGATTCCAATACTGGGCTGTGCTGACTGAAATATGCTTATTTCTGTTTTCTTTTTATATCAGACATGATTTAAATTTGCAAGTTTCCTAGGAAAACAGCTGAAAATAATTATGGTACTTTTGTCCATACACCCATATCAATACCCGCATGAAGTTACATAAATTAACACAATCTTTAAAAAAAAAAAATTAGAAAGAAAACAGAAAGAAAGAAAAACAAGAAAGAAAAAACTGGTCAAGCCTTTCTATCACCTTTCACACAAAAATCACCAAAGCAAATCCAGATTTTGCACTTCCCATGATCACTGTGACCATGAAAAAAACATCAGATCAAATAAAACTTGACATCAAGTACCAATAATTGCAGACTGTCACAAGAGTGAAAATTAAATTTAAATAATCTCAGAAGTCTCTTAGACAGTGGTGTTCACAAACCTTCCTGGTTTGGTCCATTGACCTTGGCACTATGATTTCCAAACTTATATATGCATCTGCGGCTCAACAGTCTAAAATCCATCCAGAAACAGGTGGGGAAATGTTGCTTACAAATTTTCTCTCTCTCTCTCTCTCTCTCTCTCTCTCTCTCTTCTCTCTCTCTCTCTTCTCTCTCTCTCTCCTCTCTCTCACCACACACACACACACACACACACACACACACACACACACACACACACACACACACACACACACACACACAACACACACACACAACAAAACACACACACACACACTGGCTGATATGAAACAATCTCTCTTGCTTTCTCTTTCTAAAAAAAAAAAAAAAAAAAAAAAAGGGCAGATTTTAAAATCTTCTCAATCTTTCCTTAAAAAATATGGGCAGGCAAAAAATTAACCGCTTAACTCAACAAGTTAGCACAAATGCCTCACAGGAACCCCCCTACTCTCTAAAGCAGTCAAGTCGAATGGATCTCATGCATAAGGCACCAGACAACATGTCACTGCTGGCAGCTTGAATGGACAAGTGTGTGAACATCAATGAAGCAAGAGATGATTTGCTAGGGGCACTAGCATGGAAAGAGTTAAGTGTCTACTGTCATTCCATGAATCATCTATCCCCCATGCAGTTTACAGCAGCATGCAACATGCTGTGTGATGCGTGGTCCTATTTCTTCTACTACATCAGCCCTCCACATATAATACATTTTTTAGATATAATACATTTTTTTAGATTTCATCAAAGCTCAAAAGCTTGAGGGTTAGGATTTTTTCCTACCATATTCTCTATGGAAGTGTTGTTTCATTTTTAAAGCCTGTCTGCAACAATCCATATTTCAAATTTGATTAACAGAACAACAAAAAGTTCAGATTTTTTATGAATAGTTTTTTTCTCTAATCCCCACCCTCCCCCACCCCTGCCTCCCCACCCCATCCTCTCTTCCCAGCTGCTTCTTTGGCTCTGCACCACCCCCACACCTTTCACTTCACTTCCCCATACAGCACATTTAAAATGTCAGTGCCACAGAGCTGTCAGGAGTCATCAATATAAAAAAAAGTAAAGCCACCAAGAGACCCCCTACCAGAGGAGACTGTGCTCTGCTGCTGGCTTACTTTATGGGCGTTCAGTAGTGCCTGGTGAAATCTAAATACTCAGAACACTACCCACCAAACCCTAGAGAGCTACTAACAACAATACTGGTCATTACTCAAACAGCCAGAGTATTCTACCCCCCCCCCTCTCTCCCCTCCTACCCTGCCACTCTGTTTGATCAAAGCTGTTATGATGTGAATCAATGTACCCTTTCTTTTAAAAACAGAATATTTTTAAAAACTCAAAATTCTTTAAAACAAAAACAAACAAAAAAACTAGGGATGGGGGGGGTGGGTAGGGGGGGAGTGGCACCAACCGGAGAAAATGTTTTTCATCTGACTACAAGCTTGCACGAATGTCCACCATGGGGAGTCCTCCTGATGCAATCTAAGAAGAATAAGAAGTGCATGCTAAAGACAGCGATGCATAAAGCACTACACAACAACATGCCTGGTAGTGTGTGTGGTGTGTTGTGTGTGTGTGTGTGTGTGTGTGTGTGTAAAACAACTGCAGCAGAGGGTGATTAGCTGGGGGCATCAGCATGGAAAAGTTAAGTGTCACTCCATGAATCATCCTCCATGCAGTTTACACAATGTTCTGTCCTGCTTGGTCCCACTGTTGGTTCCCCTCCCTGTTTTTTTTTGTGTGTGTGTGTGTGTTTTTTTTGTTTTTGTTTTTGGTTTGTCTGCTTGGTTGGTTGGTTTGTTTGGTTTGGTTTGATTTCGTTTGGTTGGTTTGCTTTGCTTTGCTTTGCTTTGCTTTGCTTTGCTTTGCTTTGCACTGGTTTGGTTTGCTTTGGTTTGAGGTTACAGGCTGGCTGGTTGCTTTTGTGTTTTAGGTTTGTTTGTTTTTGTTTGTTTGTTTGGCTGGCTGGCTGGCTGGTTGGTTTATTTTTGGGGTTTTTTGTTTTGTTTGTTTGTTTAATTTTTGTTTTGATTTGTTTTTTGTTTTGTTTTTAGTTTTGGTTTTTTTGTTTCTTTCTTTTGTTTTTTGTTTGTTTTTGGTTTTTTTGGGTTTTTTTGGTTATAAATGGATATGGTTTGGGCCAACTGCCTTTGTCAGCAAAAGTCAAAATCATATGAAATATCACAGATCCAGACAGCTGATAAGATATGATAGGTAAAATTATTTTTAATGTGAATCAATGCCACTCATTCAATAAAAATGGAAGACTAGAAGTAGAACTAGAAGAAAACAGTATTCCCTAAAAAAAGAAATTTAAAAGGGCAGCAGGGGAGGGTGGGGGAACAAAATCTCTCATTCCCACTCACGACACCAGATCCCAAAAACTGCCATCTCACACTGCTACATGTTTGCACCAAAGTTTAACAAGGAGTCCCTTGCGCTCTCTGATCAAGTCCATGCAAAAGGAAGTGATGCATAAAGCACCACAAGATGTCACTGCCGGCAGCCTTCACAACTTCAGTGGGACAAGTGTGTGAACATCATCGATGCAGGGGGATGATTAGCTCGGGGCGCTAGCATGGAAGAGCGGAGCATCAGCATCATTCCATGATTCATCCTCAACGCAGTTTACACTAGGCGCTACATGCTGTGTCCTCCAAAGTCCATGTCTTTTTCTTGTGTGTGTGTCTTGTTTTTTGTTTAGGGGTTTTCGTTTCTTTCTTTCTTTCTTTCTTTCTTTCTTTTTCTTTCTTTCTTTCTTTCTTCCTTTCTTTTTCTTTCTTTCTTTCTTTGTCTTTCTTCCTTTCTTTTTCTTTCTTTCTTTCTTTCTTCTTGGTTTTTGTTTTTTTGTTTTGTTTTGTTTGTTTTTTTGTTTTTCAGCGTGCTGCCTACATAGAACTGGGATTTGTTCTTGTGAACATCATGATGTTGCTGGTTGGGTTTAAATTTAAACCTGTGTCCTACACATGTTTGGGATTTGTTGTTGATGATGGTAATCAATGTTGTTGCTGTAGTTGTTGTTGTTTGGTTTTGAATGGCTGTTCTGTTGCTTTGGTTGGCTGGTTGGTTGGTTGGTGTTTTGATTTGGGAGGGTGTAGTTGTTTTTTTGTAATTTTGTGTGGGGGGGGGGGGGGTTGGTGTGTGTGTGTGTGTGTGTGTGTGTGTGTGTGTGTGTGTGTGTGTGTGTGTGTGTGTGTGTGTGTATGTTTGTGTGTGTATGTGTGTATGTGTGTGTGTGTATGTGTGTGTGCTCGCGCTTGCACATGCGTGTGTGTGGGGGGGATTGTTTTGTTTTGGTCCGGTTTGGCTTTGGTTTTGGTTTTTTGACGGAGGAAGGAGGGACTGTCTAAACATAAGGACTGATCAAAACCATGCATGCACAAAAGACAACATGAAACTGCCTTACTGGTACCAGATTCTTTTAACTTGGAAATATCAAAAAGTATGGTTAATGAAAAAACCGAGTGCTGATGATATTGATATTCAGATGGAGGAGGTGAGATGTGAGGGGAGGGGTGTGTGAAAAGTGGAATGGGGCAGGAGGCAATTAACTGTGCTTGATGCTATCAGATTCTCACTTGTGTTGCTGAAGTAATCCACTGCACATCTGTCACCTCATTCTATTTAATCACACACACACACACACACATTCACACGCGCGTACGCACGCACCACACACACTCTCTCTCTCCTCTCCTCTCTCTCCTCTCTCTCTCTCTCTCTCTCTCTCTCTCTCTCTCTCTCTCTACTCTTTCTTACACACACACACACACACACACACAATATGCATGCACGCACGCATGCATGCATGCATGCACACACACACATGCGCGTGTGCATGCATGCACAAACACACACACATACACAAACACACACACAAACACACAAACACAAGTTCATACACATATACACACACACAAAGCGCGCGCAGCACACACACACACACACACACACACACACACACACACACACACACACACACACACACACACCCCACACACACAAGATTTAAAATGACATATATACACTTGTACAAAGTCACATAATGGAGTGTGTGGGCTAGTGGATGAAGCATCGATCCAGAACGAGAAAAACCTGAGTTCAATTCCCAATCAGACAGGAATATTCTCCCTACCACCAGGCCCTGAATGGTAGTCTGGATGCTAGTCTTCAGTCTGGATGCTAGTCTTTCAGATGAGACAACAAACCGAGGTTCCCAAAAGCGGCATGCATTTTGCACATGTTAACTATCCCATAGCAATGAAGAAGTTGTCCCTAGCAAACTTTTTGTAGAAAATCCCACTCACTGTTGCAACAAAAAAATACAAGCGGGGCAGGGGGTGGAGAATGGGGGGAAGGGGGGAGGAGATTGTTACTGCACTGTGGCAATGTGCACTCCCTGTTCAGAGCAGCCCAAATTTCACATGGTAAATCCACCGTGACAACAATAAATGAATTACAACAGAAAATATCAAAAACACAAAATAAAAGGCAAGCATACACATGCAAACACAGAGAAGAAAGAGAGTAAAAAGGAACACAGAGAGAGAGAGAAAGACACACACAATCACACACACACACACACACACACACACACACACACACACACACACACACACACACACACACACACACACACACTGAGACAGCACGTATCACACCACACACGCACGCACGCATGCACACCACGCACGCACACACACACACCACGCGCACGCATCACCACACGCACGCACGCACGCACGCCAACAGCCACCACCACGCACACGCACACACACACACACACACACACACACACACACACACACACACACACACACACACACACACAGAGAAAGAATGTCACAGTCTGGCCTGACATTGATTACAGTCTCAGTCTGCTTTTGTTAAATAACATTATACGCAGGTTGGGAAAAAAATGGCACAACAGTGTAAGTTTGACAGAAAATGTCAGAGACTGATCTATTTTCAGCTTTAGACTTCCACAACACATATCTAAAACACAGAAAGATTGATAAATAGCTCCCCCCAAAAAAAACAAAAAAACCAAAAAAAAACCACACTATCATAACTTGATTATTTTGCTTATTTTTCAGCACACTTCTTTTTTTTCCAGAATATGGTTACCTAAACCTCGTTCACTTGCAATATTATTTAAACAACACTTTCTTCCTCTGTGTGACTTTCTAGAATTTAAAACTACACAGAATGTTCCTTCAGGTCAGCTGAAGACTGATTCAACAATGATTTGACCAGACACGGAGTTTTCAAATTCCATTCCACACCAGAGGGACATACAAAGATCAGTATTTCTCATTCCCTCTGAAAAACAATTATTTTTCATTCCCATTTCAAGAATGAACCTGCACAAAAAAAAAATTCCAACAATCATCCATATTTATACAATACACATCTACAAAGCACTGATCATACTGCTTGCATGGGTGGTGCATTAAGGTAGCAGGTACAGTGGCGGAGAAGCTATTTTTTGTTTATTTTAGTAACAGTGGATATACATAAGCTAGAAACCTGATTTTTGGCAGAAATCTGCAGGATACATGTCTCTAATAGAAAAAAATATTATTTTGGTAAAATGTTTCATATAATTTGTGTTGTAATTAATTATGTAAATTAATGTGAAATTTTCGATACCAAAAATAGTGATAGTTTTTGACAGACTAATTCCCAGGGTATAATTCTTTTTGAAGATTTGTTTTTTTTTAATATAACCTATATTACAAAATGAAGCTTTGTCATACCAACTTTTTGATATCCAGTTTTGTCTTCATTCTATGGGCGTATAAAATTCGCGTTAAATGTCATTAAAATTTTTTACACTTTTACAAGCTTTATTACTAAACTATACAAGTTATCCAAAATCTGGTATGACACAAGCTAGCTGTTAGTATGATAAAGCTTTGTGCCAAAATTCATGCAGATTGGTTAATATTTGTACGCACTAGGAACGCAAAACGACAAAATTTCACATTAATTTACATAATTAATTACAACACAAATTATATGAAACATTTTACCAAAATAATATTTTTTCTATTAGAGACATGTATCCTGCAGATTTCTGCCAAAAATCAGGTTTCTAGCTTATGTATATCCACTGTTACTAAAAAAACAAAAATAGCTCTCGCCACTGTACTGCTACCTTAAATTTAATTTTTCAACACTGGCTTTACCTCTTTAAGTTCTTCTTTCTTTTGAAAAAGCCTGTCATCTGTTTAATCCTCTGAAAAATAAACAGGAGGATCAAACACTGTGGTCTATGCATTTTAAGACATTGTGTCACAGGCCTGTTGTTTTTAATTAAAACATTCAAATGAATAGATACTATAAAATCTGTGCTGTATATCATATGATCCATTTCCATACCATTACGTTAAAACATATGTTGCATAATTGTACAATCCATATCAACAGCGCACACAGCACACACACAACACACACACACACACACACACACACACACACACACACACACACACACACACACCATAAGAAAATCTTAAATCCTAAAGTCTGAACAAGTACAACTGTTTGTTTGTTTGTTTGTTTTGTTTGTTTGTTTGTTTGTTTGAGAACAGAAAAATGGGGAATGGAGTGAGAAAGCTATGCAGCAACTGAAACAAACGTCCAACATCATAAGAAACATAAATCCATCAGAAAAGTTGCAATCTGTGTGTCAGAATTTGAATTTATCTGATTTTTTATTTCTTTTGAGGCGGACCTTCACTTGGTTTTGTTACAGAAATATCACCAGGGAAAAAAGTCTGTCCATATGGCATGTCACATTATTTTCATTCACTGCTTTCCTTTCTGTAGTGTTAGGACTGATGTTTTTCTTGGGGAAAAAAATCAATTGTACCATTCTTGTCTGACAGCAAGCTTAGCTGTGTACCCCAAGTGAAACACACAACACATGCACACACAAAAATCAAATAACAACACAAACAAACAAGTAACTTATACAAAAAAGAGCGAACCGGCTAAACTGATAAAAGCATGCTCTAGGGTCTTCAAACAAAAATCCAGATCGTCACACCCAACATACTCCCTTATAAATAAATGATATGAATCAATCCCTTTTCAATTTCACTCTCCCTTTCAAACAACGAAATAAATGGATCGTGGGAGTTGGGGAGGGGGAGGAGGGAGAAGGGAAGGGGACAAGGAGGCGGATAGGGTAAATTTCATGTGCGTGTGTGCGTGTATTGTGTTGTGTTGTGTTGTGTTGTGTTGTGTTGTGTTGTGTTGTGTTGTGTTGTGTTGTGTTGTGTTGTGTTGTGTTGTGCTGTGCTGTGCTGTGCTGTGCTGTGCTGTGCTGTGCTGTGCTGTGTTATGCTGAGCTGTGTTATGCTATGCTGTGTGTGTTGTGTTGTGTTGTGTTGTGTTGTGTTGTGTTGTGTTGTGTTGTGTTGTGTTGTGTTGTGTTGTGTTGTGTTGTGTTGTGTTGTGTTGTGTTGTGTTGTGCTGTGCTGTGTTTTGCTGTGCTGTGCTGTGCTGTGCTGTGTTTATGCTGAGCTGTGTTATGCTATGTTGTGTTGTGTTGTGTTGTGTTGTGTTGTGTTGTGCTGTGCTGTGCTGTGCTGTGCTGTGCTGTGCTGTGCTTTGTTGTGCTGTGTTGTGTTGTAATGTACTGGGTGGAGCGGGGTGTGCATGTGGTGTGGTGTGTGTGGTTGTGTGTGTGTGTGTGTGTGTGTGTGTGTGTATGTGTGTGTGTGTGTGTGTGTGAGAGAGAGAGAGAATCTGTGTAGGTGAGTGTATGCGAGCATGTATTTATGTTGTGTGTGTGGGGGGGAGGGGGAGAGGTGCATGCACATAAGGGTTTTATGAAACTCAAGGAGTCTACCAGACAATGACTCGCATTTTTGGATGAGACACACATGGATTTGTCAAAGCCCTGTGAATCCCTCTTGAACAAGCTCCAAAATCTAAATGCAGTATGTCAACAGTGGGGGTGGAGTGGGGGCAAGACTGAAGAGGCATAGGTGTATATTACTATATATGCACACATCTGTCTGTCCATCTAAGGGGTGGGGTGGGGGCAAGACTGAAGAGGCATAGGCGTATATATGCACATGTCTGTCTGTCCATCTAGACAGTGGGGTGGGGGCAAGACTGAAGAGGCATAGCTGTATATTACTATACATGCACGCGTCTGTCTGTCCATCTAGGGGGTGGGGTGGGGGCAAGACTGAAGAGGAAAAGCTGTATATATGCACACGTCTGTCTGTCCATCTAGGGAGTGGGGTGGGGGCAAGACTGAAGAGGCATAGTTGTATATATGCACGCGTCTGTCTGTCCATCTAAGGGGTGGGGTGGGGGCAAGACTGAAGAGGCATAGGCATATATATGCACACGTCTGTCTGTCCATCTAGACAGTGGGGTGGGGGCAAGACTGAAGAGGCATAGCTGTATATTACTATATATGCACGCGTCTGTCTGTCCATCTAGACAGTGGGGTGGGGGAAAGACTGAAGAGGCATAGCTGTATGTATGCACACGTCTGTCTGTCCATCTAGGGAGTGGGGTGGGGGCAAGACTGAAGAGGCATAGCTGTATATATGCACACGTCTGTCTGTCCATCTAGGGAGTGGGGTGGGGGCAAGACTGAAGAGGCATAGTTGTATATATGCACACGTCTGTCTGTCCATCTAGGGAGTGGGATGGGGGCAAGACTGAAGAGGCATAGCTGTATATATGCACATGTCTGTCTGTCCATCTAGACAGTGGGGTGGGGGCAAGACTGAAGAGGCAAAGCTGTATATTACTATATATGCACGCGTCTGTCTGTCCATCTAGGGGGTGGGGTGAGGGCAAGACTGAAGAGGCATAGCTGTATATATGCACAGTCTGTCTATCCATCTAGGGGGTGAGGTGGGGGCAAGACTGAAGAGGCATAGCTGTATATATGCACATGTCTGTCTGTCCATCTAGACAGTGGGGTGGGGGCAAGACTGAAGAGGCATAGCTGTATATTACTATATATGCACACGTCTGTCTGTCCATCTAGGGGGTGGGGTGGGGGTAAGACTGAAGAGGCACAGCTGGATATATGCACACATCTGTCTGTCCATCTAGGGGGTGGGGTGGGGGCAAGACTGAAGAGGCATAGTTGTATATATGCACACGTCTGTCTGTCCATCTAGGGGGTGGGGTGGGGGCAAGACTGAAGAGGTATAGGCGTATATATGCACACGTCTGTCTGTCCACCTATCTGCCTGCCTGCCTGCCTGCTGTCTGCCTGCCTGTCTGCCTGCCACCTGCCTGCCTGCCTTCCTGTCTGACTGTCATGAGTTTGTGTCAATGAACAAAATATGACCTCATTTCTTTTCAAAACCTAAGGTATCATTTCTTTCTCAAATCCTACCTAAACACAGCAATGTATATAGCCTGAAGCCACTGGAGATGGCTCTCACACTCACAGTCTGATTGATCATCACTCTTCCTCCTCCTTCTCCTCATCCCCCCACAAGCATGACTATTGAATACTAGGTCTATTAGTATTACTATGATTACTACTGTTGGCAGATGTGGGTGGAATACATTACCTAGTTATAATTCATAGGAGAATCAGTCACTGTTACCATTATTCTGTTTCAAGCCCAGTAGATTGCATAGAGCCATATCAGGGCTATAACTGTTTCAAAACATACATAATACTTCTTCAGGAGAAAAAAGGAAAAGAAAATTAAGTACACATATCAATGCATTCATGCACATAGTCTAAGGAGATGCCCCTTGCACTGACCACTCCGTCCAATTTATCACACAGGAGATTTTAAAAACATACCTGAATACAAATGTAAACATAACTAAGGATACTAAAACATATTATATAAATAATAAAAACGGGCCTGAATTAATTATATATTGCTTCAACATATCTCATTTCCCTACAGCCAAAACTGCACTAGATGCATGTACCCAATTATCAATCCTAAGAAAAAAATATCTAAGATTTTATCAAAAAACATACAGGTGAACAGACCAGCAAAGCAGAAAACGACACAGGGAAGGAGAATCAGTCAGAGCACAATGAAATGCTTTGAAAACAATCCTGCAATGAAATGCTTTGAAAACAATCTCTCTTGAACACAGGGCAATTTCCAAATATCACAAATGCCAACCTTTCCTACCAGTCTGACTGTAACAAGTAATCACTTCTCCGCCACTTACAATGACTCCTAAACCCATCAATTCTGATGGGTGTGTGCATGCCTATGCACAGGAGTAGCTATTTTACAGCATGATGATGAAACTAGCACAGTGTGTGGCTGACAAATTCATAAGCAGAAAGCTGTCATACATGTCACCAGAATCAGAGTCAGAAGAAATTTGGGGGAAATAATAAATGCAGGAAGCTATCATATGTTTATACTCTATAGGTCATTTCATCTCACATGACAAATTCATTTTTGTCATCATCTACTTTGAACTCAATCAGGAGAGCCAAAGAGAGAGAGAGAGAGAGAGAGAGTGTGTGTGTGTGTGTGTGTGTGTGTGTGTGTGTGTGTGTGTGTGTGTGTGTGTGTGTGTGTGTGTGTGTGTGTGTGTGTGTGTGTGTGTGTGTGTGCATGTGCGTGTGCGTGTATGTGCATGTGAGTGTGTGTGTGTGTTTGTGGTGATGGTGGTGGTGGAGATCAATGGTTTAATGTCTATTCACTAAAGTGATTTTAGACAAGTGTGTGTTTGTCTTTGTGTGTACATGTATGTGTGGGTGTGTGTATGTGGGTGTGTGTGTGTGTTTGCATGTAGTGGGTGTGTTTGTTTGTTTGTTTGTTTGTTTTGTTTGTTTGTTTGTTTGTTTGTTTGTTTTGTCACAATGAATTTACTATGTCAAACTTTTGGTTGCTCTACCTAAGTCAGGTGTGTTGCTATTTCTTTTTTTTTCCAATTCCTCTGTGATACACAGCATAGGTGCACAGGCAAGCACTTGTGAATGTTTAAAGACATTATTTATTTTCGTAAATATATCCCACTAAAAAATAAAAGCTGAAGCAGAAATTCAAAACCGAGGCAATCAATTATCAAGTATGTCATTGTCAGTGTGATAACTATAACCCTTTCATTCCCTCACCCTATCCACCAGCTTCCTGCAGAAAGCTGGTGGACAAGGTGAGGGAGTGAAATGATCAAGTGTTTGCTTTGTTGTCATAGCTGTCAATGTGGGATGCTGGCATACAGGGTGAAAAAAATAAAGCAAGAAAACAATGCCTCATCTTAATGTTTTGCTCATTAACACACCTTTATAACTATTTTATGAAGGGATGGGTGCTGCCCTCATGGTGCTGGCCCCAGGAAAAGTTGAGGTCTCTGCCACACCACACTCTAGTCCAGCCGGACACAACAGTCATTGTAATTCACCAGTGGTATTCTTTTATTACTGATGTTATGTAGTATGGTCTATTAATTATTATAATAAAAAAAAAGACAGTGGGATTGTTAAGTGGTTAAGATGTCACTTCCACCAGTCGCCGTGGTGTAGAGGTTAACACAACAGACTACCCAATGGAAGGTTGCGGGTTCGAATCCCCATCAGTCCCTTCAAAACTATATCACTGTGGGATTTTGCAGCTCTAACCAGCTCCTACCCAGAGTTGGGCATGCTATGGGCTCATTGGAAAGACTGGGTCCACACAGTCGAGTCTCATCCACTTCATGGATGCGTCATTCAGGGTGTTGCTCAAATCTTCTGACCAGCACCACAGGCCGGGTTAATTCTCGGGCCTGGTTGACGCCAGGATACATTAAAATCATAAGCACAGAGTACAGCCTTGTAACGCAGTCTCAACCCTAGATGGAACTTCATAGCATCATGATTATCATCCTCATCGACATCATTGCACTGTAAACTAAAAAACAACTGAGCCAGCCTCTGTGGACATTACAGATGGTGTAGAAAATGGGACGAAAAAAAAAAAGGTGAGCACAAAGGTAACCATCCTAAGTAATATGATCCTAAAACAAAATAATAATGGAAAAAAAAAAGATGTCACTTCCGACTGAAAGTTCTAGTTTTGATCCTGATGGGTAGGCCTACTAAAGGCCTTGTGGGTTAAGGGTGGAGATTCTTCAGATCTCCTTGGTCAACATGTGCGCAGACCTGCTGGCGTCTAAGCCCCCTTCTAGTGCATATGCACAGAGAACATCAAATATACTACACGTCATTATTGAAGGGCCAGGAACGTTTTTGAGTCAATTTTTGAAAGGAGAAATAACCTATTTTCTCTTACTCTTTTCTCCAATTCGTTGCCGTAACTGAATGGATAAGAGCTCAGACAACATTGCAGTTTCCTTTTGGCACGTGTTTGGGGATTTGCCGATTTGCAATGGGCGGCCCAAGGAAGACAATTTCCACACGAAATTGTCGAATCTTCAGCAGGGTCTCTCTGACGACGCAGGCAAGGTAGCGACAAAATTCGCTTTGCACGTGCAAGGCAAGCCCTTTTTGAACACTACTCCAGCCAAAGTTGCCCGCAGACGAGGATAAAAAGGACCCGTTCTTGGTTCATTTTAACCATGCTTGCAAGACGACGGATGACGGATGAGCAGCGGGGAGAGCCCTCGCTCTGCTTGATGAAGGCCTAGCGCAGCGGGAAGTTGCTAGACGACTTGAAGTGTCGCATTCCACAATCCAGAGACTGCTGGAGCGCTTCAATGAGACTGGAGCAGTCCAGGAAAGGCGTCACACAGGTCGACCCAGAGTAACGACAAGACAGCAAGACCGCTACCTTGCCCTCTCCGTCCTGAGGGAAAGGGCATCCACTGCGGTGACCTTGAGGGGTCAGCTGAGGGACGCAACAGGTGCTAACATCAGCTGCAGCACGGTGAGAAGACGGCTACATGAGGCAAACTTGAGGTCACGGAGACCGGCCGTCCGACCCGTGCTGTCACCGGTCAACAGAGTGCGCCGCATGACCTGGGCCAGGGAGCACGTGACCTGGACAAGGCAACAGTGGGCCCGGGTCTTGTTTTCGGATGAGTCCAGGTTCACCCTGACCTTTAACGATGGCCGGGCTCGGGTGTGGCGACGTCAAGGGGAGAGGTTCGCTGACGCCACTGTCCAAGAGCATAACCGGTACGGCGGCGGGTCGGTGATGGTGTGGGGTGGCATGAGCCGTGGTACCCGGACCCCCCTGCTCCCCATTGACGGCATCCTGAACGGGGTCCGGTACCGGGACGAGGTTCTGGCGGCCGTGGCACTGCCTGCGCTTGTGGACCTTGGTCAAGGCGCCATCTTCCAGGACGACAATGCACCTGCGCATCGAGCACGCCTTGTGACCGACTTCCTGGAGCAGCATGAAGTCGTCCGTATGGCCTGGCCAGCGTGCTCACCTGACCTGAACCCAATTGAACACCTCTGGGATGTGCTCGGGAGGCGCATCAGGGACAACCACCCCCCACCGGGCACCCTGGCCAGGCTGGTCGACATCCTGCAGATCGAGTGGGCGGCCATCCCTCAGGACACACTCCGTACCCTTGTGGGGTCGATGCATCGGCGCTGTGAAGCATGCATCCAGGCTCGGGGCAGGACACACTGCGATATTGAAAACAGATTGGCCAAATCTGACACTTTCTGTTTTTTGAAAAGGGGGGGATGTTCCTTTAAATGCATGTGCTGTTCACTAATGGGTCATTGTGCTAATTTCTTTTTCCAAAACAGGTGTGGAAATGATGAAATAAAACATAGAATCAATTCTAAACATTGTCAATTATTTCAACTTAAAATTAGAGAGGAAGGAAGAAGTGGCCCTTAAATTATGATTAGGAGTATATGTATACGTCAAAGATCCTTAAGTCACGTCAGTGTCTGGTGGCGTATGGAAGCATGAAAAGAAAACAGCACCCATGCCCAACAAAGATGGATTATGTTGACAGTGCAGCAACATACCACCTGCACAGTGTGGGCAAAAACTATGTGCCACAAGCATCCAAGGAAATTTGTATGCAAAAAAATATATGCATAAGAAAATAAACATAATAAATACAAGTATTAAACGTGACAGGCAAAGCATTCATAATACACATACAGCTACCAACTGTCACAGAGTGCTATGTTTTACATCCAGCTGACCTCTCCTTGACTTTTGAATTGTCACGGGAACTATGAACTTTTCCTGCGACTGTATGAGTAACAAGTATGCTGGTCGGACATGATGTGTTATGACTATCCATTCTGGTATCCAGCTGGAAAAAAATGGTGCTATGACTATACGAATACATCCTTGTGCAGCACAACCTATTTTTCATCGAAGGCAAAGTACAACGACCTATATATCCACAATAACAACCTTCCCTTTTTGCTCCCCTAACCACCAACCTCCAGTCCCAATCCTCTCTCTCTCTCTCTCTCTCTCTCTCTCTCTCTCTCTCTCTCTCTCTCTCTCTCTCTCTCTCCCTCCCTCTCTCTTTCAATATCCTGGGAGCTATGAAAACAATTATCTACAATTTCCAAAAAAAATATGTCATGTGTAATGTATCATTCCTTTTATTTCATCACACAATTTTCTGTAACCCTTCTTCTCTGTCATGTTAAACAAAATGTTCTAAAGTTCACTTTAACCACCCCCACCCACCCCCCTCCCCTTTCTGGTGTTAAAATTCCCAAGCTTCCCTCTTTCTCCCCAGAGTCTGAACGATCAGTAATCCTCTTAGACTGAGCAACCGCTGAGGGCAAGAGTGTGATTGTCTGAACTTACTGACAATCCTTGCCATCAGGGAGATTTCTTTCTTTCTTTTTAACAAAGGGGGGGGGGGGGTGCAAGTGGACGGCCTTGAAAGAGACAAAGATTGACACTTTTGTCCTCTTTTTATGGGGGGAAAATTTCTACTGACACTGGTGCACAATACTACAGAGATCAGTTTTTTTCACTCATTACTCTATCAGTGCATAATAAATAAAATCGCTGAATTTTGAGACAATTTTGCACTACTAACATTTCTTTAACTTGTTTTGCATTATTTGATCAACCTAACAATCCCTGACCTGTGCTGAATAAAATCATATGAATTTATATGTCAGAGTGTTAAAGTAGTATCATTACAATACAAAATCCATTTTTTATCATTACAGCTTATGTCACAGCATCTGACAATTGAGCTTGGAAAATATGCTATGTCATCAAGGATACAGTATCATACACACTATGCATTAGTCATACATGTATACATACACAATTCATATCATGTTACTCCTTTTAGACTATTTTAATAATAACAACAGTTCATTCTTATACAACAGTATTCTCCAAAATCATCTGCACCTGCAGCACATCACACATAAAAAGTATAGAAGCACTGTGCCTCTAAATATACACATCAATAAACATGCACAAAAGTATACAAACAACGTCTAAGTACACATACACATCCCTATGGTTATAAATGCATACAAACATGAACGATTCCTCAATACAAAAAGATCAGTAATAAATACTGGAAATGCATGCTGGTGATAGGGACAGATTTGTATTGGATTCGTACAATGGACAGATCCATATGGAGGGTCATGATCGCCAACGCCACACAGTAGAGCACACCATGATGACACAGTGAATAAGCAAAAATATTCTTATATCCTAGGGTGCAGGCGAGTCTGGATAGGGGTAGCTGCATCCTCCTTATAGGATGGAAAGAAACTTTGGTTCCCATCTATGGCCTAAATCCATCATGTCTAGCTCAAAATGCCACATCCTGGTACACTGCCTCAGCGGGCCAGAAACGACGTGAAGGGGTGATGTTAACACAGCATCACTGGGCGGACGGACTTTCTCAAAAAAGTTGAACAGGACGGAAGGGTTCCCAGTAGTTCAACAGCCTCTGTTAATGACCAGGATGAGCCTCCTGATTCAACAGAGGATGACAACCTAGGTTCAAGGGTCACACATCTAACAAGGCTGAGTATACCCTAGCTAAGCATCCTGTGTGTGTGTGTGTGTGTGTGTGTGTGTGTGTGTGTGTGTGTGTGTGTGTGTGTGTGTGTGTGTGTGTGTGTGTGTGTGTGTGTGTGTGTGTGTGTGTGTGTGTGTGTGTGTGTGTGTGTGGTGTGTGGGTGTGTGTGTGTGAATTGTATTTGAAAACACTTTGCTTCTATGAATACTGTAAAAAATATACTTGTTTACTTTACACCATTTGATTTCTTTTATACATATTTTTAGTTCATGTTTTGTCACAAATGTCAGTCTGTTTTCACTTGACTGAAAGTTTAATAATGTTCTATTCCTGTAAAGTGCAACGAGCACACCTTTGGCAAGGACGTTGCATTATACAAGTGCAATTATTATTATCATTATTACCATTGTTATCATTATCACTCTTTATTTTAATCAACAATGGATGACCTGAGTGAACATGAAAGTCTTTAACTGTGACTTAAGTGCATAAGGAAGGGCACATCCATCAACCAAATATATACCAGCAGTGAGTTCCAAACTGATTTACAGGCCAATCTAAATAATTCTAATGAGTAGTTTATGCTGTGGACCAAACACAGCAGACTCGTGTCTGAATCCCCATGGCTGGCTACCACAGGAGATCCGCTCTGTTGCTGATTCATTTTGCTAGTTCTGATCCATTTTTACAAGTCATGCAAAAGTATTAGGCCACCAACTAACAACAGGGATCACTTGGACACTCACCAGTCACACTGAATGAGTGTTGCCCAGGTGTCCGGACCATCCCTACAATCAATGACACTTGATAGCTCCCATGAACTACCTGCACCAAACACTCTCACAAAGACTCTGTTTCAATCATGTTGAATGTATTGATCAATATGTTTCATTATAATCACTGGTACAGCACCTACTTATCTCTAAGAACTTAGTTAATCTACAGCTACATACCAGCTCACAGTCTTTGCTTTTCTTCCGACTTTATCTCCTTTTTCATCATCTTCCATTTCTATTTCACACATCTTTTTAAAAACTCAAAAACAGTCAAGACATTAAATGCAAGTTTTATTCAGAAACAACATCAATGATGAAATGTAGGCACTTTTCAAGTACTTTGGAACAAAAGCCTGATTTTCAAGACTTTCAAGGCCTTAAAATGGATCCCCAAAAATAAAGGATTTTTTTAATGGTCAAAATGAACTTTAAAAAGAATATAACAAGTTACGAGGAGGAGGAGGACCAGTGATCACCGCCTCATCATGATGCTGTAAAGGTTTTTAATTTCTTTGTCTCAGTTAAAATGTGTGTGTGTGGGGGGGGGGGGGGGGGGGGGAGAGGGGCAAGAGATGGTTTATAGCAGTTTTAGTCAATAACTTTTACCAACAGTGAAAAATAAACTCTCTCTCTCTCTCTCTCTCTCTCTCTCTCTCTCTCTCTTCTCTCTCAAACACACACACACACACACACTATCTGCTGCACAAATGCATGCGCGCATACACACACACACACACACACACACACACACACACACACACACACACACACACACACACACACACATCTCTCTCTCACACACACACATTCTACCTGCTGTGCCTGAACACACACACAGTGGCACACTCACACACAGTAATGAGTGGTGCGTGCACACACACACACACACACACACACACACACACACACACATTCTACCTGCCGTACCTAAACACACACACAGTAGCACACTCACACACAGCTATGAGTGGTGCCTGCACACACACACACACACACACACACACACACACACACACACACACACACACACACAACACATATCACCACCATTACCACTACCACCACCGCCACAACCATATATACATACGTTTTAGGGTCTTTGTGAAGCTACAGAAATAGAGTCCAGCAGCAGAAACAAACACACACACACATGTGCACAATTACATGTATGTATACATACTAACATACAGACACACATGTGCCAGCACACACACACACACACACACACACACACACACACACACACACACGAGGCCCACAGCCCTATCTCATTTCCTCAGACACATCAACTGATAAGTGGACCAGGCCAGACTTTATTAGAGCACTCCCCTCTTGAGACCAACATTCTCCCCATCTCACTCCACACCATCGTACTACTGCTGCAACAGGCACATGTCAACCCATACAAAAAGATGCTTTAGTTTCCATTGGCGCTGAGCCGTCAGCCAAATTTATAAAATTATTAGACACTCATTTCAAATGTACAGCCTGAAGATACATACATGTATATTATGCTCTCTCTCTCTCTCTCTCTCTCTCTCTCTCTCTCTCTCTCTCTCTCTCTCTCATTCATGTACACACACACACACAGACACACATGCTCCCGCACTAACACATGCACGCACATACACATGCACGTGCCCCCCCCCCCCACACACACACACACACTACAATTGCTGTACACAAGGAATGAGAAAGTGTGTACACCAGTGTGTCAAAGAGACAGACAGGACAGTGTGCCTGTGTCTGCCTGCCTGCCCTGCCTGCCTGCCTGCCGCCTGTGAATGGTCCTGTCTCTTTGACAAACAATACAAACTCTTTCTAGTTTCTTTTACTGTAATTGTAAAATACTTTTTTCTCCTTCATCTAAATTAAAAATATACCTAATTGTCCAGTAAATATTCCACCCTCCCCACCCCCTTCCAGTCATGACTTCTGTCTTGCTATTAAGTCCTCTACTGTCCGCATTCTTCCATGTGTTTTCCCTCAATACCTGGAAAAAAATTCTTTGTGTCAAGTGCTGCATCATGCATGTGAATGTTTCAGTGAATGATGCATGTGTGTGCTTCAATTTAATTTATGCATCCAGATACAGACTTTGAGCATTATATTCATAATATAAAGTAGCAATAGTAGTAGTAGTAGTAGTAGTAGTAGTAGTTAGTATAGTAGCAGCAGCAGCAGCAGCAGTAGTAGTAGCAGTAGTAGTAGTGGTGGTGGTAGTATTTACTATTATTTATTATTATTATTGTTGTTGTTGTTGTTGTTGTTGTTGTTGTTGTTGTTGTTGGTTGTTGTTGTCATCATCATCATCATTTTTATCATTATTAATATTACTATTATTATTATTATTATTATTATTGCTGTTGTTGTTATCATACTAATAATACTATCATCATCATTATCATTATTATCAATATCATCATCATTACTATTATCAGCATCAGCATCATCATTATTGTTGTTGCTGCTGTTGTTGTTATTACTGCTGAAAATGGAAGTAACAGTACAACACTACTGAATCTGACAAAAAATTGTTATTGAAATGAGCATGTGAGGAGATTCAATAGACCTAATCAGTGCAACAACAAAAAAACAAGATGAAGACAATAGTAAAACTTGATGCACTCCTGCTAGCTTTGGCCTAAAGTTGTTCTGTCTAGTACATTGACACATCATCATGGGGAAAAAACAATATATACAATTCCAGTACAATCCTGCCAGTCTGAAGTCCTTCCTTGTCTACTTACTGACTATGCAGTCTTATGTAACTGTCTTTCAAAATATCATGGCATGGCTTAGGTTCTGCAGAGTCAGTGTGACTTATGTGTATAAATTTATTAACCACATTCAATTTGGTTTTCATTTCAGGAAATGATAACACTCCACTACTTCAATCCTATGTTGCTTTTCAATGACTCATATATATCCCTCTCTCTCAAAGTTACAGCAAAGTCTAAAATCATTTTTCTAAACACTAGGTTTAAACAGAACATCACCACCACAGATTTTCTTGATCTATGAGATCAAACTAAACCTGACAATTTCATAATTCATATTGTAGTGTAATGCTATGAATCAAGTTCTTGTTCTTTGTTTGTCTAATTGTCTGTTTGTCTGTTTCATTTGTTTGTTTGTTTGTTTGTTCATGTGAATCTGTGATTGTTTACAACTGATTGTAAAGAGCCAGTGATTCTTCATAATCACGGTACTGTTACCAAAGTTGAATACTGTTACCAAAAGTTAAATCATGCATCAGTCGTTTGGAGTTTAAGAGGGATTTACTGCACTCAGACAAATCCATGTGTATGTATGCACTCCACCCAAATTTGACAATATGTATCTGGCAGATCCTTGGAGCCTGCATAAAATCATACACACTAGCAGTAGCAAGGTCTTCAAATGGAGGGGAGGATGGAGAATGGGATCAAGGCCTCAAACAATGTCCTGAATCAATGGGTGAACTTATGCAGAAAAGTAACTTTTTTTTTATAGAAACAACGTTTGACAATGAATTTCCAAAGAGGTTGACAGGCACAGCCACACAACAGGTCCTTGTAAACCAGTGTGGTACAGCCAGCAGGCTGTGGAAGTGTGACTGTGTCACTATCTCTTCCTGTATCAGTGTGCAAAGCAAGCACAGCCAAACACTTCAAAAGCAGTCTACTTGTGACTGTGACTTTCTTCCTTGGATTCTGTATACTTCAAACTTCCAACTGTCTTTGCACATGGTTGAATAAACAGTCCCTTCAAGATTATTGTGCTCAAACCTACAAGATAACACCAGTGACAATGTACAGATTGTCATCATCATTATCATCTTCTGCCTTCCCGCCTGGCGTTGGCGATCATGGACTTCCATCTGCCTCAATCACTTGTTGCCTCTAACATCTCTTCCACCCTCCTTGTCCCCAGCCACTCTGCAAGTCTGTCTAGTATCTTCTCCCTGGGTCTACCCGGTGCTCTCTTTCCCGTTGTGACCATGTGCTCCAATTCCCCTTTCCTCATAAAATGGCCTACAAATGTTGCCTGTCTTTTCCTGATCTTCCTTATCAATGATCTTCTTGTCCATCAAGACTGTCTCGTTTGTTTTCTTTGCTGTCCATGGAACTCTCAACATTCTTCTAAGAAACCACATCTCGGCTGCCTCAATCTTGTTCTGGCTTTGCTTGTTGACTGTCCACGCCTCGCAACCGTACAACAGTACTGGTTCTATATAACATTCAAGAACTCTCTTCCTGATGTTAAGATTGTCACATCCTTGAAAACATTTTCTGTTTCAGTGCCTATCACGTTCTTGTCCCCTATCTAACACTGATGGCTTCACTGCTAAACATCAATTGCTTGAATGATATGGACCATTAAATATGAATTTAAGACAATGTACTGTACTCATATTAAAAACTGACACAATAATAATCTACAGACAAGAACCTTTAGCGTCAAGTTTTAAGCTGAATAGCATTTCTTTTATACTGATTTCTTTAGAACACCTGGTCACAACAGGAAAGCTGGAGGGAAAGAAAACACCAGGTAGACCAGGACTTTCAGGGTGGCTGAAAACAGACAGAGTAGGAGATATATTTTGCAGTGACAAGGGATAGATTCATGTGGAGGGCCATGATTGCCAACGCCATGCAGCAGGGCACATGATGATGATGATGATGATTTCTCACCAATCGTCACTCTTTTTTCTAAATCAAATATATATGTAAGTTGATGATCATTTATGACACTGCCAGAAGTGATGAAAAAAAAAATAGACAAGGATAAGGCTTGTCTCTTTAACCCTGAGTTCACTGGGAAACAGGGTGGTAAAGACCTACGTTCTCAGGACTGCCATTATATAATATAAGGGCAGCGCTCATCAACTTTCCCTCACTTGGTTTTCTTCCACTCCAGCCTTTAACCCCCGTCCACCAGCATCTTGCATTGTCAACCATGCCAGCAAAGCAAAAGCAGGATAGGGTGAGGGAATCAAAGGGTTAAGTTTTTTGCAGTTGGTGGATAGGGTGCGAGAGTCAAAGGGTTAACAATGTCAAAAAACATTTTGCATTTGGGTGAACAAGTAGCCTACCTCAAGCACATTTTTTTCCTTGAGTTAATTAAACTCAAAATCAAACCCTTTGCTGTCAGTATAGAAAACAGGAACTTTACCAGTCTATGTGGTCAAACTCGCACGCAATTGAACCCTTTGCCATCAGTATGGAAAAAAGAAACCCTACCTCTTTTAGTCTATGCCAACCAGGCCTCAATAACAGGGTAGTAACTAAAATGACAGTCTGACTGACTATGACAATTATGTTTTATACAATTTCTAAAAACAAAAACACACACACATGCTCCAAAGAGGCTGACAGTCATGTCACAGCCATAGAACAGGCCATGTAGCCCTGTACAGTATAGTACAGCAGTCGGCTGTGGAAATGTGATTGTCACTACTATCTTTACCCGTCAGTGGGCAAAGCAAGCAAAGCCATAGGCTTCAAAGCTAGCCTGCCTATGACTGTGACCTTCTTCCTTTCAGCTTATCCACTTCAAAATTCTGGATGTCTGCCCATTTGGCTTTACTCACTTCCTCTAAGAAACTCTACAGTGACACTGACAGTGTACCATCTTGACTGTCGCATCCCTGATCACATGTCACATTCTTCACATTCTTAACTGCACATCTACTTTTGATGGTCTATGGGGGACTCGTGACTGTGCCTACAGAAATGATAACTGATATCAGTGACAATAATATGATATGGTTAGACTAGTGAGAATAGAAAAGTTTTAAAAGTGTGACTACACCACCATGAGGGGACTAGGCTTAACAGTACTTACAATCAGCAATATGTCATTACCTCTGAACTTGGCTCCATATGTGACAATCAGCATATATCATTACTTGTCTTAACTTGGCTATATAGTACGTATGACATCACCATCATCATGGTTCATTGTTATTTATAGCTGTAGGCCTGTTCATCCATAAGCCATAATTCTAAAAAAAAATCTGTATCATTTGACTTGAATTTAAAATGTGTGTAGGGTTTTCCACGTCACCAAAACAATGTTTCATTGTTTGTATTCAGACATTTCAGTTCACATGTATACACTCTTTTTATGCACACACACAAACCTAATCAGTTACACGAGTTGTCAGTTAGATAAAAGCCAAAAGACACCCACACACTCACTGTAACTCACATAGGTATCAGAATCTATAATACTATACATATTTTTTAATTTGTCATCTCATCAGTTCCTGCTTGTACGAGTTGGAAGTATCAAACGCATGCATGTATATAAATTTATACACACACACACACACACACACACACACACACACACACACACACACACCACACACACACACACACACACACACAACACACACATACTGAGATATTGATATTAATGATAAACCGCTGAGAAAACGAGAGACAGTACATGTGAGTTATATTGTGTGTGAACATACATATACATGTATGCAAGCAAGCAAGCATGCAAATGTCATTATGTGTGTTATGTGTGTGCGTGTGTGTGTGTGTGTGTGTGTGTGTGTGTGTGTGTGTGTGTGTGTGTGTGTGTGTGTGTGTGTACATGTACGTAAATTTTTATATGTATGCACATAACCATGCATGTGTGTATCTGTGTGTGTGTGTGTGTGTGTGTTGTGTGTGTGTGTGTGTGTGTGTGTGTGTGTGTGTGTGTGTGTGTGTGTGTGTGTGTGTGTGTGTGTGTGTGTGTGTGTTGTGTGTGTGTGTGTGTGTGTGTGTGTGTGGTGTGCATGGTGTGTGTACTGCATGTGCATGTGATACGCCAACTAGTACTAGCAGGAACTGAAGAAAAAATAGGTACAGAAAATCTAGATTCCGGTACCTGTGTCAGTGTGTGGGTACCTTTTTTATCTAACTCAGAACCTGCCTAACTCAGTAACTGTTCACATCCCACTGATTACTTGAGTTACAATCTCATGAATCTGTGTTTTGCCACTCTTTCTGTCAAGAAAAGTAGGTCAGAATTTGAAACAGGGTATACACTTCAACCTCCCCCCCCCCCCCCCCCCTTAACTATAGTCCTTGTGCCCCAATTTTCTGATTGTGTGCTCCTATTTCTAAATTCCGGCACAGTTCTTTGTGTGCTAAATTCCTAGTAGTAGTACCAAAAAATCATGAAATTGTGCAACAAAACGTGATGTTACCAAATTTTCTGTCTGATTCATAACATGCTGACAAGTAAACATGACTGGTCATTGATCATGTGGTCGATTCATTTTCTCTCACATAATTTGTGATTGTTTCTGTGAGGACATGTGTGTGTGTGTATGTGGTGGAGGGGGGGGGGTCTGTGTGTGTGTGTCTTAGAGTGCGTGCGTGTGTGTGTGTCTGTGTGTGTCTGTATGTGTGTATGTGTGCTTGTGTACTGTGTGTGTGTGAGAGAGAGAAAAAAAAGAGATTGTGTGTGTGTGTGTGTGTGGTGTGTGTGTGTGTGTGTGTGTGTGTGTGTGTGTGTGTGTGTTGTGTGTGTGTGTGTGTGTGTGTGTGTGTGTGTGTGTGTACTTGCACATATGCTTGATGCACCACTGTGTCAGTGTGTATGTGTGTGTGTGTGTGCGTGCGTGTGCATGTGTGTGTGTGTGTGTGTGTGTGTGTGTGCCTCTGATGTGTATGTGTACTTTTTTGCAGGAGATTTTATTTTTATTCTAAATCAAAGTGATAGCACAAAACATCAGGTAAGTTCTGCTGATTTTTCCCCCTAAATTATTTTGTCTTTTGTCATCTTTTGTACACGTATGCTTAACAAGAGCCAGCTGGCCGAAAATTTGCATTCAAAGATCTTGTTTCATCATATTAAATATTCCATACATACTCCTGTTGGAGTTGTGCCCTGTAGTGTGTGTGTGTGTGTGTGTGTGTATGTGTGTGTTGTGTGTGTTGTGTGTGTGTGTGTGTGTGTGTGTGTGTGTGTGTGTGTGTGTGGTGTGTGTGTGTGTGTGTGTGTGTGTGTGAATTACACTCCGCTTCAGTTCCTTTCGCTGTCGATATACCGAGTTCCTGAGTAAAATCATTTACACACAGTGCCAGTTCAACTCAAGCAGCTGCAACATGAAATTAACAACTGACCTGTTTGGTGCCCATCTGGACAATGACACAGTCTCTGATGCCTATAGGATAAGTACTCCAATAATATGTATGCCCCACAACCTTGTTTTATCTATATACAATACAATATTACAATATTTATATAGCGCAAAATCTTGATAGAAATCAAATCCAGGCGCTGAACAGACACATATGCACGCACGCAAAACACATGCACACACACACACACATACACACACATGCGCGCGCCACACACACAGTGACACACACACACACACATGGCTATAAATGGGGAAAAAGAAGAAAAGCAATGGAAAATTATAGAAATTCTTATCACACTACATGTATAGTCTGCCTATACTTTTAGTCTTACCTTCCCAAAACTTAAGCAGGGTTGAAACAGTTACTGAAAAGATGGTAGACTAAAGATCATACATTCACAGATCAAAGCATACACAATGGAAACAGTTAACAAAGCATGTACACAATAGAAACAGTTATAACATTAACAGGATACAAAATGAGCAAATATGTTACTATTGTTAGTGGTTAGAAAGTAACTTAATCTGAGAATGTACTGATCTAACGATACAACAATATGACTATATTAACAATTGATAATAGGCAATACCACTGAATGATTAATTACAGTCAACAGATAGATTCATTTTATGGTACATCGTGGGTACCATGTAAATTATATGGCTGGAATACTGTACCAAAGACTACAATAATAAACCAAATAACTTTTAATAAGTCTGTTTCAACTGCTAAAACTGTTTCTTTATTACAACTGTAACTATTGTATTACAGTTAGTATTAGTTTTTATTGAATTCATCACTGGAATTTTCATGGAAACTCTACAAAACCAATAATGGCAATATCTACAGCATGGCAGGCAAACAGTGAAAAAACAATGAATGAAGAATTAAAACTAAAGGGGTTTTCTTTACAGTCTCAGTTTTATATATATATACAAGTTTGACATGCAGGTATTTCAAAGTAACAATACCAAACAAACTCCCAGTGCTCACTGATTGATAGTGAGGAAATGAAAAAGACCATTATGGTCAGGCAAGAGTTTACTTGTGAAGGAAAAACATTCACACGACAAATAGGCAACAAGTATAAATATTTTCAGAGTTGTTCAAACCGACACACTGAGAGACAGAGGGAATTTTTTTTTAAACTGTTAAAACACTAACTTACAAAATTACAAAATTAGCAACAACATTTGTTTCAAAGTACAAGACAGAAGCTCTGGAGACTAATCAGGCACATTATCACTGAATACAAATTGTAAGAGAAGACACAAAAAAATAGAACACATCACACTAATCACAGGAGTACGTAACAGTACAGATCAATACTCACCATAATAACAAAGATAAACTTCAGAGAATACTACAGCAGCCTTTCACTTCCCTCACAGGAGAGCTGTTCATCTCTCGAACAATTTCAATAAACAGTTCATTTACATTCTGCGTGCTTTTGGCTGATGTTTCCAAGTATGGACATCCCCAGTGCTGGGCTAAAGATGCTCCTTCTGACACTGGCACTTCTCGCTGATGTTCAAGGTCAGCCTTGTTTCCCACTAGTATCATGGGAATGCGGTCTAGTCCCTTCACTCTCTGAATCTGCTCTCGCATTGTTTTGATATCTTGGAATGTCTGTAAAGTTGTGATGCTGTACACAATGACAAAACCTTGGCCATTTTTTATGTACAAATCTCGCATGGATGCAAACTGCTCAGTCCCCGCTGTGTCCAGGATCTCTAACACAGATGGGGCACTGTCCACCTCTATCTCCTTGCGATAGAAATCTTCAATTGTTGGATCGTATTTTTCCATGAAAGTACCAGACACAAACTTGACCGTAAGGGCACTCTTGCCAACACCACCACTTCCCAAAACCACCACTTTATATTCCTTCATTGTTTTTAAGTTAAGCAGTTTCACACATCAAAACACAAGTAACTGAGTGTGTACATTTATCACAGACCTACTGATCTGTAAGCTGTGTCTCTGATAATGATGTTTTGTGTCCTTAGCTACACATCTTAATTCAATCACTTTAAAACTAGCCTACATTTCAGCATGTAGGTCTACACAACTTAAAGTACATAAACTTGTTTCCTTTCAACGCAAACTGACTAGATCTAGACAGACCGACAAGGGTAATTTCAGAATGATCCAGCAAGAATTGCTCACGGAAATAAGCATAAAATTACAGAAGTAACTAGATTGGAAGTATGGTCCTCGAAGCACATGTCCCTTTACTAACTAAAGCCAACAGTAGCGGCTAGGTTTGGCGACTCAGCGATGACGCCAGACCGCTGTCATTTCAGTTGATGTCGTCTGCTCAATCAAACACAGCCCTTCCTAAACTCGTCCGGAAACAGGTGGGCGTGGGGTGTCCTTGTCGATTAACGGCTACTGTCAACAACGCAAATTTCCCTTGTCACGATGTTCAACAAACAGATCATCTCTCCAAACCTCGTGATATGTCATCTGAGACTGAGCTTCTGATGCCGACTCGCGTGTCTGGTCGGCAACCGCTAGCAGTCAGTGACACCACGACACTCCTCAAAATGGAGACCCGGGGGTCGCACTTGTCCAACTGTTGGAAACTTCTCAGTACAGTCGTCTGTCACACTCTTTGCAAGCAAGTCGGTTAGATTCATCAATATTGCATAAAACAACTACCCGCACATCGATGATTAAGGCCTTGGATAAGGAGAATGCATGCCAACAAAGTTTGTTTTGTGCCCGTTCAGGCGAACTCCAATGGTCGCCATCGTAGGTTGGGTCAGCTGGCAAGTGTTTCAAACTCCACACGAAAAGAGTTCTGCTGGTGGTGGCGTCAGCAAGCATAGGCACTTGAAAATTAAACACGGGGGTACCCCCTCCTCCACTTTTGTCTGATTAATTGACATGAAGGTTGTATGTGTGTGCATGTGGTTTGCCTATCTGTCTGTCTGTCTGTCTGTCTGTGTCTGTTTGTCTGCCTGTCTGTCTATCTGTCTGTCTTTCTTTAAATAAATCGATGTGTCGGTTAAGATTTCTCAGATGATTGTGAATGAACTTTCGCCAAATGGTGTTCAAATTATTTTCATCGATTAGTCACGAATGCGTAAGTATTGTCCAGAACGGTCCACTGATCGGACTAGGGTGGTCAAAATGTGAAAATATGTATTTGGCGTCATCTCGCCTGTTTGAAGACTGGATTTGACCGCATTTATTGCGAATGTGTGTTTGGTAGGAATATATACACAGTCAGTTAAAACAGTGGATTCAGCATGTGAAATTCAGGTGTTAACAGCGTCGCTGCAGCGCAGAATATTTTTTCCTTTTTTTTTTTATCTGGTTGTGTGTGTGTGTGTGTGTGTGTGTGTGTGTGTGTGTGTGTGTGTGTGTGTGTGTGTGTGTGTGTGTGTGTTGTGTAGTGTGTGTTGTGTGTGTGTGTGTGTGTGTGTGTGTGGTTGGTTTTTTTTTATGTCTTATTTGTTTTCTTGTATGGTTTGTTTTTTCTTTCTTTCTTTCTTTCTTTCTTTCTCTTTGTTAGGGGGTTGTATATGTGTACTTCTGTTCACCTGCGAAAGAGGAACTTGAAAAAGAAGTGTGCCAGGGACAACTCTTTTATTGTTATGGGATCTTAAACGTGCGCTGATTGCATGCCTCACACGGACCTCAGATTTCTGTATCATCCATTGTATGTGACCTCATCATCATCATCAGGTGCCTTGCCCCATGGCGTTGGCGATCATGGACTTCTATCTGTTTCTATCTCTTGTTGCCCCAAGCATCTCCTCCGCCTTCCTCGTCTTCAGCCACTCCGCAAGTCCGTCTAGCATTTTCTCCCTGGGTCTACCTTGTGCTCTCTTTCCATCCAGCTTTCCTGTTGTGACCAGGTGCTCTAAATCCCCCTTCCTCATAAAATGGCCTATAAATGTTGCCTGTCTTTTCCTGATCTTCTTTATGAGTGATCTACTTGTGTCTGCCTCCATCAAGACTGTCTCGTTTGCTTTTTTGCTGTCCATGGAACTCTCACATTCTTCTTAGAAACCACATCTTGGCTGCCTCAATCCTGCTCTGGCTTTGCTTGCTGACTGTCCACGCCTCACATCCGTACAACAGTATTGGTTCTATATAACATTCAAGGACTCTCTTCCTGATGTTAATTGATACGCATTGGTTGGTAAGAATGCTTGTCATCTTCTGGAATGCTGTTTTGGCTTGGCCGATTCTGCCAGCTATTTCTGATGTGCATCTGCCGTCTGATGAAATGACCGTTCCTAGGTATTTGAACTTATTAACCTGTGTCAAGGTTGTGCCATTTGCTGTTATTTTGCGTGAGGGGATTTCCTTTTTTTTTTACTGATCACCATGACTTCAGTCTTCCTGATGTTTAATTCCAACCCCTTACCTTTGCTTTCTATTTCTAGTATATTCACAAGGTTTTGTAGGTCCCTTTCATTTTCGGCAATTCCACGGTGTCATCTGTATATCATTTCCCCTCCAACAATCCAGGGTCTTCTTCTAGGTTTCTCATGATGTTTTCACTGTAAAGTGAAAACAGATCTGGTGACAAAACACAACCCTGTCTGACTCCTCTTTTGATGTTCTGGAAAGAGCTTATATTGTTTTCTATTCTCATTGCAGCTGTTTGTTCCCAGTACACATTCCTGATTATTCGTAGGTCTTTTGCATCAACATTGAGTCTCTCCAGTTGCTTGATCAATTCTTCATGTCGTACCCGATCGAAAGCCTTGGTATAGTCAACAAAGCATAAATTACAAATCCTTATTCATCTCAATTGACCTCTCTATGATAGTTCTTAGGATGTATATGGCATTAATAGTTCCTTTCCCTTCCACAAATCCACACTGTTCTTCTGCTATTTCTCTTTTAATTCTATTCCTTGTCCTCGTCATGATTATTCTTAACAGGATTTTTGTTGCATGACTCATCAAACTGATTATGCGATGGAGTTCGCATTCTATAGCCCCTGTCTTTGGGGATTTTTCCAGTGTCGTAAATTTCATTTAGGAGGACTGTTATTTTTTCTATGCCAAATTCCTCCAGGGCTTCAATCATCTATGTAGTAATGTTGTCTGGTCCTGGGGCTTTTCCTGGTTTCATCTTTTTCAGTGCTGCTCTAACTTCATCTTTCATTATGGGTGGTCCTTCAAAGTTCTTTTTCATAATGTGTTCTTCGTTTCTGTCATCCTCAAAAAGGTCTTTAATGTACTCTCCCCATCTGTCCAGTATTTTGTCTTTTTCCATGATAAGCGTGCCATCTTTCGATTTTAAGCAACCAGTTGATGTGCTTGTATTTTTCCTGTGGACAATTTCTTCATTTCGTTTGTGCATACCCTGAGGATCCATTTTGTGTCGGTTTTCTATTTCTTTGCATTTTGTGTTCAGCCAAGCTTCCTTAGCTTCATTGCACCTATACCGGATTTCTTTGTTTATCTTCCTGTATATCTCCTCGTTTCTCTTTGCCCTCCTCCTTTCCTCCATCAAGCCCAAAATTTCATTAGTCATCCGGCTCTTTTTTTGCTTTTCTATCTGCCTTAGGGATTTCTTCACAAGCTTCATTTATCGAATTTTTCAACTTTGTCCATTGTTCCTCACTGTCACCAACGTCTTCCAGAGCACTGAATCTGTTTTGAACATGTACATTAATTTTTTTACGTATCACTTCATCTGTCTTTAAGAGTCCAAGGTTTAGTTTGATGTTGCTTTTGTCTGTTTCCTTTTCCTCAATTTCAGCAAATAAAACCTTCCCACTACAGGATTGTGGTCACTGTTGCAGTCTGCGCCTGGTAGTGTTTTTGCTGACAGTAAAGAATTTCTAAATCTTTTGTTGATCAGGATGTAGTCAATCTGATTTTTTGGTATTATCTCCTGGACTCATCCAAGTCCATTTTCTTCTATTAGGCTGCTCAAACCAGGTGTTTCCTACTATGAACTCAATCATCTGTGCCCATTCTACAAGTTTCCCTCCCCTTTCATTTTGTGTACCAAGGCCATGAGGTCCAACTGTATCCTCCACCCTATCCTGTCCCACTTTAGCATTAAAATCTCCCATTATGACTGTAACTTCTTGTGATTTACATTGGACCTTGGCCATCTCTAATACTTCGTAGAAGTTGTCGATGTCTTCCTGAGTACTTGCGGATGTTGGTGCATACACTTGTATGATGATGATATCAAATGGTTTGCCTCCCAATTTGACCAGCAAAACTCCGTCGGACACAGCCCAGTATCCCTTAACTGCTTTTGATTTGTCTTTGTCCATTATGATGCCTACTCCTCTTTCATGTGAATTGCCACCAGAGTATATCACTGTGTATTCTCCTGATGTTATCATGCCTGCCCCCTTCCATCTCACTTCCTTGTCCTAAATACTGATGTTAAGCCTTTCCATCTCCATTTTGATGTTGTCTAATTTTCCCTTCTGCAATAGCGTTATATGTGATCTAGTTTCATTTAGTACTGATCAAAAGTCAAGCTCATATCCACGCAAAAATACGAGTTTTCATTCTATTTTCGTGCCTTTCTGGTTTCTATTTACTTGAACGCTGGCAGTCACTTTGCTTTAGATTAACCCTTTCATTCCCAAAACCTTTCCATAAGCTGCAAAAACTTAACCCTTTCGCTACCTCACCTTATCCACCAGCTTCTAAATTTTTTACTGCATGCATGCAGAGTTCATATGTGTCATCTTGTAGCAATGTGTTATCTCTGTAGATGATTACTGTATGTCCTTGCTGATGGAGATAACCAAGGACTGGTTTCAAGATCTTTGTGGAGTCTCGAGGAATCACGAAATCCGTGAGGAAAAGTTTTAATTAAATAACAGGAAGCTGGTAGATAAGGCGAGGGAGCGAAAGGGTTAAGGTTTTGCTTTGCTGTCATAGCTTACGATGCAGTATGCTGGCATACAGATTGAGGGAATCAAAAGGTTAAACAAGTGCCGGCAAGAATCTTTCGATCGTTTATTGACGTATTGTGACCTAATTTGGATTACATGAGCAGTTTGTAGTCTCACTGGCATATGGTCAAGATACACACGTTTGCATATTTAGCTACAGCAGTTCAAGTATTGAACCATTATGTATGTGAATCATTGTAGTTGAAGATACACAAACGATGAAGAACATACGCCTATATTTCAGACACTTTCTCTCTCTCTTTCTCTCTCCTCCTCCCCCCTCTCTCTCTCTCTTTCTATCTCCCTCTCTCTCTCTCTCTCTCTCTCTCTCTATCTATCTATCTATCTATATGTGTCTGTCTCTGTCTCTCTCGGTCTCTCCTCTCTGTCTATCTGCCTCTGTCTCTGTCTGTCTGTCTATCTCTTCTCTCTCTCTCTTCTCTCTCTCTCTCTCGTTCTGTCTCTGTCTGTCTGTCTGTCTCTTTCTCTCTCTCTCTCGTTCTCTCTCCCTCTCTCTCTCTCACACACATATATATATACACACACACACACATACAACCACACACACACACACTCACACGCACACACATGCACAAGCGCACACACATACACAGAGGAACACACACACAACCGCGCACACACATGCACAAGCGCACACACATACACAGAGGAACACACACAACCCCCACACCCCAACACACAAACACACACACACACACACACACACACACAACACACGCACACGCAAAACGCAACGCACGCACGCACGCACGCACACAGAGTTCCAACTTTTCCGCCCTAGATTTCAGAGGCAAGAAGGCTAATTAAACTTTAAGGGGAGGGACCTGGGAAATAAACCTATCACTCCCATACAGGACCAACGACTTTTTCTTTTTTAAAAAATTTTTTTTTTACGATGCAGAATATCATTTACAACATCGAACACACTTCAACCCAAGGGAAAAAAAAGAAAAATCTCTTAAAGAAGGAATAAAGAAATTCAAAGAGAAACAGATGAAGGGGCAAAATAGAGACTAAATCGTCAGTTATAATATTGTCATAGTTAACAACATAATGCCTGTGGTTTGTCAGAATAAGACACAATACTAAGAGAAACCTTACGATATCAGAAAGATTCTTCGTGACCTTTCCAGAGCGTTCTTCTAATCTTTAGACCTTCCTCGATAATATGAAATGAACCCCTCCCCTCTGATTGTTTTCATTTATATATTTATTCGTTTATTTGTTCAAGAGATAAAAAAAAAAAAAAAAAGAGGAATTAACTCTGTTTTTATAATAGACAATGATTTTTTTATGGATTTTCAAAATGAGAATTAAGATTTTTTTCTCTCCTCCCTTTTGTTTTGTTTAGTTTCGGTTTTTTTGTTTTTGTTTTTGTTTTTTTGTTTCTTTTTGTTTTTGTCTGTTTGTTTACTTGGGGGTTATTTGTTGTTTGTTTTTTCCCTTGTGTTGTCTTCCTAAAAGTTTCTATCTTATTTTGTATTTTCAGACCAGACAATTTATTCTATCGAGTGAAAGGTATATTCTGTCTATCCGGTCCCCCCCCCCCCCTCCCTGTCTGGTCTTAACATTATAAGGGAGGCAACCTTTCTTTCCCTGTCTCGGAGCTACGACACTCCATCTACAATTGCTTAATTTTCTGTTAAGTATTTTGTTTATTATTTGCATATTTGCTGGAATATGCCAGTATTGTTGGAAAATCTCGAAGTCTGAGGTGCATGTAAGCACCTATTATTTGTGTACTACGTAAACGGCAGAGGGAATAACTTGACCTAGTTTCCCTGTGTCTGATTGTACTCCTGTTAGTCTTTTCTGCCTTGTGTCAACATGGAAATACGTCAATGGTTTTACTTATAGTGGTGGTAGTGGTAGTGGTGGTGGTAGCGGTGGTGGTGGTGGTGTGGTGGTAGTGCTGGTGGTGGTGGTGTGTGTGTGTGTGCATATGTGTGTGTGGTGAGAGAGAGAGTGATGAGAGAGAGAGAGAGTGTGTGCGTGTGTGTGTCTGTGTGTGTGCGTGTTGTGTGTGTGTCTGTGTGTCTGTGTGTTTGTATCTGTGTCTTTGTCTGCACGTGTGTGTGAATCAGAATCAGATGATTTATTCAGTTTGATGTCTTGTGTGTAAGTAGTGTGTATGTGTGTGTGTGTGCGCGCGCGCGCGCGCGTGTGTGTGTGTGTGTGGTGTGTGTGTGTGTGTGTGTGTGTGTGTGTGTGTGTGTGTGTGTGTGTGTGTGTTGTGTGTGTGTGGTGTGTGAATCAAAATCAGAACCAGATGAGCTATTCACTTAGGCCATAGCACCATACGAAGCGGTGTGAATTACCAAACACATCATAGTATGCTGGAAACCCATAACCACGATTCATGGAGGCAATACAAAAATGTTCTTACAAACAAATGGAAAATTGATTAACAAAAACACTACGCCTGTATGAAACATCTTTTATCATTTTCAGAGATTTGTACAAGAATATATCCAAGGTTTCCGTTTCTTTTTCACATAGAAGTATTGTTTACAGTACGGTACTTTGTACGAAGGCCCCACTATTTCTTTCTTTTTTTTTCTTCTTTTTTTTTTCTTTTCTTTTCTTTTTCTTTTTTTTTTTTTTTTTTGAGAAATGTGTGTGTGTGTGTGTGTGTGTGTGTGTGTGTGTGTGTGTGTGTGTGTGTGTGTGTGTGTGTGTGTGTTGTGTGTGTGTGTGTGTGTGTGCGTGCGTGTGTGCGCGTGCGTGCGTTTTGTGTGTCTTTCTAAGACACCCCAAAACAAGATGGACTTCATCCTTTGTGGCACAATTTTTACGCAGTTTGCGTGTCAATCAATTTTTTTTTATCAGATGATGCAATTTTGTGTGTGTGTGTGTGTGTGTGTGTGTGTGTGTGTGTGTGTGTGTGTGTGTGTGTGTGTGTGTGTGTGTGTGTGTGTGTGTGGATAGACAGAATGAGTGACAGCGTGAGTGATGGAGGAATAAAAATCGACACAGTTATTTGATAATCTACCTGTAACAGTACACAACGCCAGTGCTTTCATCTGATAGTAAAATGACGTGTGTGAAAACAAAATACATGACTCTCTTTGTACGAAAATAAAAGATTTGTTTTGGGTCACATTTTTCTATTTTGATACCAGAAAGCGAGGCAGACTGTAAAACAAATCATATTGAGTTCAGTTTCTAATTTTGCTTATTAATCTTGAGAATCGTGAGACTGACTTAAATGTTCCTGTATTTATTTCGTAGATTTTTGTTATTGTTGTGATGAATCTTTGTTGGCTTAGATTATTATGTAATTTGACTAATGTTATGGAATTTGTAAATTTGACTGGAAAGTAAACAAAACCTTCTTTGCAATGGTGAAAAACGAAAGATTGAAAAAAAAATGAAGACCAAAGGAGTTGTTATTGTTATCAGTTGTTTTTATGTTCTTACTGATGCTGTTTCAACACCCACCTCGATCACCCCACCAACCACAAACTGATCGTTACTTTTGTTCATCAAAATCAACTTAAACAATCAGTTCAGTTTTGTACGAACTGGCTCAGTGCACCTTGATGACCCCAACTCCAAGGAAATAAAGGAGTGTATCAGAATGGGGCTAAACGGATTCCGTTTGTTCAAGGTAATCAGAAAACAATATATAGCCTTTATGCATACACCTGTTGTGGCTATTACACACGCGATCTCAGCAGTGGTAAATTAATTGTATGTCGCAATAGCTATAAAATGCAGGTGGGCGAGTTTCGGGCCTTATCCGTACTATGATATTTTCATACGTCAGTTTTGTGTACACTCCATGCACTCGGTATTATGACTGAGTTACCTGCTTGCTGCGCAGTTTCAATACATGGCGCTCGCGCGCGCGCGCCGCGCCACACACACACACACACACACACACACACACACACACACACACACACACACACACACACACGTGTGTATGTATATATGTATACATATATGTACAAAACACACACACACACACACACACACACATATATATATATATATATTGGGAGAGAGAGAGAAAGAGACACAGACAGAAAACATATATATGGTGTGTTATATATATAGTATTATATATATATATATATGCATATAGATAGATAGATAGACATAGACAGATAACGACAGACAGACAGATGATAGTAATAGATAGATAGATAGATAGATAGAAGTAACAAGAATTTTTTTTTGGGGGGTGAGGGTGGAAAGGAGTGTAGTAACAGTTTTACAGTCAGGCAGGCACGCAGGCAGGCAGACAGTCATGATTTCCAGGGCACCTGTCAAGATGTTGTATTACAAATAAAATATAAGAAAACAGTTGCAGCATGCTGGCAAAGTACCTTTTGTTTTTGGGGGGGGATTTTTGTTTGTTTGTTTGCTTTTTTTTGGGGGGGGGGGGGGTATCTACGTTGTATCTGAAGACAATCAGGAATTTCAGGAGTTTCTGCCCTGCCACACCTGTTATTGCTTTTTTTCTTTCTTTTTTATTTGCTAAATGTGTCTTTAGATTTTTTTATGCTGTCATTACCATTTGTACATATATGTGTGATTCCGTAATATATTGTTAGGGATTTGAGTGTTTATAGAAAACAGGTATAGTTTGCTCTCGTTACAGTATAGTTATCTCGTGTACGCATGCTCACCGTTCGTCTGTTTGTTGCTTTTGTTTATACATGTGCACAGTTCAGTTTTCTTTTCTTTTTTTTTTTTTTTTTTTTTTTTGAAGGGGGGTGTCTTTTGTTGTTTTTGTTGTTGATATTAGTGTTATAGTTGTTTTTCAAATTCATTATCACTTTTTGATTAGTTCGGTTGGTTGCTTGCCTTTTTTTAATTTTATTTTATTGTTTGGCTTGTTTTGGCTTTGTTTTTCATATTTTGTTTTGTTGTTGTTATTGCTCTCTCTCTCTCTCTCTCTCTCTCTCTCTCTCTCTCTCTCTCTCTCTCTCTCTCTCTCTCTCTGTGCGTGTGTGTGTTTGTGCGTGTGCGTGTGCGTGTGTGTGAATAATTTCTTCACAATTATTAGATTTTTAAAACCCATGTTTTCACATTGAAAAAGTCGTAAACCTATTCTCTCGTTTTGTTGTATGTTCAGCGTTTGCAAAGCGCTTTTGAGATTAAATGTCACGCGTGAAATACATTAATTTCTCATGGTTTCAATATAAAACGTTGCTTTTGTGTTGTGTTTGCCTTCTGACATTTTATTTGGCCGTTTCCGCATGAAAGATGTGTGTACCGCGTATTGACACGTGATTTGATTTGTAAAGCATTTGCGGTTATGAAGAATTAAATCGAAACTTTGCTTTAGTTTGGCGTCATTGCACACACATCGCCTCCCCCCTCTCTGTCTCTGTCTCTGTCTCTCTCTCTCTGTGTCTTCCTTTCTCTCTGTCTGTCTGTCTGTCTGTCTCTGTCTTTCTGTCTGTCTGTCTGTCTCTCTCTCTCTCTCTCTCTCTCTCCCCCCTCTCTCTCCCCCCTCTCTCTTTCTCATAGTTTGATGTGTGTATATGTATATGTGTGTCAGTAGGTGTGTGTGTGTGTGTGTGCGTGCATGTGTGTGAGTGTGAGTGTGTGTGTGAGAGAGACAGACAGAGAGAGACAGAGAGCGTGTGTGTGTTGAGTGTATGTGTGTGTGTGTGGAGAGAGAGAGAGAGAGAGAGAGGTGTGTGTGTGTGTAGCCTATGTGTGTGTGTTTGTGTGTGTGCGCACGCGTGTGTATGTGTGTTGTGTTATATATATATATATATATATATTATATATATGTGGGGGGGGGGGGGGCATGTGTGCATATGATGTTTTTCCCCTTCACATATTTTTTTTATCTCGGAAAAGGACGGGGGCGACACACTGGCTTAGCTGATGAATTGTTCAGCGGAGAAAGTTAGCATACAACGAGTCAACGACTATGACCAAGCTGTGACGTGACTTCAGCATGGCTGACTCAGGCAATCTGTGTCGCAATCAAAATCTGACGTCAAACTGAAAACTGCATAACGAGTTGAAGGGAACACAAGTAGGCTGTGTTGTATGACTACGACCGTTCTGAAGCCAAAGACAATACATGTACTGGTAAATTTGTTATACTTAGGTTTTGTGCCGCCCATTTAATTATAATCGCAAGTGACAGTTTTGCTAATGTCAGACAATATTTGAATGTGGGCAATTTGGTTTTCCTTTTGTGGACATTTTGTGTGTAAAGACAACCGCTTTGGATTCAAGGCAATAAATGATTTCTCCCCGTTCGTCTGCTGACTATGTGCCTGTGTAGTATTGTTCATTCCCCCTCCCCCAACAGGCCGGATAATTTAGTAGTTTAATGGAATGAACCATTCTGAAGTCAAAGATAGCAGGCTAAATAATTCAGTAGTTTAACCCTTTGACTCCCGCACCCTATTTACCAACTGTAAAAACTGAGCCCTTTGACTTCCTCAACCTATCCACCAGTTTTCAGCAAAGGATTCAGTTTTTACTTTGCTAGCATGGTTGACAATGAAGGATGCTGGTAAAACAGGGTGCGGGAGTCACAGGGTAGCTAAATGGAATGAACTATTTTTAAGTCGAAGATAACAGGGTAGATAATTCAGTAGTTTAATGGACTGAACCATACTGGTAAAAGTTAAGAGGCTAGATAATTTAGTAATTAAATGGAATGAACCATTCTGAAGTAAAAGATAATGAGGTGGATAATCTAGTAGTTAAATGACATGAACCATTCTGAAATCTAAGATAATAGACTTGATGATTTAGTAGTTTAATGGAATGAAATCCATGGACAGAGGAAGAATAAAGAAGAAAGTTAACGACGTCAATAGGTGCTCCTGTGGAGCACCTTCGTCCGGTAGGGACTATCATGCGGCGCAGGTGACACCAGACCGTCAGCCAGCTACTGCGACCAAAACCAAAATTAAATTCAACACCAAGGTGGCAACATGGAACATCAGAACAATGTTGCAGCAAGGTAAATTAGACAACATCAAAATGGAGAGGGAAAAAGGCTTAACATCAGTATTTTAGGACTAGGGGAAATGAGATGGAAGGGGGCAGGCATGATAACATCAGGAGAATATACAGTGATATACTCTGGTGGTAATTCACATGAAAGAGGGTAATTCACATGAAAGAGGAGTAGGCATATAATGGACAAATACAAATCAAAAGCAGTTAAAGGATACTGGGCAGTGTCCGACAGAGTTTTACTGGTCAAATTCAGAGGGAACCTTTTGATATCAACATCATACAGGTGTATGCACCAACATCCGCAAGTACTCAGGAAGACATCGACAACTTCTACGAAGTTTTAGAGATGACCAAGGTCCAATGTAAATCACAGGAAGTTACAGTTATAATGGGAGATTTTAATGCTAAAGTGGGACAGGATAGGGTGGAGGATATAGTTGGACCTCATGGCCTTGGTACATAAAACGAAAGAGGGGGGAAGCTTGTAGAATGGGCACAGATGAATGAGTTCATAGTAGGCAACACCTGGTTTGAGCAGCCTAATAGAAGAAAATGGACTTGGATGAGTCCAGGAGATAATACCAAAAATCAAATTGACTATATCCAGATCAACAAAAGATTTAAAATTCTTTACTGTCAGCAAAAACACTACCAGGCGCAGACTGCAACAGTGACCACAATCCTGTAGTGGGAAGGTTTAGGCTGAAATTGAGGAAAAGGAAACAGACCAAAAGCAACATCAAACTAAACCTTGGACTCTTGAAGACAGATGAAATGACACGTCAAAAATTTAATGTACATGTTCAAAACAAATTCAGTGCTCTGGAAGACGTTGGTGACAGTGAGGAACAATGGACAAAGTTGAGAAGTTCTATAAATGAAGCTTGTGAGGAAATCCCTAAGGCAAATAGAAAAGCAAAAAAGAGCTGGATGACTAATGAAATTTTGGGCTTGATGGAGAAAAGGAGGAGGGCAAAGAGAAACGAGGAGATATACAGGAAGATAAACAAAGAAATCCGGTATAGGTGCAATGAAGCTAAGAAAGCTTGGCTGAACACAAAATGCAAAGAGATAGAAGAACGACACAAAATGGATCCTCAGGGTATGTACAGACGAATTGAAGAAATTGTTCACAGGAAAAATACATGCACATCAACTGGTTGCTTAAAATCAAAAGATGGCACGCTTATCATGGAAAAAGACAAGGTATTAGACAGATGGGGAGAGTACATTAAAGACCTTTTTGAGGATGACAGAAACGAAGAACACATTATAAAAAAGAACTTTGAAGGACCACCCATAATGAAAGATGAAGTCAGAGCAGCACTGAAAAAGATGAAACCAGGTAAAGCCCCAGGACCAGACAACATTACTACAGAGATGATTGAAGCCCTGGAGGAATTTGGTATAGAAAAAATAACAGTCCTCCTAAATGAAATTTATGACACTGGAAAAATCCCCAAAGATATGTCAAAATCAATTGCAAAGAAGACAGGGGCTATAGAATGCGAACTCCATCGCACAATCAGTTTGATGAGTCATGCAACAAAAATCTTGTTAAGAATAATCATCATGAGGACAAGGAATAGAATCAAAAGAGAAATAGCAGAAGAACAGTGTGGATTTGTGGAGGGGAAAGGAACTATTAATGCCATATACATCCTAAGAACTATCATAGAGAGGTCAGTTGAGATGAATAATGATTTGTATTTATGCTTTGTTGACTATACCAAGGCTTTCGATCGGGTACGACATGAAGAATTGATCAAGCAACTGGAGAGACTCAATGTCGATGGAAAAGATCTACGAATAATCAGGAATATGTACTGGGAACAAACAGCTGCAATGAGAATAGAAAACAATATAAGCTCTTTTCAAAACATCAAAAGAGGAGTCAGACAGGGTTGTGTTTTGTTACCAGATCTGTTTTCACTATATAGCGAAAACATCATCAGAAACCTAGAAGAAGACCCTGGATTAAAGGTTGGAGGGAAAATGATAAACAACATTCGGTACGCAGATGACACCGTGCTCATTGCCGAAAATGAAAGGGACCTACAAAACCTTGTGAATATACTAGAAACAGAAAGCAAAGGTAAGGGGTTGGAACTAAACAGCAGGAAGACTGAAGTCATGGTAATCAGTAAAAAACATGAAATCCCCTCATGCAAAATAACAGCAAGTGGCACAACCTTGACACAGGTTAATAAGTTCAAATACCTGGGAACGGTCATTTCATCAGACGGCAGATGCACATCGGAAATAGCTGGCAGAATCGGCCAAGCCAAAACAGCATTCAAGAAGATGACAAGCATTCTTACCAACAAATGCCTATCAATTAACATCAGAAAGAGAGTCCTTGAGTGTTATATAGAACCAATACTGTTGTACGGATATGAGGCGTGGACAGTCAGCAAGCAAAGCCAGAGCAGGATTGAGGCAGCCGAGATGTGGTTTCTCGGAAGAATGTTGAGAGTACCATGGACAGCAAAGAAAACAAACGAGACAGTCTTGATGGAGGCACACACAAGTCGATCACTGATATGGAAGATTAGGAAAAGACAAGCAACATTTATAGGCCATTTTATGAGGAAGGGGGATTTGGAGCACCTGGTCACAACAGGAAAGCTGGAGGGAAAGAGAGCACGGGTAGACCCAGGGAGAGAATGCTGGACGGACTTGCAGAGTGGCTGGGGATGAAGAGGGTGGGGGAGATGCTGGATACAACGAGAGATAGAGATGGTTGGAAGTCCATGGTCGCCAACGCCATGCGGCAGGGCACCTGATGATGATGAATGAAATGAACCAGTCTGACGTCAAAGATAATAGGCCAGATAACTTAGTAGTTAATAATTAATAATAATTACAATATTTATATAGCGCAAAATCTTGATAAAATCAAATCTAAGCGCTGAAACAGACACACACACACGCACGCACGCACACACACGCACGCACACACACACACACACGCGCGCGCGCGCACGGCTATAAATGGGGAGAAAGAATAAAAGCAATGGAAAATTATAGAGAGCATATTATATACAATTATATATTGCAATGTGATTCCCCTCCGAGTGGAGACAGGCTGCAGAGGGGATTGAGTGAGGTCAGGATTTTATGCAGAGGAGAAAAGGTGAGTTTTGAGAGCGGACTTGAAGGAGACAAAAGTAGGTTGCTGACGGACTGAGAGAGGAAGTTTGTTCCAGGAGAGCGTACCAGAAACAGAGAAGGTTCGTGGACCATAGGTATTGAGCTTAGTGCGTGGAAAGCGAAAAGTCAGAGGATCGGAGGCAGAGCGGAGGGTACGTGAGGGAAGATAGATCTCAAGTAGGCTTGACAGGGGGCTGCGTTATTGAGGCTTTTGTAGCACATGGTGTCTAGTTTGTACTGTATGCGCTTTGATACAGGGAGCCAGTGAAGTTGTGCCAGGAGAGGAGATATGTGGTCAGCTTTTTTCTTTTTGAGTACAAGGCGTGCAGCATTGTTTTGAATGCGCTGTAGGATGTGAGTGGTGGAGGCAGGAAGACCGGACAGGAGTGAATTGCAATAGTCAATGCGAGACATTATGAAGGAGAGAACGAGTTTTACAATTGTTTCCACAGAGAGATACTTCCTGATCAGGCTTATACGATGGAATGAACCATTCTGACGTCAAAGATAATAGGCTAGACAACTTAGTAGTTTAATGGAATGAACCATTCTGACGTCAAAGATAATAGGCTAGATAATTTAGTAGTTTAATGGAATGAACCATTCTGACGTCAAAAATAATAGGCTAGATAATTTAGAAGTTTAACAGAATGAACCATTCTGACGTCAAAGATAATAGGCCAGATAATTTAGTAGTTTAAAGGAATGAACCATTCTGACGTCAAAGATGATAGGCTAGATAATTTAGTAGTTTTTTATATTATTAACGGAATTAACCATTCTGACGTCAAAGATAAGAGACTAGTAATTTAATAGTTTAATGGAATGAAATACGAGACATGTCCACCGTTAATTTCAATAAAAGATCACAACAGAAAGCCAGATATATTAGTTATTGCATGTATTGATGTAGCTACCCCACCACCCCCACCACTCCCATCCTGGATACATTTACCGTATGCTGTGGCTATTGCTGATTACGATTCTTTGATAGTTTGTTTTTTTTCTTTTTGCTTGCTTTGTTTGTGTGTTTGTTCGATAGAATTTGTAACCTGCATGTAGGATCGAACCACGTACTCCACGTTATCTGTATGATGTTCTACCAGCTGAGCTAACGGGGGACCACTAGTCTTTCAAGACGGATAAACTACATCAGCAACTACAACAACAACGACGACGACGACAATAACAATAATTATATTATTATTGCTAATAATAACATTGATGATGATGATGATGATGATGATGATGATGATGGTGATGATGATGATGATGATGATGATGATGATGATGATGATGATGATGATGATGATGATGATGGTGAGATACTAACACATTATTAAGTAGATGAAGACGGGTTTTGCGTGTGTGAGAGAGAGACATACATGTACAGAGAGAGACAGAGAGTGACAGAAAGAGACATAAAGAATGTGAGTGTGTGGGCGTGTGTATGCGTGTGTGTGTGTTTGTGTGTTTGTGTGTGTGTGTGTGTGTGTGTGTGTGTTGTGTGTGTGTGTGTGTGTATGTATGTGTATGTGTGTGTGTGTGTGTGTTTCGTGTGTATGTATGTGTGTGTATGTGCCCGCATGTGCGCAGGCGTTAAGGGCAGACAAAATATTGCTGCACAGTCCGCATACTCCGTCTTCGGTGGGTAGGCATGCAGGGTATTTTCATGTTTCCATAAGCCACCAGATACAAACACAGCTTACAAGATCTTTACATATTTGACGTTCTGCCTGTGTTTAGGCACTAACGTGTCTACTACACACACGTTGACGCTGGAGGTAAGAATATCTCTACCCTTAACCCACCGGGCAGGAGGTACCCAGGTAGGATCGAACCCAGACATTCTAACTGGAAGTTCGACGTCTTACCCATCTGACCATCGCGCCCCATTAAAAATAGGTTTGATTGTCAGTGAATTGCAAGGCTCCTTCATCATCATTATCATGAGCCCTGCCGCGTGGCGTTGGCAATCATGGCTCTCCATATGCATCTATCCCTTGTTGCCGCAAGCACATCTTCCACTCTTTCTGTCCTCAGCCATCCTGCTAGTCCGTCCAATATTTTCTCCCTGGGTCTACATGGTGTTCTCTTTCCCTCCAGCTTTCCTGTCAAGGCTCCTTACAGAATCTTAATGACTGTATATTTTCATTCAGTGCTGTGGTGTAGCTGGGTCATTGAGGTACAGTTGTGTCCAGTGAGGACTAAACTGATTAACTTTTAAGGTCAGATTAACCCTTTGCCTCCCGCACCCTGTCCACCAGCATCCTGGATTGCCAAACATTCTAGAAAAGCAAAAACTTAACTCTTTGATTGCA
>JAPXFY010000021.1:46943476-46988476 GCA_030674185.1 Monoplex corrugatus | reverse complement strand
GGGTGAATATTTTGCCGTACTAGCATGGTTGACAATGTAAGATGTTGGTGGACTGTGTGCGGGAGTCAGAAGACGAGAAGTGTTAAGGTCTCTCGCTTCAGCAGATGTTGCACTTTTAAGACAGGGCTGGATTTCACTTATTAAGTACTGATGACAGTGCTAATGCTATTGTAATCCTAACTCAAACCCAGGCTTTGCAAACCTCACCTTCATGTATTCACATAGTACATGTAGAAAACTAGACTCATTGATGAAAGTTTGGGTTAAAATTAGGACTAGGACTGGTCATCATAACTCTAGGGCCTACACAGAATCAAATAGAGAGCTAAACTGCTCCTTCATCATACTTTAGATACTCATGATATTGTCCATTATTGACTTGCCAGATCTTGAAATGAACTTTTGCAAATCCTATATTATTTTGATGCAGCATAAACTGTGTGTTGCTCCTGTTGCTCATGACAGGCCTAGTAGTCAAGTGGATAGGCTAAATCACAAATGTCATACTTCCTTTTGGAAGGTCCTGGGTTTAGTCTGCGCAAACACCTCCGCCTGGTGGGAAAGGAAAGGATGGAGATTTTTCCAATCTCCCAGGCCATCATGTGCAGACCTGCCAGTGCTTAAGCATACACATGCAGAATATCAGATATGCACAACATTAAAAACCATGAAAGTCTTGTGAGTGGCTGCCTTTCAAATTACAGAAATGTGCAAACAATGGCAAGTTCGAAAAAAATGGCTTTGATTGCTAGCCTAATATTGTAATAATTTCTTTGTTTAGAAAATAATGATAATGATGATGATGAAGATCATCATCATATTAAATGGCTCTTTTCTTGGGTTGTTTTTTTTTCATGAGAGTAAATGACTGCTGTAAAGCGTTAATGATAAAGTTTACTCAAGATTACATATATTGTCACCTTTCTCAGTCTCTGATCTTGCAATGAATTTATGATTTGGTGCTGTGACATGTTGCTCTTTTACTGTTTTCTTTTTACCATGAAAACAAGTAAGTCAGACTTGTAACGCTGTAAAGTAAAATTTGTGTGTTCTTGCAATGGATGTATGTATTATTTTCATGCTATGTGTTGCTCTTTTGGTATACATGTATGTTTTTCCCCCTTACTTTTTTAGTGAGGGCAAATGACTCTTGAATCATAATGCTTTAAAGTCTTAAGCTTTGAATCAGATTAGTAGTAGCTACTCCAAACAGCGTGCGTCATGGGGAAAGTCTGCAGATTTGACCTACTTTTTGGTGTTTTTCAACTCGTCATATTTTGCGATGTGTGAAAGAAAATGTAATAAAATCTACTGCAATAAAAAGATTGGTGTTTCGTTGTTTGAATGATGTACTTGTTTAGACTAATACTCATTTTTTATATGTTTTATTACATGTTCCTTCGCCCTACCCTAGCGAGTTCGGCCAGCTGTCTTGACGTAACGCCGATTGCCTTCTGTTTACACTACCCTTACTTACTGCTCTGTCGCATCGCGTGAGTGGCTAGATCTAAAAAGATCGCCCAATGAAATGAAAGAAGACATCCAGATTCTTATTTCATGCCCGTTTCGTCATGATCCATGCTATCAATGTGTAAAAATTCAAGCAATAAAATGTTCAAAATAGAATTTCTACTGTAAAGACCTGATTGCCCTCGCTCATAATACATCAGTTTGTAGATCAGACTTCTCTCTACAATATTTGTCCAAAATGTTGTTTCATTATCATTTCCACGCGAAGCGGCAAGCGATCAAAAAGACCGAAGTGTACCGCTCGTCGTGAACATTGTTAGCCGCCATGGCCGACGCGCATGCTGATTTGTCGGTCACCAGTAGTAGTAGTAGTAGTAGTAGTAGTAGCTGAGGGCTGGCTCATAGCCTAGGCCTTCTGGCCTTTTAACGCCCTATCTTTTTTGTTTTACGCTTTCTTCTTCGGGGTCTGAAAAGCATGCCTTAATATTCATACCTGAGCAAATCTGCTTCAGTCTATTTTTTTAAATAAAATTTTGAATTCTGCGTCATCGTCCAGGAAATTTTTGAATTTGTTAATGCTGTTAGTAAATTTAATTTCAAAAGGAATTTTATTCCACAATTTAACAATTCTGTTAGAAAAACAAAACGCTCTTGTGTTAGTATTTCTGTGTTTAACAAATATTTTATCTTCAGCATTCCTTGTTAATGTTATAAGAGCTTGTGGAAAGGAAAAAAATGTTTCAACTGATAGCTTATCCATCCCATTCATTATTTTGTATACCTGTATTAAATCCCCCCTAACCCTCCTACCTTTCAGTGAATGAAGTTTTAAAAACTTAAGCCTTTCTTCATAACTCATATTTTTACACTCTATAAGCAACCTAGTTGCCCTTTTTTGTACATTCTCAATCATTTTTGACTGTCTTATCAAATACGGATTCCAAACAACACTTGCGTATTCTAAATGTGGTCTAACAAAAGCCTTATACAACATTGAAAATGTATGTTTATTCATGTAAAAAATGTTCTTTTGATAATTCCTATCATTTGGTTAGCCCTATTTGCTACTCTTTTAATGTGCAGGTCAAAGGATAATTCACTATCAAATGTAACTCCCAAGTCTTCCTCCGTTTCACACACACTAATTTTCTGTACATCATTTCCAATTTTCATGAAATACTCTCGTCTAATATTCTTCTTACCAACATGCATTACATGGCATTTTGAAACATTAAAATATAAATTCCAAGTATCTGATCAGTTTTGTAGTATTAGCAAGTCCTGTTGAATTAAATTAACATTGGCAACCTTGTCATATAGTTTTGTATCGTCAGCAAAAATTTTGCAAGTACAGTGCAGTGAATCAGGTAAGTCATTTATAAATACTGTAAACAAGATTGGACCCAGTACACTGCCCTGAGGGATCCCGCTTTTTACTTTTGTTTCTTCTGATTCAGCATTTCCTACCTTTACCCTCTGCTTTCGATCATACAAAAAATTTTGGATCCATTTGAGTGTATTTCCTGTAATACCATAAGATGCTAATTTTATGAGCAATCTTTCGTGAGGTACAGAATCAAAAGCTTTTCTAAAATCAAGATACACGATATCAAAGGGGTCCCCATTGTCCATCATATTGGTGAAATCCTCCATAACTTCTAATAATTGGGTTACACAGGATCTTTTCCCTCTAAATCCATGTTGACATTTTGCATAAAATTTATAACTTTCAAAGTGTGAAATGATACAATCTCTTACTAGTGATTCCAGTACTTTACAAACAATACAAGTTAAACTTACAGGTCTATAGTTCCCAGCGTCACTTCTATTTCCTTTCTTAAACAAGGCTTTAACATCGGCTGTTTTCCAATCCTTTGGTAACTCACCTGATTCTAAGGACTTATTAAATAATATACAAAGTGGCTTTGCAAGTTCTTTACTTACTTCCTTTAGTATCCTAGGGGATATCAAATCTGGTCCTTTAGCTTTATTCGGGTTTAGTTCCTGTAACTTTTTTTCTACCGCAGTTGGAATAACTCTGATATCACATAATGATATATACCATTTGACTTTGAATTTTCTATTAAATCTGGTAATGTACTGATATCTTCTGTTGTAAAAACGCTTGCAAAAAATTTATTTAAAACTTCAGCTTCGTCTTTATCTGTAACAACCAGTTTTCCATCATTGGTTTTTAAGGGGCTAATACCTGTATTAACTTTTGTCCTTTCTTGTACATATTTCCAAAATTTTTTCGGGTTACTTTTACTTTCCTTAGCAATATTTTTCTCATACTCTTTTCTGGTTTTCTTCAACAATTTGGCACATTCATTTCTTACTGTTATATATCTATCATAATCACTACCTTTTTTGGTTTTCAAATATCTTTTGTATGTATTATACTTCTTTTTAATTTTCCTCAGAGCCTTTTTATCTAACCATATAGGTCTGAAATGTTTATAATTACTAACTTTAACTTTTGGGACACATTCCTCAACACCATCATTTAACACTTTTTTTTTATCATATCCCAAGCACTCTCAACATCCATATTGACCAAGTCACTCCAATCTTCATCCTTCACAATATTATTAAGTTTTCTGTAATCACCCTTATTAAAATCATACTTGTATTTGTCTACTATAGGTGCATTATACATTGAGACATACAATTTGAATTTCAATACGTTGTGGTCACTTTTACCAACTGGTTGTAAGTGCTCTATATCTGAGATTAAGTTTTCTTCACTTACTAGTACCCAGTCATCCAGAGAAGGAATTTGTCCTTTCCTTCTTCGAGTAGGTTCTGATACCTTTTGAATTAAAAATGCATCACGTACATTCTCAATTATTTTGTCACTTTTATCACCTCTCCACTCTCCATCCCAACCAACATTTGGAAAGTTAAAGTCACCAACAATACAAATCTTATCATACTTATTAAGTTTATCAGATTTTAAAACATCAAACAGCTTTTTGTCATTTTCTACTGTGCTTGTATTAGGACTTCGATATATACATCCTAACAAGGCTTCTTCACCATTAGCACCACTAAAAGAGCACCACACACTTTCTTCAAGGTCTTCATTATTTAACTCTTCACACTCTCTTGCATTCAACCTTTTTTCAGTATATAATACAACTCCCCTTTGGGGATTTTTTGACACAAACATATCAAAATTAGGAAAAGAATATTGATTCTCAATAAAATCTCTCACATTCTTCGGCTTGATTTCTGTCAGCCCAATCACATTTGGTTTTAAATCATCTATGAGGGCCAAAAACTCATCTTTTTTGTTTAACAAACTATCAACATTTGAGTATACAACAATGCACTCTTCCTGAGTTACATGTTCACTTCTATTTACATTATGTACATGTTCTCCTTTGTCGGTTCAATATGTAGCTTTCTCCCTCCCACTTCCTGTTGGCCCTTTCCCACCCTCTGCTCCTCTTGGCCTAGAACTCACAGTCACAATCTGTCCATTCCTGATTACCATGTTCTGTTCGCCCTCATCCCTTCTTCTAATCAGTTCTTCTCTCAGCTCTTTGTACTTTTGCCTCTGTTTGGGAGTGTAGTCATGGTTGACATAGATTTTTTTTGTCAGATCTGTCACTCCGGCATTCAGCTCAGGAGACTTTCTCACTACTTCTTTCTTCTTTTCCTCATTTGTCATGGTTACCTTCAACATCCTGGGCCTATTTCCTCCCACCTTTCCCAGTCTGAAGGCTCTTTCACATCATTGTCTTCTATCTTTGTCAGTTTTCCCAGAATCGTTTTGGCAGCCTTCAAGTCGTCTTTCTTCCTATCCTCTGCACTATCTTCAGAGCTCTCTCTAACACCCACTATGATCACATTCATCTTTCTTTTTTCTTTCTCTTCTCTCTCCTCCATCGCCTCCTCAACTTTCTTACTCACTGCCTCATCGATTTTCTTGTCCAAGCTTTCACCTCCTAGCCCTTGCTCTAGATCCTTCACCTGTTTGGTCAGATCATAAACCATTTGCAATAGTTTGTCTAGGCGGACATCCGAACGCGATTGTATGTCCTGACTGTCCATGCATTTAAGACAAACATACTGAACATTCGGGCAGTTCAGTGTATCATACATTTCGTCCTTCATTTGGGCGCACTTCTGGTGTGTCCACTGTTTACAGACAAAACACTCAAGGTCTCTAGGTCCCTCGCTAGGGGTGTCGCACACCGTACATTGCCATGTACCTAATTCCTCTATTTTGCTCCTTCCTCTTGCCCTTTCCCCACGCGACCCTGATTTCCACCTCTACCTCCACGACCCCTGCAGGACATTTTAGTTTAGCCTTCTAAGTAATAAAACTACAATTGTACTAACTATTGAGCACTATACTTACAGCCTGACAAAAACTTTGGTTAGTAATGAAAAAACGAAAAATGAAACTGAACGTAAGTAAGAGTGAATACTGAGTACTGTGCGTGCTCCAACAACACAACACTGTTGCTATCTAATAATGTCCTGGAAGCACGTTCTAGCTATCAGCAGCACTGACAGCCTTCACTAATACAAGTAAATATGCACAATATTTCACAAAGTTAAATAATATATAATATGACTTCAATTTCCCTAATTCCCTAACGCTGAACTGAAAAACGCCGCCATTTGCCGCGCATGCTTGGAGTAGTGACCGAAATGTGACACCGACTGCTTCAGTATCGCAGTCAGGTCAACTGTTCGCGCATGTTGGTAAGTTAGTTCTTTATTGTTTTTGATTTTATGAATATTTTGTTGTTCTGTGAACTTTTTATGAGCCGACGCTGTTTGAAACAAGATGGTGTGGAATCGTGCCAACAACACAAACTCGACGTTGTGGGCTGGTCCGAAAAATGACTGACTTATTTAAATTTATTGGTGCTAACTCACCTTCATGATAAAAGTATTACGAGAAAGAGACTTTTCACTTATTTCATTCATATATTTAGTAAAGAAAAGCATTCATTTCAAGGATTGAAGGGGTTTTATTTGGTCACGTGACCTGAGCTTGTGCAGTACTTTCGGTTTCACAGTTCTTCCAATGTGGTCGCAATTTCATCAGATGAATCAGTTAAGCTTCAGCAAAACAAAACTATAAGTCTACGTATATTATTAGATCTATACTCACATTTTGTTCAGAATTTCTTACAATTATATGAATGTGCACTGTGAAAAATGTGTAATCACAAAATTTGTTGCCAGTAAATGAATAACAAACTGAACACATTCTCTTATTGATTCAACTTGTAAGCTGAAAATTTAGCGATGTGACAATACTGGACAATTACTGAATTTGTCTGCAAACTGGTTGACATAGAAACATGACTTACAGAACAATAACAACAGGAAATGTGGCTGTTTTCAGCTGATGAAACCTACAACCTACTGAGGAGAAGCTTTCTGCCTGGAAGAGAAGACCACCATTGTTGCCAGCAGTACGCGTGACTAACCGTCTCCTGCTGCAGTTAAGAGGACTTCAGTTGGAAGGAAAGAAGTATTCAAAACAGTACTGCAATTCTGCCTCTAGGATTACATGGGTTGTCAGCAAATAAAAAAAAAAGGCTGTCTGAAACTGACAGGGTTTTTGGATGATCTCAGGCTAGTTCTTCAACACCATCTCCTCACAGAAAGACCTATCCCTTCTGCAGACTGTCTTGTGGCTGCCTGTTCTGCTACTGCAACTCATCCTGAAGCAGATATATCTGCTGCTGACATGAATGAAGACACTGTTGAACTTGAAGCAGCCCTATTTCAGTTCACCAAGCAGGGCCAGTGGATGTCTGTTTATTTTGTAGAAAGATTCTATATTGGACAGGTGTTGGAGTTAAAGGAGAATGGCAGCTGGGCGTCAGTCCGGTACCTGAACAGGCCAGGGGTCACACGGACTGTTTCTGCTGGCCTTCACGGGAGGATATTTTTGAAAACACACATGCTGAAGATGTTTTCTACTGGGACTTTGATTGTCTTCCAGTTAGCAATGATGGTCAAATCTGGTGAGCAGATGATGTGGAGAAATCACCGCTGCATACACAAAAGTGTCATCCGTCTACTGCGAGTAAGCAAACTGCCACAAAGCAAGCGGTATGGCTGACATATGTGCAACCATCCATGTTATTGCAAATGCACCAAGTATCAATTGTTGATTCCTGGGATTCTGACGTGTTAATTGCAAGTGACAGATCTCAGCTAGTTACCGTATATCACACTTTGTCAGTTAAGACTCAGACTAGTTATTACTTCAGAGCACAGTGGCCAGAACTGTTGTCTAGTCTGCTCACATTTATTCTGTTTCAGTGAATTTCCAAGTACAAAACAAAAATGTTACTTAGTTGAAGCTACAGCAAGTCCACCTGAGACTGTGGTTTATCCATCTAAAGTGCAGTGGCTACAACAGCGTCACCTTGCCATGTTGTGATGAATCCTGTGTACTGTTAATGGAAATTTTGGGGCTTTTTAGTCCACACACATTCATTACATGGATGATCTGTGGACAGGAACAATGACAGCCATGCTACATGTAATTGTGATATTGATTATCTGCTGCTTTAGATATTGACAGGCACTTGAAGTCAAAACACTATCCAGATGGGTGACTGAGTTTTGCGATTTGTGAATATTAAGAAAATTATTAACCCTTTGACTTCTTGTAGGAAGCTGGTGGATGGGGTGAGGAATTCAAAGGGTTAAGTTTTTATTTGATATCTCTGGTGACGATACAGAATGCTAGTGGGTAGGGTGAGGGAGTCAAAGGGTTAATCAATGTCAAATAAATGTATTTTTTTCATTTTTACAGTTTTGAAAGTGTGCTGGTTGAGTGTGTCATTTTTTGCTGAATCCAGTGATACCAAAAGCATTTTTCTAGCTCAATGGAAAACAAAGTTATGAAAATGTGTCTCCGGCATGCTTTCGTGTTAAATACTTTGTATCAGTTGGGCATTGGCAAAAACCCTGATAAAGTGATATTTCTGGTTTTTGATAGCAAATTTTATTACTTTCCCTGTATAAGAACTACCTGAAAAAAATCAAACATCATCTATGCATCAGGAATGTCAAGAAAAATGCAAAACTGATCAGAAAATACACATCAGTTCTGTTGTATAGCCTGCTGAAAATGACAATTTTGTTGATTTGCGCTTTGACGCAGAAATGCACGTGAAAATTAAATCGTAAAAAATTCGCAACTTTTTTCCTAATTGAGATACAGAAATGCTGTTGGTATCATTAGAATCACAATAAAAAGATCTGTTTATTGGTAATAGTTTAAAAAATCTATAGGTAAATCTCAAAATATGTTTGGAGTAGCTATTAGTAGAGATTGTTTTTTTAGATCTAATTCGTAGATTTTTTATTACTGTGATGTCACTGTAATGCTGTGCTTCTGATCAGAAGATCCCAGATTCAATCCTCTTAGACAGCTTTGCCTGATGGCTAAAGGATGGAGATTTTTCTAGTATCCCAGGTCAATATGTTTACTTACCTGCTCTTGCCTGAACCCCCTATGTGTGTTAATTTAATACATGCAGAATATCACATATAGCATACACACGCTGAGTAATCAGAGTATCCTGTAACTTGTCCATGTCCACCAAATATATAGACTGTATAACAATATATTTAAGTTTTTTGGCATTGTGTAGTGAGGTCAGCCCTTAACACAGGAAATCTGTAGTTCTCTGTGCCACATTGAGTCATCCATAATTAATATACAATAAGACCGACTGAGTTTGGAAAATGATATAAAAATTGATTTATAATGTGTAATAATTTGTAAGACATTTTTTACTGATATTTAAAACATACATGCCATTTCATGATTTATGATGTGGAGATCAGTCAGTCCAAGTTCTTGTCAGTGAGAATTGGATAATCAGTGAGTTCAGTAATGATGCATGTGTGTGGTTTTAGTATGTGTTAGTATATGGACCTTAAAGTATACAAGACCTCTGTGTTTCACACATCAGTTGGATTACAGTGAACAGAGTGTATAATATATCAGCTCTATATGTGTACAGATATGTATACATACACAGTATTTATTCTCAGGTGCCAGGAACATGACAAGTGACCATCTCTGGGCATCAGCATTTTCACTATTTTTTTCACCAGAAATCTTTTTCACCTGATTTTTTTTAACCTGAAAGTAACTTTTATGAAATTAAAAGCAAAACAAAACAGAATTCCAGTAAAAAACAAAAGGAAAAACAAGGAAGAATTCTAACCCCTGTAGTATAGTTAGATCTCTCAAAGTGTGCTTCATTGGAAAGACTTTTTGTAATTTAGGAAGACAAGAGGATGCCTTTGTCATTTTGAAATGTTTTATTATCCTTGTGTGCTGGCTTCTGTTCTGTTTTCAAATTTTGGCACCATATTTTGGTTTGTGAAAGGATAACAGTAACTTTGTGAAAAGATGATGTATAAACTGCTCTCTATAATTTTCCATTGCTTTTATTCTTTCTCTCCATTTATAGCCGTGTGCGTGTGTGTGTGTGTATGTGTGTGTGTGTGTGTGTGTGTGTGCGTGCGTGCGTGCATGCATGTGTGTGCAAGCGTGCGTGTGTGTCAGTTTTAGCGCTTAGATTTGATTTTATCAAGATTTTGCGCTATATAAATAAAATATTGTTGTATTGTATTGTAAACTAGTATTAGTAGTAAAGTGAGGTATTCTTTGGCAAACATGTTGATTGCAGAAAGTTGCAGTAAGAGAGACTCAGTCAAGTTACTACTGCCTCCATTGAAAATGTTTTGAACCAATGTCTGAGGAACAGAACATTGACCATTGCAGCACACAAGTACTTCATAAGCCCCACACCCTAACATTCGGCTTGATTACTAGGTCTACATCTGTCACAAAGTGAGGTATATTGTCAGCCACATTTCTGTTAGAAGAGGAAAAAAAATGAGAAAGAGACATCAGTCTGCCTCAGTGTCTGCTCTGAAGTAGTATAGTAGGAAATTGATTGCATATTGCTAATTGGACATTGACCTATTCTTGAGCTAATCACATTGACCTGTACTTGAGCTAATCACATTGACCTGTTCTTGAGCTAATCACTCTGACATTTGATCTTTTCTGTCACAGTATATCCCATTTCATGCGCTTTGCCTGAACAACATAATTGGGTCTGCCAGTTCTAAGAGATTATTTTTTTATACAAAGGTGTTTCAGTTTGTTGTAAAAGTAACACGGTCACACGGATGGTTTTTAACTCAAATGAAAATTAAAAACTAGATTTGGACACAGGTTATATAACTATAAGTGTAGTGGTTTTGGAAAGAACACACCAGTGGACCATGATTGCTATCATGTTTAATTTTCTTGTTGGCACAAGTCTTTTTGGGAAAAACATAAAGAAGGAAAGAAAGAAAGAAACAAACAAACAAAGACCACATTAGATTGATTATAGACATTTGGATGATAAGTATAGCTAGATATGATTTGTAGATAGAAATTTGTTACTTTGAAGTTTTCAAAAGTTACCCAGACAGGTAGTTGGATTCATAGAAAGTTGTGTTTTGAAATTTAAACGAAAGACCTTCCCCATTTGTCTTACCATTGTTTTCTTTGTTTGTGTAGTTTGCTGCAGATTTTGTGGAGAAAACTTTGATACAGAGCCTGATGATACGCCTTCTGCAATCAGAGAATGGCCAGAATGTGGACAGCATTGGAAACATCTTGACTGATCAGGTGTTAAAAGTGGACAAACAATTACTGCATGTAGCCAGATCCACCTTGCCTATGGAAATTTCAGGTAGGGGTTTGTGTGTGTGGATGTGTGCATGATTGTGTGTGTGTGTGTGTGTGTGTGTGTGTGTGTGTGTGTGTGGTGTGTGTGTGTGTGTGTGTGTGTGTGTGTGTGTGTGCCATTCTGTCCTTGTATTGTAGGAGTCAATGTGGTAATGCTATTTGTGTTGTTCAGTAGCCTTGTGTATGAGTTTAAATGGTCGGGGGGCAAAGGGCAGTTTGTGGGGAGGGGTTTGAGGGGCTGAGACAGAGAGAGAGAGAGAGACACACACACACACACACACACACACACACACACACACACACACACACACACACACACACACACACACACACACACACACACACACACACACACACAATATGTGCTATCTCTCTCTGTTCGGCAGCCAATAGATGATATAAGTTGTTCTCCAATACTAGACCCCGGTGGAGGGGGATCACTCCTTAACCCTTTGACTCCTGCACCCTGTCCACCACCAGCAAAACATTAACCCTTTGACCCCTGCTCCCAATCCAGCTTCCTGCAGGAAGTCAAAGGGTTAAATTTCTTTGCTTTGACAAAGCAGGATGCTTGTGGATAGGCTGTGGGAGTCAAAGGGTTAAGCCATGGACAGAAAAGATAGCTACCATCCTATGTCCAGAGGGCAGAAAGTGATTCTGATGAGACTCTGCTCTGACCCACAACCAGCACATTGCCCACCCATAAGAACCCTAGTTCATAGTGCCTACGCTAGCCAAACCCTGTGGTTAAGAGGACCAGACATCTGAACATATATTGCTGCGTTGTCACCTCTGTCAAGTGAAGGGATAGGAGACATGGCCATTTACAACTCCTCTGACCACAGGTTTCGTGACGGCCAGCAGGAACCGGGAAAAATGGTTTTGCGTTGATTGCCAGATGTGGCTTAACCCTTTGACTCTTACACCCAGTCCACCAGCATCCTGCATTGTCAGTCATGCTAACGAAGCAAATACTTATCCCTTTGACTCCCTCACCCTATCCACCAGCTTCCTGCAGGGGTGAGGGAGTCAAAGGGTTAAGTTTTTGCAGTTGGTGGATAGGGTGCAGGAGTCAAAGGATTGCGAACAAAATAAAATGAAGACTCTGATTTTCACTTTCCATTATTGAATAAATTGTTCATTTACTCAATCACGCATGCATGCACATGTGCGCTTGCTTCAAACATCTACCCACCCACCCGCGCACACACACAAATAAACAAACACTCAGTTCATGGTGGTAACTGATGTTTTCTGTTGTGGCCAGGTACAACATGTCTGGTGGCCTTACTACAGAATTCTACCTTGACTGTTGCCAATACTGGTGACTCGCGTGGTGTGATTTGTGATAAACATGGAAAAGTCATCCCTCTCTCCTTTGACCACAAACCTCATCAGGTAAATAATTTTCAGGCAAGAAACTTGGGCAGGAATGCCTAAGCATACATGTATTGAGTGCGTATGTGACCCATCAGTGCTAAGTCAGCTTTGGGGTGTTTTGAGATAAGTGCTTTTTGAAATCTACAGTCTTTTCAGATCATTTTGATACATGATTGAATGTCATTGAGCTGAAAGTGAGTGAACTTTGAGAAAATGGCCTGAAATATTTTTATATACTAAAGTGTGGGTTTTAAAAAAGATTTTTTAGCAACCCCATTTCCATTCATTAGTAAGGCTATTTTAGGTGACTCAAAGTTAATCACAACAGCCCTAGAAAACCAATACAAAGACCTTTGGGGCTGTGCAAGGGTTATGTTTTGTGTTTTTATTTAGTCAGAATATGACATATGTGACCCATTTTCACGAAATGAGTCCTAACTCGCAGGCAGCGAAAAGCGTAGAGGCCCGGAAAAGGTGTGATGGGTCGATTTTGTCCATTTTTACTTTTCGTCAAAAATGGAATATTTAATCTTTAAATTACATGTACATGCACTCAGTACTTTATTATTCAGTTGGAATATGTATTTAAAATACGTTTTAACCAGATAACGGCATGCTTTTGTGTCAGAAAAAGGGATATATAAACTTACATAACAAGACAATTACAGAAGATCTTCACACCAATTTTTGTGTGCTATTGTGGCATGATGGTGTTTTACCATGGTACAAAATTTGGTAAAGATTGGTTAAGTAGAAATACCTGTTGCTAAGGTAAAACTTCACTGAAGTGGTGAAAATTTTAAAACTTGATTTTCTCAAAATGGCCGTTTGCTTTGTTACACACTTCAAACACCCATAACTTCCTTATTGCTATGTTACACACTTCAAACACCCATAACTTCCTTATTTTTAGGAGTAGAATAATAAATTTCATATGAAAAGAAAGTTAATAATCTGGACATTTTGAAAATCATAATATCCTAAAATCTGTTATTTTCACCGTAGGACTCATTTTGTTAAAACGGGTCACATATGAAACATGTTTTAGAAAAGACCAAAATTTGACAGTATAGATCAAATGTTTTATGACACTTTTAAGCTATATTTGTACACTTGCACGAAAGTTAAGTGTCTGCTCTGAGGAGTGCATGTCTGCTAAAAACTGAAAATCACCCAGACTGACTCTCTCAATCTGTTTTTGTCTTTACTACTGTTCCATCTCAGAGAGTCAGCACTGGTTTTGCATTGGTGGGTCACATATACTATGGACATATAATGGAAGGGTATATAGGATAACCCTTATTTGTGCTTTCATTGGTGGATTTTCTGTTCCAGCACTTCTTTCATTAGTACCCATCTTCTCAATCCTCCTAATCTGCTGATATATTGTTTCAAATTTGTGTGCAAATGCACATATATGTGTGCTTGCATGTGCCCTCCGTACATGCATGGGTGTGTGTGTGCATCCATCCATGTAATTATAAGTTGTAAATTATAAAGCATTTTGTGCTTGATGAAAAGTATTATATAAATGTCCTGTTCTGATTATTACTATTTTTTGGATGTCATGTCGGTGTTCCAATGAGATTATTAGTTCATATTGGTGTAGAGTTCAGATTATGACAGGTTTGTTTCTCGAAAAAGAAAATAATTTGATATACGTAAGTTTTAAATCTTGTTTTCAGCTAAAGCTAAACCAGTTTCTTGTAAAACTTGATGTCATGTTTGCAACCTCGAATTTGACTGTTTGGCAGTCTACATAGATTGTACCTATAGTAGTGAAAATTATATGTATAAATTACAGTAATAAAATAAAAACAGAATTATATAATTGTTATACCTATAAATTGTTTCATTTTGTGTCTGTTAGGTGAGAGAGAGGATGCGTATCCAGCAGGCTGGAGGCTTCATCAGCTTTAACGGGGTGTGGAGGGTGGCCGGGGTGCTAGCCACCTCCAGAGCTCTGGGGGACCTGCCCCTCAAAGACAAACGCTACCTCATTGCTGACCCTGACATTTTGACTTTTGACCTCCACGAGTTGGAGCCCAAGTTTATGATCCTGGCCACGGATGGCTTGTGGGATTATTTCAGTAACGAGGAGGCGGTGGAGTTTGTGTCAGAACGTTTGTCAGAACCCCACTTTGGAGCCAAGAGTCTAGTGCTTCAGGCGTACTACCGTGGTTCACTGGACAATATTACAGTAATGGTGGTGAACTTCCAGCTAAGACGTGCTAGTCAATATAGCCGTGGCGGTGATCAAGAATAGGTTGCACAAATGAATTTCTCCAGGAAAGGAGGGCAAGTGGAAGCAGTGAAGGGAGGAGTGAGAGCAGTGGGGGTTGGTTCCTGTTTTGATATTGTTGTGAATATTTGATCATGTTCAGAGAAAGAAAAAAGTTTTACGCACATGGATATATATATATACATACACACCAGTTCACTGTTTGCATGTTTTTAAATTGTTTGCATGTAGTGTGTATTTAGATACAGACAGACAGAGAATGTTACATCTATTACTTTTTACTTACAAAATGGGTAAGTTAAAGAGAAAGAGAGTATGTGTTTTGTGTCTTTTGTGTGTATGAATTTGAATTGGAGGTAGGTGTGTTTGATGTTCATGCTTTATCGACAACTTGGATCATACACAGCTGAAAAGCAACTCGGAAAAGAGACCATAATCTCTGTTTCTATCACATGTAATATGATTGCATAGCAATGCTATAATTACATAACAGTGCATGATCTAATGCGCATAGTCATAAGTGCTATGATTTTCTAGCAACGTGTGGTCTGATATTAAATTGGTTAATGCTGTGACTGCATTGCAATGCTTGGTCTGATGCATAGCTTCATGAATGCTATAATGGCATAGTAGTGCGTAGATTAATGCATAGATTCATCAGTGCTATGATGGCACAGTAGTGTGTAAATTAATGCATAGATTCATTAGTTCTATCAAGTATCATTGCATAACATTGCATGGTCTAATGCATAGATTCATTGGCACTGTGATTGCATAGCATTGCATGGTCTAATGCATAGATTCTTCAGAGCTGTGATTGCATAGCATTGCATGGTCTAATGCATAGATTCATCAGTGCTATGATTGCATAGTATTGCATGGTCTAATGCATAGATTCATCAGTGCTTTAATTGTATAGCAGTGCATGGTTTAATGTGTAGATTCATCAGTGTTATCATTGCACAGCAGTGCATGGTCTGTTGCATAGATTTATCAGTGCTTAATGCATAGATTCATCAGTGCTAGGATAGCATAGTAGTGCATATATTAACTCAATCAAGTCGCAGTCTTCAGGGTCATTCCGCCCCTTCAAATCGCGGGATTTTTAGCATTTTTAAAACAATATAGAAAAACAACTAAATAAAGTAGACAAACAAAGTAAAGTGATACAGAAAGACCAGGATTAGATATTTACAAATAATCTTACTTTATTTATAATCTTACCTTATTTATGGTATTCCATATACTTGTAAATGATGAGGTATAATCTTACCTTATTTATAATTTTACCTTATTTATGGTATTCCATATACTTGTAAATGATGAGGTATCCAAATAGGTATCCAAAAGGAGGTAATTTTTTTTTTTGATGGATATGAACACACACTGTGAAACAGTTTTAGATGAAGTCCAGAACATAATTTCCATGCCATGGATGTTTTAAATCACTGATTTCACATGTTGGGAAACACAAGATTACTGGTAGTTGTCACTTTTTGCATACAGTTGCTCCAGAGCACAAAATATTCACAAAAATGTGAGGTTCGACTTGCTTTCCTTGACGCCATTTGCGGGTAGCGCTGGAAAAAGGCTACTGTTGTCTTTGTTTCACATTACCACAAACGGTCTAAGGTAAATAACTGCTGTAAACATACCCTAGTTTTGGTTCCCAGTGAGTTTTCCCTATAACTGACGCTTCTGACATAAAAAAAAACAACAAATGTCCGCCGTCGATAAATCGACGTCGCGTACCCAAGCAGTAAACGGAAATGACGGCCTTTTTTCAGCGTTACCTGCGACATGCGAATTTTGCAAGTGGCGTCAAGGAAAGCAAGTCAAACCTCACAATTCTGTAAATATTTTGTGCTCTGGAGCAACTGTACGCAAAAAGTGACAACTACCAGTAATCTTGTGATTTGAAACATCCATCGCATCGAAATCATGTTCTGGACTTCATCTAAAACTGTTTCACAGTGTGTGTTCATATCCATCAAAGCAAAAAAATTACCCCCCTTTGGATACCTATTTGGATACCTCATCATTTACAAGTACACGGAATACCATAAATAAAGTAAGATTATTTGTAAAGATCTAATCCTGGTCTTTCTGTATCACTTTACTTTGTTTTTCCACTTTATTTGGTTGTTTTTCTATATTTTTTTAAAATGTGCTAAAAATCCTCCGAATTGAGGGGGCAGAATGACCCTGAAGACTGCGACTCGATTGAGTTAAGTGTATGAGTACACCTGTCTTCTACAGATACCGTTTCATCACTCATCTGTCATCTCTAAAGTTTTTGTTCTTGTTGAAGTATTCAGATTTTTCTTGGATGAGTATGATATCCACATTGTTTTTTGACCATACTCCGCAGTGGTGTTGTTGCTGCACAGTCTGCATACTCCATCTTCAGTGGGGGTGAATGCTGGGTGTTTTCATGTTAAGCCATCGGACACTTGACGTGACTTACAGGATCTTTAATGTGCGTTGTTCTGCCTTAGGCGGTAACAGGCCTGCACACATGTTGACCTGGGAAATCAGAAAAATTTCTCTATCCCTTATCTGCCAAGTCGGAGATGCCGGTTAGTGTTAACCCTTCAACTCCCGCACCTATCCACCAACTGCGAAAATTTAACCCTTTGGTTCCCTCACCCTATCCACCAGCTTCCTGCAGGAAGCTGGTGGACAGAGTGAGGGAACCAGAGGGTTAAGTTTTTGCTTTTCTAGCATGGTTAGCAATGCAGGATGCTGGTGGACAGGGTGCGGGAGTCAAAGGGTTAAGGATGAAGGAACAACACAGAAATTGAAACTGTAAGAAGCTGATTTATTCCATTGTAGTACAAAGAATTACAAATATACACACAGTGTGCAACAGAGTTGTGTCCAATAACATTGGCCAGATGTACTTAGATTTTGTGGGGTCGATTTCTAACGTTCAGTCCTGTAGATATGAGTAGTGTGTGGCTTTATTCTGAGTGTGTGATTTATGTAAATAAAGTGAAATAATGAGCGTTCATCATCATGAAAAGATGATGGAGATGGATCAGGCACTTCTTCCGAAAACAGCAGGTTAGCATCACCTGGATTGCCCTTCATTGGACACCACATGGAAAATGAAGAAGAGGAAGACGCAAGAACACATGGCAATGAATAAAAGGAGACCTTAAGTGAACAGCACAGACATTGGCACATTTTCACAAACACAAGTGTGAAGTAAAAAAAACCAGACGAAATACATGTGTTCACACACAGTATGAATTGAAACTAATGAACTGGTGTGGGTTTTTTTGTTTTCGGTTGGTTTTTTTTTTTTTGGATGATGTTGGTTACCATTCTCGTGAGGCTGGTGAAAAAAAAATCAGGGTGGAAGAAAAGTTTTATTTCTTTGAATCCCACCCCCTATCCACCAACTGCAAAAACTTAACCCTTTGACTCCCTCACCATATTCATCAGCTTAGGGTAGCGGATAGGGTGAGGGAGTCAAAGGGTTAAGTTTTTGCTTTGCTAGCGCGGCTGATAATGCAGGATGCTGATGGACAGGGTGCGGGAGTCAAAAGTTTTAAGTTTGACTAATAAAGGAGATCACACTGTGTTTATGTATGAGGAAATAGTTCACCCACCTTAGTTATACCTTTCACATTGTTGCACCAGTTTTCTCGCACAGTGTGATGATCTGTTGTACAGCAATTTGTGCTCAGAGTCAGAAATGCATAATTGAAGTCTGAATTTGGGTAAGTCCCATTTTCAGTGTTCCAGTGATTTGAGTAGGTATCCTATCAGCAACACTTCCTTTTTTTTTTTTTTTTTTTTTTTGTCTGTTGAAAGGAAATGATGTGTATAAAGTTGCACTAGATTGTTTCATATTGACCAGAGGAAGCTGTGTTTCTGTTACGAAAATGTATGACATAGATATTTTCCACTTTTCCCCAGATCTTTACCAAATTTTGGTCACAAATGCAGCTTGTTGGGGAGTCTCGAAAGTATATGCTTGGAAGTGAAGCTTCATGTTTGGGGTGGTATGGACCTAAAAAAAAAAAAAAAAAATAAAGAAAAGAAAAAAACACACCAAAATGAGCACTTTTGAGGAGTGTGTGTGAACAGCACTTTCTCGGGAAATTTTGTTAACCCTTTCACTCCCACACCCTATCTGCCAGCTGCAAAAACTAGACCTGTTCACTCCCTTACCCTATCCACAGAAAGCTGATGGATAGGGTGAGAGAGTCAAAGAGTCGAGTTTTTGCTTTGCTGTCATGGCTGACAATGCAAGATGTTGGCAGATAGCATGAGGGAATCAAAGGGTTAATATTAGGTTATATTTTCTCTGTTGTGGCTGTCAACCATTATCCTTGATGGAAGTCAGGTTTTATTTGTTGTGATTGTTAACTAGCGTCCTTGATACAAGTTGGGTTTTGTTTCAGCCAAAGCTTTTTCAAGGCCACACTGATCTTGAAAGGCACAGAATCTGGATTTTTTGGTTTTTTTTGTTCATAATAATTTTGTTGGAATGGGAAACTGTTAGAATGGCTTGTTTATATTTGCATATATAGAATTCAGGATCATGAAGTTGTGAAGTTGTGAGCTTGTCTCCAGTTGTTGTTCTCGGAAAGTATTTGTATGAAATCTAAATGTTTGAATGTTTCTCTGATAATCTGTTCTCGGAAAGTATGCGTATAAAATCTAAATGTTTGAATGTTTCTCTGATAATTTTGATTGATTTATTACTTACATCTGTTTGATTGTAATACAGTCAGTATTTTGCTTTTTGGAATGTAGTAGTTATGGTACTAGTAGTAGTTGTTACAGTAATTATAGTAGTAACAGTTACAGATTTAATGATGCTGCAAGGTTGATGAATGCATGCTTATTTCAACCACTCACAACTGGCATCAAACTTATTTCTTTATAAAGCACACAGTAAACAGTACAGCATCTGATGAGAAGAAACAGCGTTTTTAATAAATATCAGTTTATGAATTTGCCTGGTTCACATATTTTGAGACAAATGTGTGCATGTTTGTTTTATTTTTATTTCTTGCTGAAAGGTATACCCTGAAAATAGAAATAAAAACACCATTTTAAAATGTATGTACCCAGAAAAAAATAAAAACATCTTTAAAATGTAGGCCTACTGTACTTCCAGTTTAACTATATTTGTAGGTTTTTGTTTTCTGTTCATTTTAGTGGGTTTATTTTTCTTTTTACTTACATGCTTCATTGATGATCGTTGCTCTACTGTGACTTAAGGAAAAGATGGGGAAAGTGACTGCTGCAGGAGTGAAAAGAGTGTGGAATGTAAAAATGAAGATACGATAATGTGGAATATAGAAATGATAGATATGATTATAGGTACCAGTATTCCAAATCAGGTGGTTGTTCTTCTTTTATTTACTTTCTGCAATCTCAAACCATTCTACTGATGCATGTGGCCATTTTTTCCAGTAATCTGCCAGCTGTTACAGAGCGTGGTGGTCAGTGTAGTTGTGGTCTGCCGTGTCTCCTCTCACTCCACTTGATAGAGGCTACACATCACTAACGTATATGTTTAGTTGTTTTGGTCTTCTTGACTGTAAGGAGGATTTCCCCCTGTTGGGATGCCGGGGGCTCTTTCAGGATAAATAGTATCCCCACCTTCAGCAAATTCTGTGCTAGAAATTTCCTCTTTTCTGTCGAGTGCTCTCTTTGTTTCTGCATTGTTCCTTTGCTTTCTGTCATTTCCACCTATCATTTTCTGCCTTAATGGTCCATTCACCTGCATGTGTTCAGTAAAGTCTTACTTACTTTTTCTTAAAGTCTTACTACTTTTTCTTAGGGTTGATAATTGGGTACATGTATAAAGTGCATTTTTGGCTCTAGGGAGGTGAGATGTGTGGAAGCAATTTTAGGTAATTTATGCCTGTTTTAATATATGTTTTGGTGTCCTTAAGTATGCTTATATTTGTATTCAGGTGTGTTTTTTAAACCCCCTGTGGGATAAATTGGACGGAGTGGTCAGCACGGGGGGCATGTCCTTAGATTATTTGCACGAATGCATTGATATGTGTAGTTAATTTTCTTTTCTTTTTTTTTTTCCTGTTGTAGTTTTGTATGTTTTGAAGTGGTTATAGCCCTGATATGGCTCTACGCAGTCGGCTGGGCTTTAAACAAGAATAACAATAACAATAAAGGGAAGATTGGTGAAGATGTCAGTTTGAAATTTGGTTCACATGGGTGTTGAGCTGATTTTGGCCAGTACGGAACCTTATCACAACCACTTGCTGTTCTTTGATCAGTTTGTCATCAAAATCTTGCAAATTGTGAACAATCTTGCAAACTGTGAGCAAGATCTGCATATATGTTTGTTGACATGTGGTGGTCCGGTGTCCAGTTGCTCTTTTCTTCGTCACCAGTTAGCACGATATTGCACAAGAAAAAAAAGTGATCTGTTCATTTCAGGTTTGTGTTGTATTCAGTCATTGTCGTTTTATTATGAAAATGCTTATCATATGGGCTGGTTGGTTCATTTGGTAGCGCTGTAGATTCAGGATCTGATGTTTCTCAACTTCTGTCCCAGCCCGCAGCATAAAAGCTTACCTGTTTGCTGCCCTTTCTAAGACTTCAGTCATTCCGGTGGTGTCAGCTTAGTGTTTTATAACCTTTCCCCCTCTTTTCAAGAACTTGGCTGAACGTACGGTATTGCGCAGGCTTGAGAAGTCTGCCAGGTAATTACTGACAGATGTAAGCCATGGTGGGTGTTCACTGATTCATGGAAACATGAAAACACCCAGTATGCATACTCGGCACAGATGGAATATGCCGGCCTGCAAAGTAGAGATTGAACAAATGAATTTACACACGCAAGAAAAAAACAAAAACAGCATTGGTCTGAATGTGAAAAAGAAAATAAAACAGAAACTGGAGAGCTGATGTAGGGTTTAGTACAGGAAGTTGGAATATACATATAATAAGCATTGTTCCAAACCTGAGAAGTCTGAAAAAACTGTTGTGTATATAGCCACCTTTTCATCCAGCTGTAAAGACATTCAGGGACAGGGAAAGTTAAAGCAGAAATGAGAAAGTTACAGGGCACCATTCGCAAAATCCTTGGATGGGTGAGGGGGTCTCTACCACTTCACACCAAGAGCCTTACGGGACAGCCTTTTTTCACACTCTCTTTGTTTCTTTATTTTATGTTTAAGTACATATTTGGATTGCCTCTGTGTGTGTGAGTGTGTGCGTGCATGCATGTGTGTGTGTGTGTGTACTCGGAATGTTTTGGGTCCCATCACTTGCTTTATGATATATATGTATTTACTACTTATAATCAACTTTCTTGAGGAATTGCTTTAATGTTATGGTTGATGAGTTACGGAATCTTTGTGTTGTTGTTTTCGGTTGTGGATTTTTTTCACTAGTGAGTGTAAATTATATCATTGGTGCCATTGATCATGTGCATTATCAAACAATATTTCATGCGTATTTGGAGTTTAATTGATTGTTCTGTTATCATATATGGGTACGATACAATGTGTATCTCCATATGTATGAAAAGCCTAATTTTATGTGATTCTTCTGGTACTTACTTACTTAGTACTTACTTACTTAGTACTTATTTACTTAGATTTTCTCCTAAAGGAATACATTAAATTAATTTTGAAAGCTTCGTATAGGTGCTTCTTTTGTTGGATTAATATTTTTTGGTGTTATTTAGTTCTTATTTTGCCAATACTATATAAACATTTTGTACATATTTTGAGGTTTGCCTTTAACATTGTAACATGTTGTGTACACATCCACGTCTTTTGAAGCTGTGTATGATGATCTGTTAATATGTGGAATACCAGCGTATGTTATCATGTGGAATATCAACGAAAGGGCTATGGACGTGTGTGCTGAGGAATCGTTGTACAGACTCTTTTTATCCAAACTGACTCTATGTTGTTTTTAATCTGACTTCTTTTGTACTTGATGTTAAAGACTTTTCACATTCCTTTTATCTTGTTGCTGTCATCAGGGTGTTGATCATGTTTTTGCATCATGTTGCTTTTTGTCATGTTACTTTTTCTGCTCTAGCTTTTTAACCACAAAAGACAGGAAACTGTCTTCATGCAGTGATGAACTCTTTTTGACGTCCTCACCCTAGTCATCAGCTGTATACATTATCGACCGTGTAGCAAAGCAAATACTTTACTATTTCACTCCCCTACCATATTGTAGACAGGGTGATGGAGTGAAAGGAATAAGTTTTTGCAGCTGGTACACAGGATTAGGGAGTAAAAAGGTTTATAAAGATGGTGGCAGATTATGATTAGTGGTCTTTTCAGATTTGAGACTACTAGCCCACAAACTGTGTAAACCAGAAACAAATGAAAAGGGAATACATAAGAGAACAGACACTTTTTGGCCAAATGCCTTTGTCTGTTGTACAAAAAAGAGAACAGACACTTTTTGGCCAAATGCCTTTGTCTGTTGTACAAAAAAGAGAACAGAGAAGATACTTTTTGGCCGGATGCCTTTGTCTGTTGTACAAAAAAGAGAACAGACACTTTTTGGCCAAATGCCTTTGTCTGTTGTACAAAAAAGAAAACAGACACTTTTTGGCCAAATGCCTTTGTCTGTTGTACAAAAAAGAAAACAGACACTTTTTGGCCAAATGCCTTTGTCTGTTGTACAAAAAAGAAAACAGGACACTTTTTGGCCAAATGCCTTTGTCTGTTGTACAAAAAAGAAAACAGACACTTTTTGGCCAAATGCCTTTGTCTGTTGTACAAAAAAGAAAACAGACACTTTTTGGCCAAATGCCTTTGTCTGTTGTACAAAAACGAGAACAGAGAAGATACTTTTTGGCCGGATGCCTTTGTCTGTTGTACAAAAAAGAGAACAGAAAAGATATCCAAATTTAAGAGAAAACGATGGACAATAAATGAAGTCTTACTTTCCTGAATTAGTCAAGCCGGCCAAGTTGTCCAACATATCGTGTCTGTCTTGTTTAGTCATTTAAAAGAAATCTGATTTCTTGTTGTTATTCTATTTCCATGTGTATTCCATTCTCTGCTGCCTTGATTGGGATGTGAATCTCATAAGTATCCTGGTTGCAGAGAAAACCACTTGCACCCTGTTGCTTGTTTTTGGTGTTAAACTTGCTGTTTGCAAGAAGTGGTTACAGTTGAGGTCCTATGTATGAATCATTTTTATGTTTGATTAGAGACATTCAGTCAAGGGCATGTTCGTTTCTGTTTTTGTTATCCTTAAACATTTCTGTGTAATAGAAGTCTATAATCACAGTCGGGGCATGTCAGCTTCTGTCTTCTTGTTCTTCAGCGTTTCTATGTAATGCAAGCCTATCCATTTTTGCACAGTAGGAAACCATATTCAGTTTTAGACCTAATCATATTAAAAACATGTTATTTTCAGATCAGAAACATTAACAACGGTTTTGCAAGTCTCATATTGCCTTTAGGGTGGTCAGAAACATTAACAACGGTTTTGCAAGTCTCACATTGCCTTTTCGGTGTGAACCTGAAATGAACAGTATCTAAAGTTGCCTTGAACAAAAATAAGGCTGCTGTGTTCACCATTCACTTCTTGGTGCCATGTTGAAATATCCCGGTTGCTTTGCTGTGGTTCTCTGAGGTCCAGGAGTTGAGGGAGCATAAATAAGGGTTAGTCAACTGAAAAGGAATACAGATATTTATATTGTACTTGGCGTTTGTAGTTTGTCCCTTTGACTCCCTGCAGGAAGCTGGTGGATAGGGTGAGGGAGTCAAAGAGCTAAGTTTTTGCAGTTGTGGATAGGGTGTGGGAGTCAAAGGTTTATTCAACTATTCGACTGGGATTCATTGCTCTTGGACAGTTCCATATGCATTCCAAGCAATTTAAGGTAATTTAGGCCCATTCTTATACATGTTTTAGTGTCCTTAGTTATGTTTGAATTTGTATTCAGGTATGGTTTTTAAATCACCTGTGCGATAAGTTGGACAGAATGGTCAACGCCAGGGGCATCTCCTTAGATTATGTGCGCGAATGCATTGATATGTGTGCTTAATTTTCTTTTCCTTTTTTTCCTGTTGAAGTATTGTATATGTTTTGAACTGGTTATAGACCAGATATGGCTCTATGCAGTCTGCCGGGCTTTAAACAACAATAAGTTCTGAGTTACGTAACAGCAGCTCACTACTAGATACAATCTCACTGAAAATCAGCATAAAGCATTCAACATTATAAAAGTATTCACCAGTAATCAGTTCTGATATACAACTGAAAAAATTCTACAAGTACACAGATATTAACCCTTAACTCCCTCAGCATGATATTCACCAGATTCCAGCATCTGCAGGCTGAGAGAATCAAAAGGTTAATAATTATGTAATTAAACTATGCTAAAGCATTAAAAAGAAAAATTATGTGCACGCATTTATAGACTTGTTTACCATTCAGTGCTGTTTTTAAAGTTGCATGATTGATATTCCCTACTATATATATGCAATGTAATCATTTATTTATTTTGAATAGTGCACCAGGTATCTGCCACCTGTTTTTTTGTTGTCCACAGAAAAAGACTTCACTGCTTCTAGTCAGAGATTCTTCGGTTTTGATCAAGTTGCCCATCATTATATTTAGTCAGTTGTATTTTGGTGAAATGGTGCTGGATCTTTGTGAAGGGTATGGATTTTGTTAAACTCTGTGATTGAATGTAAACTGTGTTCATAGCCCAAACTTAGTGAATATATAATCTCGTATACAATAGTAATAACAATTCTGAAACTATATGTGCCACTGATGTAACCATTCATGAAATGAAATTGCTTTTCTGATGCCTTTCTCGGTTAACAAGAAATGCTGCTTTTGGCATTGGTTGATAATAGCAAATATATTATTGTTTTAAAATGTTAACAAAGGAAGTGAAGAAGATATTCTGACAGAAATTATACTATTAACACCACCACCACCACCCCACCCCTCCTGAAACAAACTATGACTACATTTTAGGCACAAAGAACAGTCATATACAGTAAACAGGTCTGAGCTGTCAAACGTACAACAGAGCCATAGATACCGGTGATGTAACTTAATCACATTAGTGTGTTACATTGCACATATCTGTCTCACACTGCACCCACAAATCATGCACAATCATGTTTGCCTGTGCATACACCATTGTATCCTCTAGAACACACATGCACACACACACACACACACACACACACACACACACACACAATGTATACACACACACACACACTCTCAGTGGTTTAACAGGGAGGGAAGTACAGGGTGTGTGTTAACCCTTTGACTCCCGTATCCTATCCCCAAATGCAGAAACTTAACCCTTTGATTCCCTCACCCTTTCCGCAAGCTTCCTGCAAGAAGCTGGTGGAAAGGGTGAGGGAGTCAAAGGGTTAAGTTTTTGCTTTTCTAGCATGGTTGACAATGCAAGCTGTTGGTAGATAGGGTCCAGGAGTCAAAGGGTTAATTTATTGTTTCCAGTCATGCAGACAGTGGCAGCTGGTCTTTATTGTTTTTATTTCATTTAGGTTGTCTCATGCCAAGTTTATCATGCAAGTGTGTATATACTTTGTATATATGTGTTCATTTGCGATAGGAATAGATAGTGGCAGTGTTTTTTTCTTTTTTTTTTTTTTTACCAATTATTGATGGATCTCAACCAAATTTGGGTTGTGTGTCATGGGTATGGTTCAACAGGAAACCCTGAACAAATACATGAACAGTCCTTAGTCACAAATTCCTAAATTTGAATGGGCGTCACAAGGGTAAGTCGGCTGTTCACTGAAATTTAGATAGATCTTGTCCAAAGTTTTTCTGCCTGTTTGGCCATATAGCCATTTGCATATTTATTGTCCAAAGTTTTTCCGCCTGTTTGGCCATATAGCCAATCACATATTCATCATGTAAAAGCGCCAAATGGAAAAAGAGATATTACGAACATAGTTTTACTGGACCTACCAGCACAACATATGTTACGATTGGGATGATTCAGAGAAGACTGGGATGGCCCCTGGAGCAAAGATGACACCCACAATGATAAAGCATCCCCTCCCCCCCCCCCTTTTTTTTTTATTTTGGTTGTTGTTTGTTACAGGCTGGCTGGTTCTTTTGATAGAGCCATGAACTCAGGATCAGATATTTTGAGTTCAGTCCCAGTTCGCAGTGTTAAAAACTGGCCTGTTTGCTGCCCCCATCTTAATGTTTCCATCATTCTGGTGGTGTCAGCTTAGTGTTTCATAGGTCTCTTCCCGCTCCTCAGTTCAAGACCTTGCCAGCGCATAGGGTTTCGCGCAGGCTCAGGGAGTCCGTTAGATGCTTGCTGGCAGATTTGGGTGGGGCGCGTAAGGAATTGTCAGAGTGCGATAAATCGCTCTTGAACGAACGCCAAACTTCTTCATATGTGACCCCCCAGCACGAAATCAGTCTAAACTAGCATTTTGGGTATTTTGAGATATACGTATCACTGGAAAGTGTACATTCTGCTGATTATTTTGGTACTTGAATAAAGCTTGTACTCAAAAAAATGTTGCCATTATGTTTGTTTAAAGTCATTAAGTTGTATGACAGCCATTTTGAGAACACGGCCTCAAAAGTTTTTATGTAACTCTCCCACACATTTTCCTTAAATTTCTTTATTTGGTGGCTTTGACACGGTTTGTTTCTAATTTTAGCTGTCATTATCTGAAAGGTGCACCAAAGAGCTTTCAGTCAGTATATTACATGTGGGGGTCTGTACAGGTTATGGTTCACAATAAGAGACAAAAAGAGATACTTTGGTAAGAAATTGTGTTCTTTCTGCAACGATCAGTGCATTAAAATGATTCATGATTTTTTTTTAAGAAAAAAAATTCTGTGGGGGATAGATTATAGTCGACAGAAATCAATTTTGAGAAAAAGTCAAAACACCCAGATAGACCCTCAAGTCACTTTTCAGCTCCTAGTGTTGTTTGACTAACTGCGAGTTAAGACTGAATTGGTGATGGGAGGTCACATATGTTATTAAACGGGGAAAGGGACAGTCTTAAACATAGTTTGACCACCTTTCTTCATATGTTATTTTGTGTGCTTTTGTAATTTTGCCCACTTCACATTCTGGGTATGGTTAATCATATGCATAATGATCTGTAGTTTGTTTTATTGTCCAGTTGATATTTGTTGTTTATGATCATTAGACCCTGTGGTTTTGTCATTGGTTTTTGTCGTGTTGCTGTCATGTTAGTGGTTTTGTCATTGGTTTTTATCGTGTTGTTGTCATGTTAGTGGTTTTGTCATTGGTTTTTGTCGTGTTGCTGTCATGTTAGTGGTTTGTCATTGGTTTTTGTCGTGTTGCTGTCATGTTAGTGGTTTTGTCATTGGTTTTTGTCGTGTTGTTCATGTTAGTGGTTTTGTCATTGGTTTTTGTCGTGTTGCTGTCATGTTAGTGGTTTTGTCATTGGTTTTTGTCGTGTTGCTGTCATGTTAGTGGTTTTGTCATTGGTTTTTGTCGTGTTGCTGTCATGTTAGTGGTTTTGTCATTGGTTTTTGTCGTGTTGCTGTCATGTTAGTGGTTTTGTCATTGGTTTTTGTCGTGTTGCTGTCATGTTAGTGGCTTTGTCATTGGTTTTTGTCGTGTTGCTGTCATGTTAGTGGCTTTTGTCATTGGTTTTTGTCGTGTTGCTGTCATGTTAGTGGTTTTGTCATTGGTTTTTGTCGTGTTGCTGTCATGTTAGTGGTTTTGTCATTGGTTTTTGTCGTGTGCTGTCATGTGTGTTTTCATGTTTGTCTTGCTGCATGTAGTGTTTTTGGTTTTCAGACGTCCCCCCCCCCCTTATTTTTTTCCCCCCCCTTTATTGGTGTAGCTTAAGTGTGTGGATTTACGGTTGTTCTTGTCTTTTAATTGAATGTAACATCCCGTTTTTGATGAATTTAATGTCCAACTTTATCAAAAAGAAGAATGAAATGGAATAACAGATTTAGTGACTTAATCGATGCAAAGTGTCAAAACATGTATTTTGCATTCCTGTTTATTGAATCGGTTTTAAAATCGTTCTGTTGTGCGGTTTGGTTCATATTTCTTCCATTTCAGTCAACTGGAAAGTTACTTGTTCATGACCAGTTTGAAATTCACTGCTTTCTTATGGAAGATAGTTTAGAAATGTGCTGCTTTGTTTTCGATCATGATAAATGGTGAAATTTATAAGAGGTTGTGTCAGGATGTGTAGCAAGCTCATTAAATGCGTTGTCAATACTGAAAGTAATCATGCTATACTGTGCATGGGTTTTTATTCATTAATCTCCATCGTATATCTGAATGTAGTGTTTAGGAAAATAGGAATGCACATGCAAAAGGAATGCACATGAAAAAGAAAAGAGGACTCGTTTTCATTTATGGTAGTATAATAAGCATGCACATTGATTTGTTGACCAGGAAATGTGATCTTGCTGTAAGGATACCATTTGGTGCAATACAGTTTGAACATGTAAAGTCAGCATGTGTCTGTGGTTCTTTTTCGGAGTTTAGAAGAATGTGTGAAAGTGTCTGTGTAACTGTTTTTTAACAGTCTGCTTTCTTGATTAACCTTTTGACTCCCGCACCCTGTCTACCAGCATCTTGCAGTGTCAACCATACTAGCAAAGCAAAAACTACACCTTTTGACTCCCTCACACTATCCACCAGCCCTGAAGGAAGCTGGCTGATAGGGTGAGGGAGTCAAAAGGTTTTGTTTTTGCAGTTGGTGATAGGATGTGGGAGTCAAAGGGTTAAGAACACAATTGTGGAATAGTGATTTTTTTTTTAAGTGATGAACGAACATTAGTATTTCAGTGATGATTTCAATGATGGTTAGATAAAAAAAAAAAAGAAAGAAAAACCATGTGGTTGTATAGCCCTTTCTTACGCATACAGATGTCTGTTTGCATGTAAACAGATAGATATTCCTTTTTACAGGTGTCTGCTTCCTGGCTGGGGAAAAAATGAGCTGTGAGCTCTGGAATATGTCTTGGGAGGAATGAGACGAGATGTTTTGTCACAACAAGAAAAAACATCAGAATTAAAGAACTTGACACAAAAATGCTTCCCTGATCATAGCAGGAGAGCTTATAGGACAGGATACAAAGTTTGATTGCAAAATACAAAAATAACTGGCCCTAGAAATCGACAGCTTCAGAACAAACAAAAAAATAATACAAAAAAAAAAGTTGAAACTTGTGCAGAAATTTGAAGTCCACTACAGTTTTGGAACCACAGGAACTATTTGGTTTGCTTTTTAGGCAGTTAGGGGTTCACCTTTCCCTGCCATGCTCTCTGCCTTCCTGGTCAAACATTAAAATAGACAGCGAATAACCAGTTTTTAATGTTGTGGGCTGGGACTGAACTCAAGATAACAGTTCTTGAGTCTACAGCTCTATCGAAAGAACTAACAAGCTGGCGTGCCTTTCAGTCAATCCAAGGCAAGGTTCGTGTGTGTGTGTGTGTGTGTGTGTGAGAGAGAGATGCAGTCTGTCTTGAGTTGTTTATGAAATGGTTCTTTATTATAAAGGGTTTTAGCAAAGCCAGCCCCATGCTGGATAAACTACTGTGATCTCTTTATATGGCCTCATAACTACTATTACTGTCTCTCAACAAAAAAAAGGCACTGTAACAAGCTGTTCATGTCAAACATTCAGAGAGCGAAAAGGACTGATATAATGAGACATGAAGTAATACTTTCAGAAATAACAAAAATTGCAATCAACAAATATTTCAAAACTGCAGTTTCACTTTGTTTACTCAAGACAACATTTCAGCACTCAGAATTAATTCCATATGCACCAAGGCCACAGATGCCATGGGATGGAAAAAGATCCAAAATGATTATGGTATAAGCCACGAGTCTGCGCATAAGCCCAGTAGGCTGCAGTGTGTAAGTCTTCTTCCAAATGCAGTTAATACATCTACGACTGAGACTGCATAACAAGGCTGTGCTCTATACTTGCTCTAGTAATATATCCTACATTAAGGCAGCCGAGATGTGGTTTCTAAGAAGAATGTTGAGAGCAAAGAAAACAAATGAGACAGTCTTGATGGCAGCAGACACAATATCATTCACAAGGAAGTAAGGAAAAGACAGGCAACATTTATAGGCCATTTTATGAGGAAAGTGGAATTAGAGCACCTGGTCACAACAGGAAAGCTGGAGGGAAAGAGAGCACCAGGTAGACCCAGGGAAAAAATACTGGACAGACTTGCAGAGTGGCTGAGGACAGAGAGTGGAAGATGTGCTTGCAGTAACAAGGGATAGATGCATATGGAGGGCCATGATTGCCAACATCATGTGGCAAGGCACTTGATGATGATGATGATGAATATATCCTGGCATCGACTGGGCCCCAGAAAAAACACACCTGTCATGTTGGTCAATGGAGTTTACAAACACACCCATACATACATGCACTCTTTGAATCAACATCCATGTTACACTCTCAGTCTTATCAATGCAGTTTCACACAGCCTCTTTCTCTCTGTCTTTTTCTCTCCTTGTTCTCTTTGACAAACTGTGTGACATGGCCTTCCTCCAGCCAAGAGTGGAGGTGTGTTTAATGAAGTCACAGTAAGGTCAGCATGTAATTACAAAGTGTGTGTATTTCATAACAAAGACAGACAAGCCCACAGTCCTTCCCACACCAAGCCTAGACAACAAACAGTACACACATGTAACAAGAGTACACTAATGGTCCCACGATAGATATAACACTTGACATGATCAGTTTTTGTGCTTGCAGAAAATGCATGAGGCGATGATAGTCGTTCATTCGCTTATTATAAACACAAAAGAAAGCCATATTCACAGTCTACCTTTCCGAGCACTTTTCACCAGTATACTGATATCAATTAAACTCCAAAGGTTTCACATCTGGTGAAGAATAGACATTTTTCTGAGCTTACAGGTCAATAAATGTGCAGACCTTCAAGCCATGTCAGCATTCAGTACGGAAACTGAAGATGGAATATGCAGACCTTGCAGCAACATATACATTTCGCTTATACAGTGCTGGCTGAACAGTGTGGCTGGGGGAGGTGGAGGTTGGGGGGAAGGGCACTTTTTAGTTTCAAAATCCTTTTCATTCAATGTTCCTTAGTCAGTTCTTTCTCCAACTCTATATATTTCTTTTGTGGAAATCCAGTGGAGACTTTGCTTTCACGTTGTCACCTTGTTTACCAGCAAATACACATTTTTTTTCTTTTTTCATTTTTTTGCTAAAAAGCATTATGGAGCATGTTCTGACCACTTGATATTCTCAGTTTCAATGTCTAAAAGATATCACCAACCACTAAAATAAACAAAAGATAGTAAAGACATATCCACAAACATAAAAACAGTTTCCGCTGACATATTTTTTCTTTTCTTTTTAAGTGAATGTGACAACAAAAACCATGTCCTTTCGTATTCACTCTGTTGGAAATTACATTTTCAAGCACTATGATTTAAACCTCATCACGCCTTTTCAAATTCAAGTTATGTGATTCTGTATTATCTGGACATATGACCTAAACCATGCTCTACTGATACATATTTCCTGTCCCGCGACTTGTGATGCAAACTTGGCACTGATCTTCTAAACATCTGATACAAACTTTGCAGACACATCATGCTCACAGACACAAGGAATATGAAAAGTTGCTCCAGTCAATATAACATGAAAAGTTGCTGTTCCAGTCAATCAATCATTACACTCCCTCTCCCCTCCACAAACCACACACCATGCCACCTTCCCTTAACAAAACTTCAAGAAAATGGAAAAGCCAGGAAAAGCTAGCCAATACTTCTTACCTGCATTTATTTACAGCAATTAAACAAGGATAGGAACTGCTAAAAAGATTAAAACAAAGAAAATCTAGGGGACTACGGGGACATGCTCCTCCGGAAAGTGTATTTAAAAGATTAAAATCTGTAATCTGGCACATTTTCAGGCATCTAATCTGATATTCAGAGTGCTTCAAAAATATTCTGCACTATGTAATTTCTATACACGCGCTAACATATTAAATCACAAAATATACACAGTAAACTTCTCTGTTTTGAAAAATAGAGGCTTGATATGGATTTTCCATGGGAAAAAAAAACTAATCCAAGGAAATTGATTCTTTCTGCAACAGCCATCTGCGAATCCAAGGATAATTTCCACCCTTGGTTAAAGAAAATATATATGGTGAACATCTTCCTCCTGCATATGTTACTGTTACTCAGTCAAGGGACTGAAGTTGACTCTGTTAGCTAATTGTTATTATTTTCCAGAATGTTTCTGTACAATTGTTTTCTCTTTCAGTATACCTTACGTCTGCCTTTATACCTTATTCTCATTTGTATTTTCGACTGTCTTTGATTGTATGTCTATCGATCTATAAATCGACAGATAGATATAGACAGACAATACATAGATTGTAATCTGTCACACCTTGGGGACGTTCCTTGTGGAAATACCGTAAATGTTTTGTTTAATGGTGGTGTTTATTTCTTTTTTTTTTTTTTTTTGAGAGGGGATTTTTTGGGTGTTGGTTTGTTTGGTAAGTTGTATATTTTTTTCTATATTTCTTTGCTGTTTTTGTTTGCTTCTCTTGAAAACAACATGACATGAAAGAGTAGAACCATAATTATAACCTAGTGTGAGGAAACAGCATTACAAAGCCAAAATATATTGTCCATGAAAGAGGGGTAAAAAAAAGGCAGCTACTGGCAGGATTGCTTTCGAAATGGCCAGAGCGCTTACCGAGTCATTGAAAGGCACAGGGAAAAAAGGTTACATCAAGTGTCACAGGATACAGCTATATGCATTTACTGAGAGACTGGATAGCTGCATCTACCATATCCATATCCATTTTAAAAAAACTTCGCTGCATCACTGGACCCAGGACAGCTGCATCTAACATATCCATTCAAAAAAATCTCCCTGAATCAGTTTGTAAGATTTTTTATTTTCCTTCTGAAAAAGTTAAGTTTCTATGGTCAGAATTTTTGTAATCGGCCATACGATTTATTTCATTTGCCTGTGTATTTGAGTAGTTCAAGAGAGATTCATCACACTCGGACAATTCCATAAATACTTCAGCCAAATCTGCAAGCACAAATCTGGCAAATTCTTTGAACCTGTGCAGGTCCTGAAATGGGAGGTACCTATGGAACACTGACACCATCAAAATGATCACAGCATGAAGATAGGCAACGAACAAGCCAACTGTCATGTCACAGGGTAGAATCGAACTTGAGGTACAAGACGCAGAATCCATGGCTCTATCTCTGTCGTGTCCACAGCTCTCTCTCTTTCTCTGGATTTTGTTTCTCCACTACACTGAACAATTTCTAGAAACTGATCTTATCAAGTCTTGGGACTTGCTCAAGTTGCACTAAAAAAGTTACATAATGCTCTGTTGATAAAAGTTAACGTATCTGTTGTTTAAAATGTTGGAAACTCTATATTTTCCATAACCCTATACAAGGTGGTGGTCTTAAGATGGAAAGTGCATAAAGGTGAGACACAACACAGTTCCCATCTTATCCTTGGCACCTAACACTGATCTTGTCACCACAGAACTTCCAATAAGCATAAAAAGGCAAAAATATAAATCACAATAAATTAACACATAGGATCATTGACCATGCAAAACACATATGTCTGATGTTGACTGGATGAAACAAGAGAGAGGAAGAAGAGAACAGACGGACAGACAGAAAGGGAAACATGACAGAGGAGGATGAGCATAGACAGAAAGAAAAACAGAGACCGGCTGGACACAGAAAGTTTGAATAATCAACAGCGAAACGTTTCTTGGTACAACAAACAAAGAAAAAAAAAAGGAGGGAAATGTGCAGAGGCAGGGAGAAAGTGAATTCAAAAGAGACTTTAACTCTTCAACTCCCAAAGACTTAAAAAAAAGTGTATACTGAAACACTTTCGAATCATCAAATACATGCACAACTTTTCAGTAACACTTAAATTCCAAAACATGACTGCTGGCAGGGAGAATGGGAAGACTGGTTTCAGTGAAAAACAAAAAGGACAAAATGGATGACACACAATTATGATATGTTGGAATCTGTAAACTTTCATGTCTTTTTCTCTGTCTCCTCTCAACATGTGAAAATGAATCTCCTCGACTCACAAGGCAAAACAAACTCACTGGGTTCTGAAACCTAAAATTACTGGACAAGCTCAACCAAGTTTGTGAACAAATTCAATGGATTCATCATTTCAATATACTCAGAAATGCAATTCACTGGTCTTAAAAAGGCAGCTCACAGGATTCAGAAACTCATCTTAATTAAAAAAAATATAAAAAATCCATGTCTAGGGTCAGAAATCCAACACAATGACTCAAACTCAGCCCATCAGAAATTAAACTCACAGAGTTCTCGAGCTCAATTCACTGGTTCCGATACCGACTCACAAGGCTCATGAGAGTGTAACAGACTACTTGAAGGTTCAAATTGTATCGCACTGTGTCCTGAAACACAACCCTGTGACTTTCTTATTTTCTTAATTTTGTATTTTAATCAACACTTTATTTGTTGTTCTTTCTGTCCTGAAATGTGTTTTCAGTGCTGGAATGGTGATCATTTATCACAAAGTGGTCTTCATTTTATATAAAGACATTTTTGAATTGTATGTATTTCTGCTCACTTTTCTTGTAGTTTCATAATAAATAACAGTTGTTACCACAAACAATCTGAAAATTTTAAGTTCCTAATCATGGCACTATTAAGAAAAATAGATTTTTTAGTTTTCTGGTGTCGTCTTACTCATTTATTTAACAACAATAAATATAAAAATTCACCAGGAAAGACTTACTTGTGCTTTTCGTCTTCAAATATATCAAATGTAAGATTTCTTCATTCATTCCTTTAACCTTCCTCGTACGTCTTGGGTCTAAAATGACCCACAATCATAATTTTCACTTGACAACAGACAGTTTTTAAGCTACCTTCACAAAATTTTATTATAATTTTGTCAATAAAATACTGACCCACATCAGTACCAAAAATTGTTTGTGTCAATAAAGAAGGGAGTAAATAAACAACAAAACTCCCTGTATGTCATGGATCGGAGCAGACTCATGCTCCAAAGAAGAAACTTTGCATGCTGTACGTCATGTGTCTGTAATGACCCATACATTCTAAAAAGCAGAATCTAAACATCATTTTGTGTGTGTCTGGCATCATGGACCTAAACACATATCTCTTTTTAGTTCAGGGTCTGATATCAGCAAAATCCTTCCCCTGCATGCTAAACATTCCAGACATCTGAGGAGTGAAACTGTCCATACTGGTCTCTGATCATTTCTTGTGTATCGAATGTTATAGATCCTGCTTTTCAGTTTGAGGGAAATTATGAAATGAGATTTATGTTAAATACCATTCTATATCATAAAAGTATCAAACACACTATTGTTGCAAACATTAGGAAAGAAAAAAAGAAAGAAAAAAATCAAAGAACAACAGCAAGGTCTGTGATATGCACGCAACTCGCAAGCACACCCTTCTCTTTTCCATACCCATACAACTACAGGCTGTAGTCATACACTGCAACAGCCACTACTCTCTGCTAGTTATTGATAAGCAGGCCTAGTGGTGATTTATAGCTGCAAAGCCTGGACTCTCAGAAAAGCTGATCGCAAAAGAATTGAGGCAGCGGAGATGTGGTTTTATCGGAGACTATTACATGTTAAAATGGACAGATACAAGAACTAATAAAAGTGTCCTGGAAGAACTTGATACTACCAGAAAACTACTTAGCAGACATCAACAGGAGAAACTAAAATGCATTGCCATGTGTCTCGCAACAAGAACACGGACCTCATGGCAACCATTTATCAAGGAAAACCAGATGCAAAAAGGAAGAAAGGCAGACCTCCAATTTGATACTCGAGAACATAACCAACATCAGTGGCCTAAATATTCAAGAAGTTGTCAAGACAGCCATTTGGAGGCAACAGGCTGTGTCAAGGAGTGCAGAGGCCAACACTGAACTCAGTGACGCTGACAGGTGACACGTGACAAGTGAGGCCTATAGGGACAACACCTAGACAAAGATGTCTGCTCTCATCAGAACTCACTATATACATAATCATAATTGCTTTTACAGCTAGCTAGCCGTCAGACAAAACATGGAGACAGAGAGAGACAAAGGAAGAGACACACATTCTCTCATCCTCCTTCTCCTCCATCTCGCTTCTATCCCTTTCTCTCTCCCGGTTATGAATATTGATATGATTACCTGAAAAGAGATGGAATAGCAAAGAAAAAACAAGAACAAATGAAAGAGCCAATAACTCCCCTGTCAAATATGACTGAAAAAGTTTAAAAAACATATATGAGAGAGAAAGGGGGCCGGGGAGAAGATATTTTCTCTCTCCTGGTAGAGAGAGAGAGAGAGAGAGAGACAGACAGACAGACAGACAGACAGAAGACAGAACGGTAGATGGAGATCCACAATGTACAGCAAGATTTCATTTATCCATAAAAAGCACGGGTCACTGGAGACCCTTGACATACAGCAAGACCTTTTTCCTACACCGAAAGCATGGGTTGCTGGAGATCCACGACACACAGCAAGGGGTTATTCCTTCACGAAAAACAAGGGTCGATAAAAACCCATGACTTATGACACGCAAAATTTTAAGTGATGTATGATAAAGATTAAGGAAATCAAAAATATGCATCCATAAGACTTGGTCACACATGAGTGTAACTGTGATTGTGGTTACTCCCTGTCTTTACTCTGAAATGATTCAGATGTATTTTCATTTTCTTTTGACCAACACTTGTTTTTCTTTCTCTCCTGAACAATGTCTGTTTGAAAGACTTCAGACGAATTTGGGTGGTCCGGAGCAATCAAAGGTTGTTGTACAATGACTTAAAGACATTAGCAGAGAAAAGATGCTTGCAAGGTACAAGAAACTTTACTTTATAAAACTGACACTAAGTGTGAATACATGCATGACCTTGTGTAAGACAGCAACAGAAGGAAAAAGTGTGTGTGTGTGTACCTGTGCATGAACATTTTTTCATGGTATGCACAATGTGAAATGTGTGTGTGTGTGTATGTGGTGTGTGTGTGTGTGTGTGTGTGTGTGTGTGTGTGTGTGTGTGTGTGCGTGTGTGTGTGCATGTGTGTGAGTGTGTATGTGTGTGTATGTGTGTGTGTATGTGTGTGTGTTGTGTGTGTATGTGTGTGTATGTTAGTGTGTGTAAGTAGTGTACATTAGTTGTGTACATAAGGCAACATCTGTGAGTGTACAAACCCAAAAATATGGACTGTACGTGATAATCTGAACTGTATAGACATACCAAACTCAAAGAAATTCGGTCTTGTTCTCTTGTGAAAGAAAGAAAAAGAAATACATTGCATCTGTGAATGTTGAAAACCATCTTCCAAAAACTCAAAACATGACAAGTCTATGATGATGAATCATTCCACCTTTCTCTCACAGAACTGTGCACCAACCTGTGCAGATTCACAATACAAACATAAACAATCCATACAGAGAGAAAGGGTTGTATTTTTTTCGCAGAAGTAATATTGTTTGATAACATCTTTATGTTATACATAACCACACATATTGTTGATATACATAAAACCATCATCACCACTGTCATACAGCAAGCGGTGATATCATAACATACACAATAGTGCCACGGTATGTACAATTTTGGTACACTTACATGAAAATCACGTTTGCATAATATTACAGTAACTTTCTTATATTTCTGACTATGTGAAGGTCAAACATATACATGTATGATTCTCTTGTTAGTCTTGTACATTTTGTGTTTCTTATCCAATATATACACATTATATATCGCAAGTTAAAATCTGTAGTTTAGTTTCCAGTCTTACACAATAAGAACAAATATTCTGACACACATAAAGCATCTTGTCTTTCCCCCACTCTTCCCACACATTCTGGCTTTGCAAATACGCTGTCAGAGTACCATTTGTGCCTTTAACGTGTCAAGCAAGCAACATCAACACAATGGAAATGCGTGCGCACGCATGCACGCGCACAAACACACAAACATGCATTTTGACAACTTCACCGCCCCCATTATTTAGCAACAGGGAAAAAACGTGGCACTCATTCCCCATGGATAAAACACAAACAAATAATATATATATAAACCAAAATGTAGCTGAAATTAAAAACAATTTTTCTACATAAAACAGATCCAAGATTAAAAACAAGAATGCATATTGATACAGTCTTAAAAACAAGGTATCGATGATACAAGGATATTTTTTTCCCCTGAAAGTCAATGGGTGACTGAATCAGCTCTCTTCGACAAAATCCAGGTGGGGATATAAAAACCAAAAGACATCACTTTCTGTCGTTCATAGGCTACAACATTTTTTTGTCACAACTCTAGTGCAATCTTAAGGAGTCTGATCTAACAAAATTCCCCATATTTCCCTCAGACCTTTTTTTTTTAAGTCTAAACACTTTGCAATAAACATCATCATGACCAGCGCCATAACGATAGCATGGTCAAGGTTAAATCAAAACATTCGCAAACAATAAAAAACTAGTTTTGTTGTTGTTGCTATGATTGCATTCAAGAAATGTTTTTATTTACTGAAGAAACAATCTTGACATTTCGGTTTCTGAAGTACACTATAATATTGCACAATTTTCTGTGTTTACATATACTTGTGCACAATTCGATTACCCCTTACAACTTTATGAAAATATTAATTTGGAAAAATTCCACATGCGGAATAAGACCATTTTTCAACACTTTTTTAGACTTGGAAGAGAAATTAAAACATTCCTGAACTATCTTCCAGAATCTGAAAAACATGAGGTAATCGAGCATGAAGCTAATATACTGAAAAGTCAAAACAGACCAACCACCCAACTATACTACACTACTGGAGACCATTAAGTAGATGAGAGAAAGAAACAGAAGAGTGACAAACAGGTCAGAAATATGTGAACATATATAAATACCATTCACCACATATAATATTTATTACAGGGCTGTTGAATATAAGATTTATTACAGGGCTGTTGAATAAAAGCCTAAACAGTTACTCTGAGGGTATGGGCTTAAGGCTAAACAGATATTCTGGGGCATGGCCTTTTCCCTTGGCACAAATTTGGCTTCAAGTTTAATCCCATCTTGTAAAAACATGAAGATGGTAACTACACCTAATTCAAAAGACTGAAATAATTTCTATTCATAATGAAAAAAATTGCTTAACAAGTGAGTTGGAATGGAGAGTTCCTACAAACAAAATGGAAACCAACAGCATCTCGTATTTTCTGAAAAAAAAAGATAATTGGCAATTTCTGGACACATGTTTTGGATGTGGATTATAACAAAATTTGGCAATTTTTAAAAACTTTTTTTGGGGGGGGGGGGGGGGGGGGGGGGGAGGGGAAGAGAGAGGGAGCACATGCTACATTCAAAATAGTGCCTATTTAAAAAACAAAATAAGAAAACACAGATGAACATGCAAGATTCAATATTATCTACTGCCTTTCCTCAAAATCTGGAGAACTGACATAGAAAGTTGTGTGTGTGCACGCATGCAAACACAAATGTGTGTGTGTGTGTGTGTGTGTGTGTGTTGTGTGTGTGTGTTGTGTTTGTGTGTGTGTGTGTGTGTGTGTGTGTGTGTGTGTGTGTGTGTGTGTGTGTGTGTGTGTGTGTGTGTGTGTGTGTGTGTGTGTGTGTGTGTGAAAAACTGAAGACTGGAAAACAGTTCAATTTATGGAGGGATGGAAGATATTACAAAGTGCGGAATAAAATCGGACAAGAAATAAAATGAAAAACGGGCGTTTCACAAGGACAAAGCAAAAAATCCTGTTCTCTTCACAGCATATCAACATGCTATCTGGCCATACACAGATTTAACACAATGAATGAAAAAACATCTGAGGTATGACTGGACTGCAAATACTGCAACACTTTACTCTCAGTGGTCCTACCTCATTCTCTCTCTCTCTCTCTCTCTCACACACACACACACACACACACCACACATACATACACACTCTCTATCTCACATCAATTCAGAAATGTCCACCCATTCAACAGCAAATCGAACCTTTGTGACTCACCTCTTTTATATAAGTTTGTTCGTCACTCAAGATATGAAAACCCAACAGGATATTCACAAATTTACAAACAACTTATACACACACACGTTTTTAATAAAATAAAACTTAACAAATCACAGAAGCCAAGCAAGCGAACACATCATCCTCCTCTCAACAATGAAAACAACGAGTAAAAGGCATCATCAACAAGACACGAACGACGCAAATCAAAAACAACGAATAAAAACCAAGTAAAATAACAACAAAAACCCCTCAAAAAACAAACAATTAGAACACAAATAGATAAAAAAAAAAAACCAGCCATAATATTTGAACTCATCCCTACAATCTTCACCACAGTAATATATAAATATCAATCGATACACTTGGATTTGTCATTTCGTTTAATTTTCATGCAAGCAGACATCACAACCTGTACTCACTCTACATTGTTCTATATTCTTCTGTTCCTGCTAATCAACACAAAAAAACACACAAAAATTAAAAAAACAAACAAACAAACAAAACCCCTCCATCTTCACGACTAATAAGAAATCAAACTTCAACTTTTCTTAACCAATCATAATCAAGGTTTCAACCTCTCTGGCCACTCAGAGGCAAGTATTCCACTTCCGCCAATCAGAGCCAACTCCGCTGAGCCAATCAGCTACACTTCAGGTTTACTAGCCCCATTTGAGTCTGAAGTACCGACCAACCAACTATTGCAAGAGGAATGTTCATTAATTTGGACAGGGTGCAGTTACCAGACAGCAAGTTCCTGCTATCACGATATGATAAAAAAAAAAAGGTGAATATATCGCAGTCAGAAGTCAGTGAATATCACATTCTCTTCTCTGTCGATGCATCAGTCAATTTCCTTTTTGTTCACACAAAAAAATCCGCTTGCACCACAGAGACACTGCAAGCACATGTAGAGCACATTTTACTCAGTCTTCCACTATACAGACATAACAGAAAAAGACAGAAAGAGAGAGACAAAGACTGAGAGAAGAAATAAACACAAGTCTGTCAAACTGACAAAAAGAAAAAGAGGGGTGGGGGCAGGGGGAAACAGACACAATCCTGCCAAACTGAACAAGAACTGAACAAGAAAGCAAAGACAGATATACGAAACTAAGCAACAGATACATTCAAAAAGCAACAAAGGATGAGACAAGAAGAGAGAGAGAGAGATTACTGTAAACAACAAAAAAGGTATAAAAAGTACAGACCGAGAAAGTTCAACTGAACAGAGAGACTGGGAGATAATGAAGATAACAAAGAGCAAAGAAAGTCAATCCATTCTGAATCCCATATCCCACAGTTGATAATGGCAGTCACACTAACACCCTCTATTATATTGTCTTGTCTTCACCAAATCCCAGCAATGAATGCATTCACTTCTCAATTCTCTTCCTCTGTCTAAACAGTCAATTTCTTCCTTCAAGAATGTCTTCATCCTGAAAGATGCAGGGCGTACACATCATCTCAACACTTGTTTCATGAATTCTGATGATCACGTAACATTCCATCGCTACCCCACATGTTCTTGTCTTGCTGGGATTTGAACTTCTCTCTCAACACCTCAACCATCAGGACCATCTGTAAAAATGAGACAAATATCAGTATTTGCAACATGATTTTCATTCATTATCTATCTGTAACAATGAGATATATCAGTATTTACATCTTTATTTTCATTCATTATCTATATCTCAAAGACCTCTCTTACATCTTTTAAACACATTAGTGTCATACCCAAGCATTCTTCTCATCATAAAGAAAAACTGTTAACATTACTCGAGGGAGCTAGATTGAACCCAGAGCAACAACGCTCCACCACTGACTGGATGATCACCTCCCAGCTCCCGATGCCATATGGTAGTAAATTTGTCAAGCAAGGCGGGGTGGGGGAATATGTGTTGCATGACTCATTTGGACCCAGTCATCAGTTGTTTACAAACCAATGACAGTGTCATTTGGACCCGGTCATCAGTTTCTTTCTTTTATTGTTGTTTAAAGCCCAGCCGACCGCGCAGAGCCATATCAGGGCTATAAGTATAATCGCTTCAAAACACACAAAACTTCAACAGGAAAAAAAAAAAAGAAAAGAAAATTAAGTACACATATCAATGCATTCGTGCACATAATCTAAGGACATGCCCCTGGCGTAGGATCATTCCGTCCGATTTATCACTCAGGGGAGATTTAAAAAACACACCTGAATACAAATATAAGCATACATAAGGACAACAAAACATATATAAAAGCAGGCATAAATGACCTAAAATTGCTTCCGCATATCTCACCTCCTTAGAGCCAAAAATGCACTTAATACACATACCCAATCATCAATCCGAAGAAAAAGCACGAAAGACTTTATCGGAAAAATACAGGTGAATGGACCATTAACCCTATCAGACCTTAGCCTCTGAGCGTAATTGTGCCCCCTGCCTGGCCTCCTGAGCAAAATTTTGAAAAAAATGTATATACGTTAGAAAACTGTTCATATCATGCACACCAATGGTTAGAATTATATGAAACGTGGAGAGATTGTAGAAAATAGGCCTATCTTTCATCTAACACCAGTCCAACCCTCAATCACACAAGCATCTCCCCTATCACTTGGTTGGTGGGTACGGGCACGCCCCCTTCTTTCAACACTCTGTCTCGACCTACTTCTTTCATTGTCAGAATCATCACTTTCACTCAATGCTTCATCAACGTAATCATCGTCATTTGAATCGGAAACGTATTCCTGATCAAATTCTCCAATCTGCAAAATGTCCACCACTTGTTGAACTGTGAAGCGAGTTGGCCTCGCCCGTTTACCTGTTGAAGTGCTTGGTTCATCACTAGCTCGCTTCATGGTCAATTTTGCACCCAAATCACCTCAAAATACCATCAACACAAAGGCAGACAGTTGCAATAGGCTGAACACACGCTCACGCGACGCTTAGCAACGGTCCGGTAGCTATTTTTAGCTCTTGATAAAGTGACGATCGTGTGAGTGTGCTATTCCCGCTATAGCGGGAACTCGGTATATAGTCATTTTTGTCATTCCCGCAATAGCGGGAACTCGGTCTGGTAGGGTTAAGGCAGAAAATAAGTAGAAATGACAGAAAGCAAGGCAACAAGGCAGAAACAAAGAGAATGACAGAAAAGAGGAAATTTCTAGCACAGAATTTCCAGGTGGGAATACTATTTATACTGAAAGAGCCCCGGCATCCCCACGGGGGGCGGTCATCAGTTACCTTGTTTACAAACCAATGACATGAGTCATTTGGACCCGGTCATCAGTTACCTTGTTTACAAACCAATGACAAAGCGGGGAGACGATGAACCCTTGGACATAACCATACAACACACACCAGCCAGGTCCAACCCAGCTGCTGAACCAAGAGAGATTGAAAGAGCCCTGCTCTGCCTTAGTCCGGGCTTTCATCTTAGGGCGTTTCTTGTTTCATAAGGAAAAACTAATTTATACGCTCTGAAGTCGAATGTTCATTACATTGGGAAAAAACTGTCATTTGCATGTTCCGAAGCTGAATTTATCATGATGTGTATGAATTTCGCATTCAGGGCATTTCATATGAAGTAGAAGCAGTTTCTAGACAAACAATGAGACCCATGTTACCAACCATCCCTGCATCAGTCTCAGGGTGCAAGTACTTCGGATAACATGATAAACAAGAGGTCACATATGCAGCAGGCACTCTGCACACGTTTAAGAACCCACAGAAACAAAGGCGTTGTTCCTAGCAATATTCTGTAGCAAAAAAATGCATTCTCACTTGTAAACAAAACTATGTGCTGACAGAAAAGAGAGAAAAAAATGAATGGTATGGCACTGTGGCAACATGCAGTCCTCTTGAGAGCAGCATGAATCTCACAAAGTAAATCCGTTCTGACAAAAACAGATGAAAATATCAAATGCACATCCTTTGCAAAACACTCCCCCATACCAACCTGTTGTGCAATATCCAACAGCATTCTCAGGAACACAAAAGAAATAATAACATAACACCCAAAACAAACACATCAGACATATGAACCCAAACCCATCGAAGCCAGCACTGACCTAAATTTTGAGGTTGGCCAGTCCTTGGGATACCTCTGCCTGAC
>JAPXFY010000021.1:46900976-46938476 GCA_030674185.1 Monoplex corrugatus | reverse complement strand
CCACACTGTGACAAACTGGATATTTTTTTTACATAGGCACAAACAGAAGAATGATATCGACAAACCATACCAGTTAGCTGTACAAACATTATCATTATTTATGACAAACTGGACAGTCGTATACACGTACATACGCAAGAATGTTATTCACATTGACCTGTTCCTAAATATTCATCTACATTCAGTATGTACGCATGACATGCCTGTAAGTATCTCATACGCTGGTGCACAATTTCATAGATCCTATAAACCTACAAAATATTATCACTGTGCTAGTCTATGATACATCAGTGTATTAGTGTACAATATTAAGTAGTTTAAAATAATTTAAGAGATACTGTAAATGTAAAAATTTCTTGCAGTGTAACCCGAACAGATTTTTATTAAAGTATACCCAAACATATTTTATCACAGTACAATTTCCACTGTCCTAGAAGCCTAGGGGCTTTTGTCACATTAAACACTGTATAACAGTACGTGGAAAGAAAGATGAATAAACTAGAGGTAAGTAGATCAACTTTCATGAGTCAGACGTATCCCATAGATTCTCTAAGTGTATAACTCTGTCATGTTAAACAAGATTGTGGCACAAGATGAGAGAGGAGGGGGTAAAAAAAAAAATTAAAAAAAAGAAAAAAAAAAAGAAAAAAAGAGGTGAACTGTTTGAAAACAAACAGAAAATCAAATACAGAAAAACCATCTGTCAATTTTAAAATGTGAGCAGGTTACAGTATAGAAAAATTGTCATTCAATTTCAAAATGTGAGCAAGTTACAAAGTGCTGATAAAATAAATCTACAGTGACCATCTTATAGTTATATGTGGGCATGTTATGTATGATGTGAACAAGACATCTGCTTAAAAAGCACACAAGAAAATGCCAATTTCAACAAATCTACACCTTACACATACTATCAGCCATGGCACTTTCGACCCATAAAGACATTTTTGCTTGAAAAACATAAAGAAAACACCATCCAGGAAGAAACAACAATCTCAACAAAAGCTGAGCCTTACACATAATAACAGCAATAGCATGTTAAGACGCCGGAACTCTACGCACGATACTGCTGAAGTATGCAAAGGACACTATGCAGGACAGTTAACAGCCATGTTTGGGGAAGAGTTAGTTCCAGACTTGGGGTAACACAAAAGCAAAAGCGTGCACTATGAAAAGGACAAATAATTCAGTCTATTCATGCATGGGAGAACGCAGACATGGACAGGGAGAGATCTTTCAAAAGGAAAAAACGAAAATCTTCACCCAAAAGAGCAATAGGGAAAACATGCAATAACAGAATGTACAAATTATATCAAGACTTTTCATGCACGGGGAAGAGACTTTTCATGCAAAGGATAGATGGAATAAGGGACAGGTCAACCCAGTCCAATAAATAAACTTTTAAAGCATGCACAAGGAGAGAACGACAGGGCACTGACCCTCCGCGTCCTTTATACTTGCCCGGATACACGACAACAATATATACATGGTGGGCGGGGGAAGGAATAAATGAAACCAGATCTGGTGGGACCAACTCACAACAGGACCAGGAGGCAAGACCTGGTACCCCCCGCGGTACGGACTCAACATGCGACCAGGCTGATAATTGTTGTTCTCGCTGGGCACAGAGTTGGGCAAGTCATACTGCGACTTGGGACGCTCTGGCACTGGCAGCTACAAGGTTAAGGTCAGGTAGAGGTCAGGATCAAAGGAAAAACAAACAGCAGCACCATGGAAAATCAAAACAAGCCAATGGCTTCCTACTTAGATTAATACTGGGAGAAAACACTAAAGACCTCAAAGAACTGAAATATGCCAAATGTTAACTGAATGTTTTGTAATAATTTCAGAACAAATGATGAAGGTTAGATTATCAACTCCACACTTGAAGAATTTAAATGTGAAAAAAACTGTGGATTAAGGAGCTGACACACAAGCTGTTTCACTGTACAGTTGAGGAGAACTATTTGAACCAGTATGGTCGGATCTGTTGGTGTGGAACGGACGGAGCGCCACACGATCCTTTTGAAATGGACACGAGATGTAGGTCATTGTGAATTTTGCTGTTTAGCTTATGAGACATAGGAAAGTAAAAACGAAAAAAGCACAGAATTATCTTCCCCCAATATTGTTTGTTTTCAATAATTTGTGCGTTGGCTATTTTGAAGAACATCATTTACTTGTTAAGACTTTTCCAAAATACTTCATCTTCGAATCTGCAAATTTCATGGCTGTACTAATGATGCCATTTGCAAAACATGTGCCAGCTCAGTGCTGTGTGTTGATTGGCTGGAGGATGTTGGCTGGCAATTTGGAACAGACCAGAGATCTATTCTGAATGGTCAGGTCGTACCCGATGCCTAAGGCTGAGATGTATGTTTACTATGACAGATAATCCATTTTGGGTCTGATTCACCCTGTTTTCTCAAAACGGTCAGAACAGCTTGTGTGTCAATTCCTTTAACGGAAAACTCAATTATTAGGGATCACCGATTAATCAGTTTTAAAAAGCTAGAAAAAGAAAAACATTAAAATATTAACAGAAAAAAATGCCTAAACCAATAAAAGGGATTAAAGCCAATAGACCAAAGAAAAAAAATAATTCAGCTGTTAAAAGTCTTTCAATGACGAATGGTTAGATTACATCTAATGCCTAGCACATTTCACTCAGTAAAATTTCTGATCAAGAAAAAACATGTGTAGTGTTCACATTTCAAACACACACTGTCTATCCTCATTATCTTCTAACATGTCTGTCAACAACTTATCCAGAAATCTATTACAAGATATCTGAAAATAATAATCCCATGTTTAATTTGCCTTCAACATTATCATAGCTGAGCGTGATCTTTGGGATTATCATAGCTGACTATGAAAGATTCAACAGTACATAGATATTCAGACTAATGCTGCTTTTAAAAAAAAGTCCTGCTGATATGTTGAATTTAGTGTCCGCATATTGTACCTGGGGTCACAAAATGGGAAATAACAACTGAAAGAGTGAATAATCTTTATGATGGAGTTAAAGTGAGCACTGATATCAACACACGAGGAACGGATGTTAAAATAAACAAACAAAAGAGAGGGGGAGGGAGATATGGAAGAAGATAAAAATCAACACAAATCATGGAAGAAAGAAACTTAAACAAAAAAAACAAAAAATAGGCAGCTAACAATAACCTTAAAATAACAAAACAAAAACAAATGAATGAACGATAAATACAGGGACAAAATTAAAAAAGCTATTATTTTCAATCCTGCACAGTAAACCAGTCATACATGACCAAAGACCTAAAGAAAGGACCAGCAGGTAAATCAAACAAACAAAAAGACTGAAGGTGTCTGCCGACGATAAGAAAAAAAACAAAACAAGGTTAGTACTTGACACGAGGACGTGAGCACTTACTCTAGGCTGGACGCTGTAGGGTGGGGGAGAGATGGGCGTGGTGGACTGGTCAGAATGACTACGCAGGTGTTTGGGGCTGGCGTTCTGAGACAGGCACAGTCTACATTTGTCAGCAAACCGCATCACCAACAGACAACACAGGCAGAGGGACAAGACAACGCACACAACAACACAACACGAATCCATGGAGAAAGAGTACACACGCAGTGAGACAAAGGGCTCACCATACAAGGCAAACACATGCACACATTCTTAGGTATACACACAGCACAGCATACACACACACACATATACACAGAGCACAATATGCAGAACATCGCCAAAACTGTAAACACTGCACAATGCACATGTGTTTCATGTGCACACGCAGCCAAGACATCACACACAGCACAATGCACACAAAACCCAGAGGATAAACAGCACATTGCGCGCTGCAAAAAAAAACAAACTAAATCAGCGCGCAGCATTTGAAGAAACACATAAAACAGCATGTAGCATCACAATGCAAAACGCAGGCATGTAGAAAATGCAAAGAATATCACATTCTTCAGCAGGTTAATTCACTCACAAGCTCGAACACCATGTGCATGCACAGGTTCATGCACAATCATAAGTTCAAACACATACACTTGCACGCATGTAAACACTCACACACACACACACACACACACACACACACACACACACACACACACACACACACACACACACACACACACACACACACACACACACACACACACACACACACACACAAGGCCTGTTTTAAGAAGGACATGTAAATGACTCCAGCCAGTACTGCAAGCACTCCCACAGTAAAAAATGTAGATAATATTGCAATGCTAATACAAAGCCAGAAAAAAAGGGCAAAGAAGACATCCACATGGAAAAAGGGGGTGAGAATGTAGATTTGTCTTTCATTTTGACAAAACTTTTGGTTCTATCACAAAGCCATTTTCAAGTACACTTTGACATCTTGTAGATTGCTATCACAAAGCCATTTTCAAGTACACTTTAACATCTTGTAGATAACTATTGCAATACTAATACAAAGCCAGAAGAAAAGGTGCAAAGATGATGTCCGCAAGGGAAAGGGGGGGTGGGGGGTGGGATTCTGTCTCTCATTTCTACAAAACTTTTGGCTCTATCACAGAGCCATTTTCAAGTATACTCTGATGTCTTTACTTTATGCTGATCACTACAGTGAAAGAGTGCTACCAGTCTGACATCCAAGAAACTTTATAAAGAGCCAAACACTTAACAGATTCTTATGATGTCTTTACTTTATGCTGATCACTACAGTGAAAGAGTGCTACCAGTCTGACATCCAAGAAACTTTATAAAGAGCCAAACACTTAACAGATTCTTATGATGTCTTTACTTTATGCTGATCACTACAGTGAAAGAGTGCTACCAGTCTGACATCCAAGAAACTTTATAAAGAGCCAAACACTTAACAGATTCTTATGATGTCTTTACTTTATGCTGATCACTACAGTGAAAGAGTGCTACCAGTCTGACATCCAAGAAACTTTATAAAGAGCCAAACACTTAACAGATTCTTATGATGTCTTTACTTTATGCTGATCACTACAGTGAAAGAGTGCTACCAGTCTGACATCCAAGAAACTTTATAAAGAGCCAAACACTTAACAGATTCTTATGATGTCTTTACTTTATGCTGATCACTACAGTGAAAGAGTGCTACCAGTCTGACATCCAAGAAACTTTATAAAGAGCCAAACACCTAACAGATTCTTATGATGTCTTTACTTTATGCTGATCACTACAGTGAAAGAGTGCTACCAGACTGACATCCAAGAAACTTTATAAAGAGCCAAACACCTAACAGATTCTTATGATGTCTTTACCTTATGCCGACCACTACAGTGAAAGAGTGCTACCAGTCTGACATCCAAGAAACTTTATAAAGAGCCAAACACTTTACAGATTCTTATGATGTCTTTACCTTATGCCGATCACTACACTGAAAGAGTGCTACCAGTCTGACATCCAAGAAACTTTATAAAGAGCCAAACACTTAACAGATTCTTATGATGTCTTTACCTTATGCCGACCACTACAGTGAAAGAGTGCTACCAGTCTGACATCCAAGAAACTTTATAACAGAGCCAAACACTTACCAGATTCTTACAAGTAATCATTGTTCTTCAAACATCTAAAACCTTTCGTCACTGTTTCATTTCCCAGTTTGAGACCTGAAGACTGTGTATCCAAGAGTACACATATAACATATTGGTATGACATGAGCTTTGTTACTGAAGCCATTAAACCATTCGTGTCTTGATCTAGATACTATCAGAGACAGAAATGGGCAGAATCAGGAACCTTGTTATTGTTGTTTATTTTCATTGTTGATTAAAGCCCAGCCGACTGCATAGAGCCATATCAGGGCTAAATCAGGAACCTGTTTTCATACTATGTGACAGTATTTCAAAAACAAGACTACTGTTGCAGGCAATATTCAAAGTCAATAATACATTGGGCAGATCTCACACTAAATGACATTTCCTAATAAGTAAAGCTCTACTACAAATTTTTTTGTTACTATTGTGCATGACCAAGTGGCATATGGAAATAGATATTTTATCATAATTCATTTTTCTTGCTCCTTTAATACTGTATGTTACTGTATTGTAAGGAGTTGACCTGTATTTACTTTACATAATATGTCTGTCATGTTTTTGTGAATGACTTCTTGTGTGATGAGGTGCTAAACAAAGAGTTATTATTACTAAATATTAGTAACACTATTATTTAAGCTTCAAGTCAGAGGAAAAATTATTTACTAATTTCCAAAGCTCACAATTAATAGAATCGCTATTTACTACTTGGAAAATCTCAGACTTCTCTGAAAAGCTTGAACAATGCAGACTAACTATTCTATGGTAAAGTCAGAATCTGTGAAACAATAACTATTTTAGTATACTACCTTGCAAAGCTTAATACTGAAAAATCTTTCTGCAAAGCTAAAATTCTGTGGAGCAATTCACTAGCTTTCTAAGCTCAGCAACTGTGTACTATTTCGCACAGCCGAAAATTTAAGGGACAATACCTCTTTATTAATCTGAAATGACAATTTGCAGAACAATATTAGTTTATCAGAAACATCTTTCACAATTGTTCTGGGATACTAACCCAGTTCATCAATGACATTGCACATGTTATAAAATGTATGTGTGTGTGTGTGTGTGTGTGTGTGTGTGTGTGTGTGTGTGTGTGTGTGTGTGTGTGTGTGTGTGTGTGTGTGGTGTGTGTGTGTGTGTGTGTGTGTGTGTTTCTGAGTAAGTGTTGTGCACACACACACACATTAAATGATCAACACCCCTGTAAGCATATGTTTGCATGCATTCCTGTATATGACAAAAAGAAATCAAACAAAACATTTAAGCATACAAATGAAAATAAAATGGGGGACCACAAGGAGGTAGGTTCCACTGTAATGATACAGCCCTTAACAGGCAGAGCTTTAAGCTCTACAAACAAAATTCAAGTTTTATTATACCACAAACACAAATGCAGGGATATTCCACTTTCAACACGAAAAACACACATCCATATAAATAAACATAATATTCCACTGCAACATGAGAAGACACTCATACAAATACAGAGAAAAGTCCACTGCAATCACATGACCATTACGACACACTCGCAAATCATACAGAACGAGCAATCAACAGAAATTTCACCTTGATCAAAAAGAAAGTAAACAGAACAATAAAAGATGACTGAAAAAGATGATTGAAAAAGCCAGACCATCCCCAAAACTCACAATGTAATCCCCTGACCCTAAAGGCTGCCTGTCCACATTGTTGGCCGACTCTGAGCGTTTGGGGGGAATAGAGGGGGCAGGGTGATGGGAAGGCTGGGAGGCTGCCTGCTTCCAGTCACAGCCGCATCAGCAGCAGCAGCATCATTAAAGGGCAGCATCGTGCGGACACACACGCAGCATCATCAGGAGGGCGACATGCAACACAAGCAATGAGGAGGCCGACACATCAAAACCAGGGGTCTGTACAATTGAAGACACAACTCAACAAACGGAAACTTATTTACAGAAAGAAGAGAAACTGGAAAAAAAAATATGACACCTTTGAAAACTATGTCAACCACACTCAAGTCTGTACACTTCAATGCACCAGTCACAAAACTACCTCTTCTTTCACAAGATAACCCTCTGACTCCCGTTTACTATCCACCACTGCAAAAAATTAACCTTTTGATTCCTTCACTCTACCAACCAGCTTCCTGCAAGAAGCTGGTGGATAGGGTGAGGTAGTTAAATGGTTATGTTTTTGCTTTGCCAGAATGGTTGACAATACAGGATGGTGGTGCACAAGGTGTGGAAGTCAAAGAGATAAAGGAGGTATTTTTAAAAAAAGCTAACAAAAACTGAAAAGCCTCATTCTAGAAACAGACTTTCTCAAACACAGTCTGAGCAAAACATCACACCACTAAATAAATAAATTAAAAGGAAAAAATTACACCACGGCCAAGATGCACAATCATATTATTAAAGAAAAGAAAAGATGAACAAGAATTACTCTAAAAACAATAACTGATATAATTCATGATCAAGCATACCATAACACACAAGTAAAGTAAAAGAGTAAGTAAAGAACAAAACTTCGACATAATCTATGACAGCACACACAATAATACAAAATTACAGCCCTTTTTTTTTCTTTTGTTTTAAGAAAAATAAAAACTGGTGTGTGTGTGTGTGTGTGTGTCTGGAAACTGAAATTAAATAAAACACATAGGCTGCAAAGTCAAACATATTATAATCGTTGTTATTGTTATTGTTGCTTTAAGCCTGGCCAACTGCCCAGAGCCATATCACGGCTATAACCATCTCAAAAAACACACCATACCACACAGAAGAAAATTGAAAAAAAATTTAAACTGGAAAAGAAAATTAATTACACATATCAATGCATTCATGCACATAATCTAAGGATAAGCCCCTAGCGTTGACCTATTTGTCCAATGTATCACCAGTGGATTTAAAAAATCATACCTGAATACAAATGTAAAGATAAACATACATGTAAAAACGGGCCTAAATTACCTAAAATGGCTTCCACACATCACATTTCCTTTGGGTAAAAAATGCACTTAATACACGTACCCAATTATCAATCCTAAGAGAAAGGGTGTAAGACTGTTTTGAATATACACAGATGACTGGACGAGCAAGACAGAAAATAATACGAAGAAATGACAGAAAGCAAAGGAACAAGGCAGAAAAAAGTGACAGAAAAGAGGAAATTTCTAGCAAAGAATTTCCACAAGATGGGGGTACTATTTATACTGAAAGAGCCCCCAGCATTCCCATGGAAGTAAACATATAATAAGGCCGTTTGATTTCATTACACAAAGAAGGACAAAACAGTAACTCCAATAAGCAAATAAAAAAAGAGTGACTCCATTAAATGAAACATGCAAGTCAATAACACCTGATTCACTGAAGAAAATAAGGGATCACAGATTACTTAGAAAATGTTTTAAGGAAGAAACAGCACACACACACACACACACACACACACACACACACACACACACACACACACACACACACACACACACACACACACACACACACACATACACACAAAAGAATACTCATTCATGAAACACTAAGCTTCACATAATAAAACATCACACAAGATACCACAGAAATGAATGACTACCAAATTAGAAAAAAAAAAAAAATTCAAATGAGCATGTGTAATTTTTTTAAAAGAGCCAAGTAACACACACATAATAAGACTGTTTTAAGAACAGATAAATAATTAAAAATAAAATAAATAAATTGAGAACAGGTTAAGATCCTTAACACCAAATTAATTAACGTTTTTACTTAAAATAAGAGAAAGCAATCATTATATGCAACAAAATGAATATCATATGCAAGACTCACCACGAAATACTAGGCACCAGAACTGTACCATTCACTTGAAAATAACAAGCAGACTAAAGAAACAAACTGTAATAAACATAAAACTATCCATCATTCACCATCTTATTACCTGCTGTACATAAAAGAGAAATATCATTAACACATTTTATTGTCAGCTGCTTAATCTCCATCAATGAGTCATTTACTGTTTTATGATGGACTGAATATGCCCACAGGGCATCCAGTTTCTGCTCTTTCTCTGTGTCTGAAGTACACACCTATTCTATACAATGAAGACACAAAGAAAACTTCATAAAATGCATCTCACTTCATTAGCTTTACAAAATACCTGGTGTCTGTCTGTCTCCTTTTTCTATCCCTCTATCGCTCTCAGTTTCTTAAAGTTTACTTCTCACAGACACACCTCTGTCAGCTCCATAAAATACGCAGGTAACACATGCAGCTTTATAAAATCTCTTTTTCACTCAATTCAAACAACTATAACACATTAAGCTCATCAGCAAGACAGGCATGAGACCAGACATCGCTCTCCACTCTGACTCCTCGAAACAAGTGATTCTGATAGAACTCACCGTGCCATACGAAAGCAGAATGGAAGAAGCACATATCTACAAGACCGAAAAATACGCCGGTCTTGCCAGCACCCTGAAGAAAGCAGGTCTGCGGGTCAAAATCTTCGCCATAGAGGTCGGGGCAAGAGGGTTTGTGGGCACCTCCGCTTATGATCTCATGAAACAACTCGCCATTTCTGGGAAGAAGAGGACTAGAGCCCTTAAAGCGATGGCAGAGGTAGCAGAAAGGAGCTCAAGCTGGATCTGGGCAAGGAGGAACCAAAGTGAACTTCATAAGGATTAAATTCCCTACAGATGATGTGTGCCCCGTTAGCACATTGGTAAAACCGCGTACCGCAGTTCTGAAGCGCAGAATCGCCCAGGTTCGCTCCCCGGCGTGGGGGAAAAAAAAAAAAAAAGACAACAGCAGAAGGGCATCCAGGAGTCATGACCTGGATGTGGCCCGGCCCCCCGAGAGTGTAAGGAGTTCAGGGCCGAAACACTTGTCTAAAGGGGGTTACTTCTCTGAAGACCTTCTATTGTCTAGCTCTCCCTAGAGTTTCTTTCTACCTTAAGCTCCATAAAAATTTCTAGCAGCTAATTTTGTGTGTGTGTGGATATGTGAGATGGCATGTGTGCATGCACACAGGCATGTGCAGGCATCTATTCGAGAGTACACTCAGGCAAGAGCAGGCATCTATTTGCGAGTACACCGTCTTCAAACTGCCAAGAAACTACACATAACCCATCACTCATTTCCTGCCACCTAGTCATCACCTTCTCATAATTTCTACTTCGAAGCTATGTTAGTATGTTACTGAATTACTCTAAAAAATAAATACTCAACATCATCAAAGGGTACCACTGCATCTACATAATGCTGAAACACCCTAGTTAGTAACTGCTCTAAACACTACCCTCTTACTATAATATACAAATCATAAAACTGTTTAATTGTAACAAAACTCTCTTTGTCCTCTCAAACCAAGACCTATACATTATAAGGTAAACAACATTACCAAACTAAATGACACATTATAAGGTAAACAACACTACCAAATTAAATGACAAAATCTGAAAGGCAGGGGAAAAAATCACAGCATGAACAATACCACAAAAACTGATTATTCAGTCTGGCATAACTGCGCTGCAATACAAAACAAACACGTACATGATAATGAATCTATTCTTTATTTACAGGATACATTGTTAAATAAACATGAAAGACAGAAAGGAATCTGTATCCAAATGAAAAGGGTGAGAATGAAGGAGTGCATGAAGGTATGAACTTTATTTAATACTCTGACTCTCTCTGCCTATCCATCGGCTGATGGAAATTGGCCGACAGGGACAGCCAGTCAAAGGATTAATCTTTTCAACCCTGACAGGTTTACACAATTACAGCCTGAGGAACATCTCCAACAGGGCAGGTTTGGCCTGTTTTACACAAATGGAAAGGAGTGCTCCTTTAAACATTAACATCTCCAAAACTCTTCAATGAAGAAATGAGAAATTTTGCACAATGATTCAAATGAGACTGCTCAACAATACAACAATTTTCTAGTAATACAGAATATTTCCCCCAAATTCTGCATTTTTACTCTTAAAAAACTGAGCTTTACTCTCTGTCCACTCTTTTTTTTTTTAATTTATCGCAGAGCTCTGCCAATAGTCTTTTTCATCAGCATCCAAATCAGGGACATTCTGCAATGAATCTCAAAATCTTCGTGGTTTTTGTTTGTTTCTTTCTTTCTTTCTTTGTTTATTTTTATCAAAATCACTTCCACAGTCCATTAGAACTCATCATGAACTTACTGTGCTTTCAGGTCAAGATTTGGTAACATCAAGATGAAAACAAAAAATGCTGAGGAAAAAATATTGTTAGAATTATGCAGCAAAACCGGTGTTGACAATGCAAAAGGAATGTTTGTGAGAGTAAATTTCCTTTACGTGCAGTTTATGCATATGTACCAGCACAGACACGAGTTTGATGAAACGAGGTTTGGTACCTAGGCAATGCACAGGTGCAGGTGCAGGCTGATAACAGAAAGACAGTTCAATGATGCCCATAGGTTGAATGTGCTAAAGAATGAGTTAAACAAAAGCTTTCACCATATGAGTACTGATGAAGTGGGTAGGACTGCAAAGAGGAAATGGAGGAGGAAGAATGAATACAAGAAACAAGAAGAATGGTCAACAGAATCATGCATAAAAAGGTACTATACACAGGACAAAGGAGTGTGGCACAGGGAAAGATACTATAAACAGGACAAAAGAGTATGGAACAGGGCACAAGTGAGGTCTACAACAAACCACAAAAATGTAAGCTGCAGCTGATCCCAGCTGGCCTTCATCATTATCCCCATGCAAACCAGACACACCTTTCCTCTGTTCAACCTTTTTACCCCATGCAATCTGGACAACACAAATGACACATCACAACATTCTTTCCCCACATCTTTCCCAGTGCAAACAGGAAGTTATCCCAATATAGTAGCTTAAAACTGCAATCAAACCATCCACAGGTGGGCCCCAGATACAAATCCATGCTCTCATTTCTGACTAATCCAGCATTCACTCTCACAGAATCTCATTCCTCTCAAACTGTTGTTAAGTGTCCCATATTACATTCTCTTCATGTATTGTGTGGTCCTCCTTGAACAAAAAAAAAAATTACTAAGTCTGACAATGTAGTATTTTTCATCATTTCTGTTTCAAGATCTTTGTCTTTTCAAACTGGGCCACTGCAGTTAAATCTATTACTTTCATTCCCCTTTGTAAGAAATATCTATCAGCATGCAAACTACACAACTTATACTGCTCCACATCAACAATCTTCTTTTTATTCAACAGCCTTCTTGACTACCTTTACAAGCCACATGCTCTTAACTTTTTGTGTGCTGTCTTAATTACTGCCCTTAATCCCTCTAAAAACTTACTTAATTAAAGGAACTTCCCCTCAATACAGACTGGACAGCTACATGCAATCAAACAATATTCTCAATCTTCCTTCAATATATCATATCTCTATCTACATCTCTTTTCAAAAAGGCAGAATGAACGAGATGCTTTAAATCGGATCAACATCCCCAACACACATGCGTGCACATATATATAATATACACATTGCAGGCCCTGTGATACAAATGTAAAAACAGACCAGCAGACTTGATCAATGAACGTGCATGAGTAATGTTTTCATAAATAGGTGCATGTGTGCAAAACAAATACTGTAACAGAACAAAAGGATGTGTGACAGGAAGAGGGTGGGGGAATGGGGAGGGAGAGGAGGGGGGGAAAAGAATACAAATGCATGCAAAAATGAGCCATGATAACCACATCTTGATGACAAAATAACAGACGTATAGGGGGAAATGACAGTTACATGAACATGCAGCAGGTGGGGGTATTACAACAGAGATCACGCTGCTATATATCCATTACATACAAAGAACTAGGGCACAGGGGACAAAAAAGAAAATAAATCTCTTAAACAGAGACTGATTTTGGGTGGCACAAAATATTTACTGGGCTATGCAAGCTACCAAATTATCCGACAACTGCTGTGCATGGAAAGCAAGACACCTACTGTGTAACTGTAAGTGGATTAGTGTAAGTGATAAAACTCAAAATGTCACATCTGTGCACACTGCATGGGACTTTGGTGCCAACCTTCCCATCAAATACAGTATTCCTAACTGATGGTAAGATTTTAAAAACACATCTATACATATAAAGGGATGAGGGTTTGAGGCTCAGTGGCTTAATGGTAAAGCACCCATTCTAGAATTAGAAAGGGAGGATGTCTGAATGCAGATGGCATACACCGAACTGTCAGTTTTCTTCTCCTGCACCCCCCCCCCCCCCCCCCGGTCTCCTCCTCATGACTCCTTCAGTAGTGTGGTCTGGGTGCTAGTTCTATATTTGGAGAAGAGACAAAGCACCTCCAACCTAAACCTACCAGCTAAACATGAGGGATAACAACAAATTTTAAAAAGAGCTATGTCACATCACGTGTCATAACACACTAAGATCAAACTAAGTGCATCAGGGGGCAAAACTATCAGATGTAGCAGTCATTCAAAATGAGTGCATCAGGGGGCAAAACTATCAGATGTAGCAATCATTCAAAATGAGTGCATCAGTGGTATCTGTCACAAAACTGTAAGAAGATTCCTTTCTTAAAAGGACACTTTGCTTGATCTTTATCAGGGGGTGCCTATTACAGGTTTTACAGTAACACCAAAGAAGATTCCTTTCTTAAAAGGACACTTTGCTTGATCTTTATCAGGGTGTGCTTATTACAGGCTTTACAGTAACACCAAAGAAGATTCCTTTCTTAAAAGGACACTTTGCTTGATCTTTATCAGGGAGTGCTTATTACAGGCTTTACAGTAACACCAAAGAAGATTCCTTTCTTAAAAGGACACTTTGCTTGATCTTTATCAGGGAGTGCTTATTACAGGCTTTACAGTAACACCAAAGAAGATTCCTTTCTTAAAAGGACACTTTGCTTGATCTTTATCAGAGGATGCTTATTACAGGCTTTACAGTAACATCAAAAACAAAAAGCAGAGTTGAGACTATAAAGGTATATGTGCCCAAACATAAATATATATACATAAAGTGGGGGAACATAAGGAAATGGCATGCAGGAATGGTCATTATATTACAACATCCGGTGTTCCTATATAGATAAACTGGGACAATGAAGATGAAAAACATGGCATGCAAAAAATAAAAGGGGTATGGTGTGTATATATATATATATATACGTATATACATATATATAATGTATATATACTGACTGGCAGTGGAGGACCAACTTACACGTATGTTCCCCCCATAGACATAAGGTCTTTGAGAGGGGGCGGACACAGGGGATTTCTGGGGGTGATCGCTCGGCGGGGCTGCGAGCATGTGCTGCCACCTGCAGAGCAAAGTGGACAACCATGCAAGGCAAACCAAACAGCAGCAACACAACATATCCAACTCAAAACCACTGGGTGGCAGCAACACATTCAACTCAAAAAGAAGCGCATGCTTCACCGTGAAAGCAACACTGTGCGGTTCAGCTTGATGAGGGCATTGTGGTTTTGGTCCTAACCTATCTACTTCTTACACATAAATGTACATGCATGCACACGAACACACACAGAGACAAACACACAGTGGCCAGCACACACACACACACACAACAGAACACAATACACAACACACACAACACACACACAAGAGAACACAATAGCACACACATACACACACACACACCACAACGCGCACACACAACACAACACACGCACTCACGCACGCACGCACGCACGCACCGCACGCACGCACGCACGCACACACACACACACACACACACACACACACACACAACAACCATTTTCCCATTCAGACATCTGTTTATACTGCTAAATCATGAAAAGAACCCTTCCTGGATCAGAACATACATAAAACCATGAACAAAATTTGGCAATCTTTTTTTTCATTCTCATAATTTTTCATAAAAAAAAAGCAAGCAAAGCAACTTGCTTAGATTGAAACACTTAGATGAAAAACACAGCATAGATCCATGTAATGCTAATAGGGAAAAGATATTCAAAAGTGGAAAGGGAAAATAGGTGGAAAGAGAGATAATAGGGAGAGGAAAGAGGCCATAAAGAGAGTAGCAAGGCATGATGGATCTGTCGGTTCTGCGAAATGGTTCATTACAATAAAACAGAAGTCTGTTATGTACTTGAACTGGCGGGATGGTGGTCTGCTGAAGAGCTAGAATAAGCAACATGCACAGATAACGGGGCAGCCAAAAACACCGCCACCACAAAGTCTGTTCATGTACTGATTTTCTGAGAAACAGTGTAAGCAGTCATAAAGAAGTGGACAAGAAAAGACAAAAACACTATGAGACACATCTAATAACTGGACACACAGACAGAACCTATTCTTGGGTGTAGTTACAATAAAGAGAACAGAATCATGATAATGAAGCTGTTGGACTGTTAAGAGAATGAAAAGAAATTTTGAAAGCAAAATGAGATGGATGTCACAAGGTGCGTTTGACGATTCCTGATGTTTTAAGTAAAGCACAGTGTCAAAGACGGTACAAGCAAGCATCAAGACTGTTGTGAGCAATGAGACGGTAGGGAGACAGAAAAACAGGAACTTCACAAACTCTGAGTCTAAACAAAATAAATGACATGTTGAACAACAACAAAAATTATGAAACATACAACATCACAGTCACACAAGTCTATACCATCCTGTCATGAATATTTTAAAATTTCTCAAGAGTACCTTAATATATATGAAGTGTTTGACAGTGAAATTAACATAAAATTCTGCTTTAGGCAACTAAGATTGTACTTACTTATACAAAAGGTTAAAAATTAGTCAAATTATGAAGCAAACAAGGCACAAGATTTGCCAGATACAAAGTACAAACAGAAACATAAAACAAAAACATTCATATGTGATAAGAAACTGATACTTGGTACATACACATACAATGCAAACAAGATACATATAGGCCTACATGTTCACGTTCTTTTCAAAACAAATGAATTTTATGCAAACTCAATAATTAAAAATAATATGTCCTATTTCTTGGACATATTCCCTATTCTCTCTTCCTTTCTACCTCCCCCTTGTAAAGTTTAGTTAAAACTTAACAATACAAATAAGTCAAACAGATTATTAAAACAGCCACTGTGGCTTTAAAACTATAACAATTCTAATCATTATGTCGCATTAAACAACTTACCAAGGGATCAACCATTCACGTTATTCTTGAAAATAAAGACAGCTATGGCTTAACACATATAATTCTTTTAATGTTCAGTACCGTTTCAACCTCCCTAACTTAGAGACTCTGATATGTCCTTGATAATTTTGTCATCAAGAAAATTTCATAATAAACCACATCAAACACACTGACAGAACCTAACCCACAAGGGAATGGGAATCTTCAGTATGGTCTTTCAAACTCTGTATGAACATAAACCAAACCTTAACAATTACTATGACATAATCCTAGTGGAAATCTCCAGTACTGTCTTTCTAACTCTTTGCAAACATGAACCAATCCCTATCAACCATCATGATGTAACCTGGTGGAAATCTTCAGTACTTCTTTAACCCTTTGACTCCTGCACCCTATCCACCAACAGTAAAAACTTAATCTTTCGACTCCCTCAACCTATCCACCTGCTTCCTGTAGAAAGTGGGTGGATAGGGTGAGGGAGTCAAATGGTTAAGTTTTTGCTTTGCTGGCATTGTTGACAATGCAGGATGCTGGTGGCCAGGGTGCAGGAGTCAAAGGGTTAAACTCTGAATATAAACGTGTGCTTAACATCCAGTGATGTCTTTTCAAACTCTCCTTTTAAACTCTGAATATAAACTTGTGTCCTTAAAGTCCAGTGATGTCTTTTCAAACTCTCCTTTTAAACTCTGAATATAAACTTGTGTGCTTAACATCCAGTGATGTCTTTTCTTAAAGCTCCCATGACCTAATTACAATAACTGATTTTATTAAATCTTAAAGCTCCCATGACCTAATTACAATAACTGATTTTATTAAATCTTAAAGCTCCCATGATCTAATTACAATAACTGATTTTATTAAATCTTAAAGCTCCCATGACCTAATTACAATAACTGATTTTATTAAATCTTAAAGCTCCCATGACCTAATTACAATAACTGATTTTATTAAATCTTAAAGCTCTCATGATCTAATTACAATAACTGATTTTATTAAATCTTAAAGCTCTCATGATCTAATTACAATAACTGATTTTATTAAATCTTAAAGCTCCCATGACCTAATTACAATAACTGATTTTATTAAATCTTAAAGCTCCCATGATCTAATTACAATAACTGATTTTTATTAAATCTTAAGGCTCCCTTGATCTAATCACAATAATTGATATTAAATCTTAAGGCTCCATGACCTAATTACAACAACTGATTTCACTAAATCTTAACGCTCCCACGACCAAATTACAATAACTGATTTCATTAAATCTTAACGCTGCCATGATCAAATTACCATAACTGATTTAATTAAATCTTAATGCTGCCATGATCAAATTACCGTAACTGATTTAATTAAATCTTAACGCTGCCATGATCAAATTACCGTAACTGATTTCATTAAATCTTAATGCTGCCATGACCAAATTACAATAACTGATTTCATTAAATCTGAACGCTGCCATGATCAAATTACCATAACTGATTTCATTAAATCTGAACGCTGCCATGATCAAATTACCATAACTGATTTCATTAAATCTTAAGGCTCCAATGACCTAATAATGATAACTAATCTCATTAAATCTTATGTCTCCCATGTCAAACCTTCCCCCCCCCCCCCCCCCCCAACCACCACCACCAAGTTTTTGTTTTCTCGTAACTTATGTGCTGATACGTTAAAATAACAAACAAGCGTCAATACAAGCAAGTGGTACACAACGGAAAGCCATGCCACACACAGCACACAAAGCAAGACCACTTACACCACCATTGCCCAGCTGTGGTGACGACAACGATTTTGATGACTGCTGAACAAGCAGACCCTGAGAATAGGGAGGAGCCTGTGACTGAACTGGCTGAGGTGCTGACGGTTGGGGCTGGGGTGGTAATAGTGGCAGAGGTGGTGGCTGAGACTGTTGTGGCTGTGGTGTTGGGTTGCTGTTGCTGCTGCTGCTGCTGCTGCTGCACAGGGGCCGTGGGAGCTTGGCGTTTGGGTTTAGGACTATTGGAGCCACCGGCTCGATTCTACCAGCCCCATCATGCAAAACAAGCAAGGACATGTACTACAACACCCAGCACTCTCTGAGCCACCGCAACACCTGCCATGCAGTCTATCAACACCATAAACACCTGGCTACCGTGCCATGCTGTTCTAGTGATAACACACAAATCACATCCGATCACAATGCACACAATACATGCTCATGCAATTGAAAGGTAACAATCACAGACAAAGCCCCTTCCACTCGTTACCTATCGTCCAAGCCCCATCAGCACAGAAGCACACATGAAGCTCACGTGATGAGCAAAAACACAAAATAAAGCAACACCATCCTCAGTCACAGTAATTCTCTATCACATACAATCTCCCTCTTTGTCTACTCATGCAAAAACATGCATACATTCACCACGAACTACATACTTTCATCACACACATATGCGCTCTCTTTCTCTCTCTCTCGCATACTCTCTCTCTCTCTCTCTCTCTCTCGCAATCACACACACATTCACATACACACGAAACAGGCTTTCTCCCTGTCTATTAAGGAGTCAGAGTAGGGGCAACTGTAGAACTGGAAAATCTCCACCCCCATCCCCACCCCCACTTTTCTGGAATGGTTATCTAATATGGACCACATCATCCGACACTGGGTGTTGACATCACAATTACATCATAAAAAATACACACATAACCACAACAAAAATGCATTCATCAAAACAACAATAACGATACACACACACACACACATACACGCACACACACACACACACACACACACACACACACACACACACACACACACACACACACACACACACACACACACACACACAAAAAAGCAACAAGCCCAAACACCATGCAAGACATTCTGTGTCCATGCTTGAAAATCACAGAGCATCAAAACACTTTGACAATGTGCATGACAGTGTGCTTGTGAAAAGAAATGAAATCAAGACAGGGATAAAGTGCAATCGAAAAGTGAGAAAACAATGAAATGTCATAAAGTGAGAAAACACTAAAAAGTCCATCTATTCATCTAAACAGTGATATTTCTAAGAGAGCTATACAAAAATGTGTGTTCCCGTATTCACCACAAAGTTTGTTTTAGGACACACACACACACAAACGAAACTAAACATGCTTCTTAACAGCAACAAGATAACAATACAAAACTCAAACATTTTTGAAGAGCAACAAATCAACGCACAAAAACTACATGTCACCCAAAAGAGATTACCAACATCACCACCACCAGGAAGCTCCAACAGCACCAACATACATGTTTTACACAGAAGGAAACATGACAATCCATAAGGAACACTTCCATACATGTGAGCACAAAGAAATATGTCTAATACTATCAGCAACATGCCAGGAAAATCTCTCTCCGGATAACAAATCCAACATAAAAACAGCTGTATACAGATGTCACACTAAACGTTCTCTGTATAACTGAAGTCGCTGGATGACAACACTATAACATTTTTTTTTTATATATATGTCTGAGTCTGTACTCTAAGGTATCAGCACTGCAAACAAATCGTTCACAGTAAAACTTATTCCTACAGACATTATAAATGCTCACAATGAAAATCATTCTCACAGGCGTTCAATTTTCACAGCAACAATATCACAAGTAACTGTAAAATCCAAACCTTTCACTGCTGATTTACAACTTTCAGGACGTTGCAACATCACACATACCTTTCCCAGAAAGCAGCGTTAAATCCACACATGAAACAAGCACATGAACAGACTCCAAAGACGCCCGCCCTACTGACAATCATAGGAAAGAACTAAAGAGTTGGTTGGACACTGCCACAAAGACAGTTTGACACATGAGACACAGAGATATCTCTAAAAGGTGGTGAGGCGTAAAAGACTTTAAAAAACAGAAACAAGCTGAAGACATGACTTATACATGATGGACTCACGTCATTGTTGAGTTGCAGTGCTTGGCTGGTGTCCTTAATTGTCAGGAACCAGTCCGAGTCCATTTCATTTTCACTGTTTCCGTCCGATCTGTGCACATGAAGGAGACGCCAAATGTCATAAGGTAAGAAATGTGTGTGTGTGTATGTGTGTATGTGTGTATATGTGTGTGTGTGTGTGTGTGTGTGTGTGTGTGTGTGTGTGTGTGTGTGTGTGTGTGTGTGTGTGTGTGTGTGTGTGTGTGTGTGTGTGTGTGTGGTGTGCGCGAGTGTGTGTGTTCATTCTTTGATTTAACGTCTTTTCACTATGAGTGATAGACGAGAAAAAAAAAAAAGTATGTGAGATGAGAGATGGGTTGGTTGGTTTTGGGGCATAGAGGAGACGTAGTTATAGACATAATTAGGTGGGAAAATAGAAAAATGGAACAAGAACTTAACACTAACATTTAACATCAACAATGTGTATGGAAAATTTAACTCTAAAGTACAAACTTCATAAACTTAAAGTAATGCATTAACAGGACTGTGAACCAACGATTCTGAAATTTTAACTGACAAAAATTAATCGGAAGTTACTTCTTTAAAATGAGTTTCAGAATAATTTTCTTGTGTAAACATTTTTGGTAAAAAAGAACGTAGCATTTTGCAGTAAAATAGACAGTGAAACAGTGTGAATTGTTCGCCGCAAATACACTTGACATTTTTACAGTATTTTGTTTTCAATGCGTTTAGCTGAATACGAAAATGAACAGCAACAATCGTTTTCAAATGATATATGGAAGAAAACTGCAATTTTTTACACACATTTTGAAATGAAAGTTTTATCATTTGTTGTGACACAAACTTTTCATGGAAATGTTCATGAAAACGAATCCATAAGGCTGATTCTAGCAAGTTGCAAGCTTCTTTTACGGAAGTATTAATACATAATTCTGTAGTTTTATCAGAATTGTGTGCACCTTGCTTAGCTGCTCTGTCAACTACTTCGTTGCCGTGAAGACCAACGTGAGAAGGCACCCAGCATAAACTGAGATCTGTACCTTTTATCCTTAAACGATGTATAAGATGATTTGCCTCAGTAATTATATCAGGTCTTGTGTCTGTATCAAAAGACTGCAAGGTATATAATACAGATTTTGAATCAACAAAGAGAACTACTTTGAAAAATACATGTGTAAGGTTTACTAGATAATGCAACGCTTGTAAAATAGCGACTAATTCCGCTGTAAAGATAGATATATTTGCCCCAATGAAAAATGACTTTATTATTTTATATTTTGGGATATAAAATGCTGCTCCAGCACATTTATTTTCTAAGACTGATCTATCGGTAAAAATATGGAGGTGGGTACGGTATTTTTCATCGATGTGTTCTCTTGCTCTGCATATCGAAATGTTAACGTTTTCATATTTCTTAGCATCTGTATAATCAATATCAAAAGTAGCTTTTAGCATTTCCCATGTAGGGATGGGCGTTGTGGATGGTGTTTCAGCTATTTCATCCAGATTTATGTTAGACTGTTTGACCAGGTCAGATACGTAAGTTGCAACAGTCATTTGTGATGAAATGTTCTTTGCTCGTTTCGAAAAGTCAACGTCTGACCTGATTTTTATTTCCTTACTCAAAAAATTGTCCATTTGTGAAGAAGTTCTAACGGCAAACTTTGCTGTCGCTAACTCACGATAGTTGTTCAGAGGCAGAATTCCAGCAACTTTGTACGTTTCCAGGCAAGAAGCATGGACTGGTACACCTAGTGCAATTTTAAGACTTTTGCAGTCTAAGCTTTGAATCTTCTTTAGTAAATATTTTGGTGCACTGAAGGACACTTCTTGCGCATAGGATAATTTAGATCTTACAAGTGCTGTTGACAGATGAAGTAGTATGTTTGTATCCATTCCCCAGGGTAATCTGCTTATTATCTTTAGAAAATTTAAGGCTTTCCTTGCTTTTGTTAAAATATAATCAAAATGGACATTCCAGGTTAATTTCGATGTTATAAAGACTCCCAGAAATTTTACAACCTGCTTGTAATGTAGCACTTCACCATGCAGTTTGAAAGTAGGCAAGTGACTTAAAGTACCACCAGGATTAAATAGCATCATGTTAAGTTTTTTCCGCTGATAACGACAGTCCATTTTCTAACATGTAGTTTCCAAGATTATCAAGATCAGACTGATACAACTTCCTGATGTAATTCTGTGCTCTCTGTGGAGTTGTCTTTTTTAAAGTAATATTCATCCAAAACAACACGATTTGAGAGTGCATTAGGAAGATCCTGTATAAGGATATTAAATAAAATAGGTGCTATCACTGAACCTTGAGGGATTCCCATATCAAGACGTCGCGAAGTAGAATAACTTGTTCCCACTCTTGCTTGAATTGTTCTATTGGCTAAATAGGACTTAATATAATTATACATATTGCCAGATAAACCAATAGATTTCAGCTTGTACAATAAACGTGTATGCCACACTTGATCATACGCTTTTTTCACATCAAAACAAGTTGCCAAAAGACTTTCTGCGGGCAAACTGTTGTTTTATCTGAGTTGTAAGTTTAACCAGGTGCTCAACTGTGGATCTCCCTTTTCTGAAACCTGCTTGGTTTACTGGAATAACTTATTTTTATCACAGTAATGTATAAGTCTGTTTAATACCAATCTTTCCATTAGTTTGCTCGTATGGGACGTCAAAGCAATAGGTCTGTAACTGTTTTCGTTGTTTTTAGGCTTTCCTGCTTTTAATATAGGTATAACAATAGACTTTTGCCATACCTGTGGTACAGTTCCACTCACCCAGCATTTCTGAAAAATTTTGTGTAAGAAAGTAACATAGTTTTCTGGCAGATGCTTAATCATTTCAGTTGAAACTGCATCAACACCTACCGAACTCCTTTTGTTGTGTAGAGACAAGATTGAGTTTTTTAGCTCTTCTAAGGTGATTGGAGCATTAAACCAGCGATCATTCTGAGGTATTGGATCAGTGTAGATAAGGTTGTTAGCTGCCATTTCTCTGTAGTAGTGTTTGCAGGTAGGAGACAAACCATCTACTTTACTATTTTCAGCAAAAAAATCCACAAAAGTTTCAGCTTTGTCCATGTCGGAAGGAAATTTGTGACATGTATCAATTATTATTGGACACCTAGGTAAGCTGGCTCCATTTTTCATTTGATTCATTTTTGTCCAGACTTTATGGAAATCCTTAAAATCTGAAATTTCTTTGGTGCAGTATGATGCCCAATAATCTTTCTTTGCTTCAGCGATGATTTTATTACATTGGATGTTAGCAGTTTTCATTTCCTTATGATCTTCAGGGTTTCTGCTCTTGATGTAGACTTTGAATTTCTCTTTTTTATACTGAACTGCTTTTTCGCATGCCTCTGTCCACCAGACATTACCCAAACGATTATTGGACTTAAAAGATTTGAGTTTCGGGATTGAGAGGTCTGCAGCAGCTAGAACTGACTCCTGGAATTTAGAAAACATAACATCTACATTTTCACCTTCATCATAATTATATTTTTGTTTAGCAAGAGCAGTCCGAAACAATGACCAATCAGCGCGTGTATAATTATATTTTGGTATAATATCAAGTGTGCTGTCTTTCATCCTGATGTTTTCATTAGTTATTGTTATGATGATAGGTAAGTGATCACTTTCCAAAGTATCTCTGTGAGTGTCCCAGGTACAGCATGGTACTAATTCTGGTGATATCAAAGATAGATCGATGGCTGTTGCCCAGTGTTTGGAGACATCAGGAATTCTAGTGACACTTCCATCATTTAAAAGGTAAAGCGAGCTGTCAACTATATTCTCCACCAAACGATTGCTTGTAACAGTGCAACAGTCTTTTTCCCAGAACGGAGAGTGGGAATTAAAGTCTCCACCAATTAGCCATTGTGTGTGTGTGTGCGAGTTGTGTGTGTGTGCATGTGCATGTGCATTTGTGTTTGTTGTCTGTGTGGCAAATACAATCACAGATGGGACCTCCACTGAATGAAATAGGGGTTGGTGGTATACAGTGAAAGCATAATTGAATGGGACTGTGCAAGGGTGAAAACAGATCGTGTGTAAAATGAAACTGTGCGTGCGTGCATGCATGCGCGTGCGTGCGTGCGTGCGTGCGTGTGTGTGTGTGTACGCGTGCATGCGCGCGTGGGTGTGTGTGCGCGTGGGTGTGTGGGTGTCTGTCTAACCTGTGTGTGTGTGTGTGTGTGTGTGTGAGTGTGAGTATGAGTGTGTGTGTGTGTGTGTGTGTGTGTGTGTGTGTGTGTGTGTGTGTGTGTGTGTGTGTGTGTGTGTGTGTGTGTGTGTGTGTGTGTGTGGATGTGAAGTTAGGCTGTGAGAACAAAAATACAGGAAAAGTTGAGGAAAATGGGCAGCAATGTGCTTTCCATACAGCAACCTACACTTCATTCATAAAAACTCTTGTTGTGACCAAAAACAAAAACAAAACAAAAAATCAACAAAACACAACCCCCCAAAAAATCCAATTCAGCCAAACGCAATCACACATACATGCACACATCAACTCTCTCTCTCTCTCTCTCCCCCCCCCCCCCCCCCACCCTCCCTTATTCCTGCCCAGCATACACTCCCAAGTCAAAAGGCAAACTCACATGGACCCGTCACTATCATCGCTTTCACTGTCTGCCCCTTTCTCCTGACGATAGCGACGGAATCTGTCAATGAGTTCAGTCAGATAGGACGTTTTCTTGGCTCTCTTGATAAAGGGATGAGCCAGCAGGGACTTGGCTGAAGGCCTCTGGAACAACAATTTCAAAATGACTGAAGATTTCTGATTTTTATTCCTTTAACCCCTGTAGGAGTACAGGGAACTACAGGGAGGGATGGAGAGAGGGGAGAGTGACAGACAGACAGAGAGAGACAAAGAGAGAGAGAGACAGAGAGAGACAGAGAAAGACAAAGACAGAGAAAAGAGAAGGAGGAAGAAGGGGAGGGAAAGAGAAAGAGAGATAAAGAGAGAAAAAGAGAGAAAGGAGAGGAGAGAAGACAGAGAGAATGAGGAGAGGAGAGAGAGAGAGAAAGAGAGGAGACAGAATGCCTCACACACACACACACACACACACACACACCACACACACACACACACACACACACACACACACACACACAATTCACATGTACATAAACTTCAACATTAAACCAACTAGACACACTTATACCCATATGCTAACACAGCAGAAGACATATATCTAAATGGTAACATAGCAGAAAACATGAGAAATGATACAAAATCAGTGACTGACACTTTAGGTGTGTCTGTATTGAAGCAAACTTCGATGAGTCTACCATAACAACAATATTCATAACAAGAAGTCAAAACTAACAACAACAAAGTAATGTATCAAATCTTACTGGACATGAAGTGGCGTGTACATATTCATTCCAGCAGATACAGAGATAGACCTGAAGCTACATCCCTCGAAAGCCAACATCTTACAGAATATAAGGCACGCATCAACTCACATTTTCGGGGTCTTTATTCAAGCAGATCTCAACAAACTCCTTGAAGAACTTGGTGTAGCTGCCTGTTAACTGTGGTGGGTTGTTTTTAGGGATCAGGAACAGCACCCTCATGGGATGCAGGTCTGAGTTAGGGGGTTCCCCTTTGGCCAGCTCAATGGCTGTGATGCCCAAACTCCAAATGTCAGCCTGCACAAAACATACACACACACACGCATCATCACTAATACCAGTGGTCAAAACTTGGTCATAAGCAGTATAAGTTTCGTAGTGTTCCATAATGCGTAGACAAACATTTCCTTGCACTTTTGTAGTGTACTGGGACTGTATATCTCTATGATTTGTATGAACTGTGAACCATAACAGTAAACACACAACTGTGTACTTCACGTACATCAATACTTAGCCTGCTAAACAAGACCTTAACTCTTTTGACTCTGGCACCATATCAACCAATGCAAAAACTTAACCCTTTGATTCCCTCACCCTATCCACCAGCTTCCTGCAGAAAGCTGTTGGATAGGATGAGAGAATCAAAGGGTTACGTTTTTGCTTTGCTAGCTTGGTTGGCAATGTAGGATGCTGGTGGACAGGGTGTGGGAGTCAAAGGGTTAACTGCGATCAGCATTTCTGGAAGTAACTGTTGCAACATTCTGCCACATTTGCTCCACACTTTCATGGAGCAATGAATGGTTAAAAGGAAATGATCTTTGCGTGACTGAAAACCTTTGGCACTGGCTAACAAGTGTGTTACTTCCCGTAACGATAAAGTAGCATTCCTGTGTTTGTTCAAAACTACAATTCGACGTTTAAATGCATGTGGGTGTAAAGTTAAAGTAAATGCGGATTTGCTGTTTGCCAACAGAAAAGTGATACTGATGATTATTCATAGTATTCACAAACACCAAAACTGACTCTTTGAATGGACATTCAATATGTAAATTATCATAACTGTGATTACACTGTGCCTGTAGTACTAATCTTTTCTCTCCAGGAGCTTGATTTTACCCTTTCCAAGAATGCCTATGAGCACCTTCCAGGTTACAAACAGTTCTATTTTTTTCGAACAGAACATATAGACTGTTCTAAAACCTTACAGATCTATGTTTTCGAGTAGCGGTGTCAAAGAGTGCAGTGATCAACACTGAACCCAGTGACGTCGACAGGAGTGACAGGTGAGGTGAGAGGGTTTACTCGAAGGAACGTTTTAAAACTTTCTCCAAACAGGCCATCAAAAGTTGAAATGGGAGTGTCAGTCAAAATGCTGTCGACACTGAGTTCGCTTGCTGTCATGTTTTTCACATGACCGCTGCATGGAATGACCCCACAATTTTTTTTCAATTCCCAACACACCCACATACTATTGGTCATTTAACCATGGTCCCAGCATTACAGTCCATAAAGAGACTTCCATCAAAGTAAGATCACCGCAAGGACATTTATGATTTACCACTTGAGATCACCAAATCAAGGTTCATTTCAACAGAACCCACACCAGAGATCACTAGGAGTGATCAATATCACATTACTATGAGGCCTTTACAAAGAGAACTATAAATCAAGTTTCTCTCCATCACAGTCCCATAAAACCACCAACGACAGACCACCATCACATCACCCTGTAGAGTTAGTCACTTTTGTAGTGTTCAGCTTGTCAGCTGTTACCAAGTGGTTTCAGCTCATTGGTACAAAGTCCAAACTAAACACACGAAAACAATAAAATAATCAAGACAACATTAACAAAACAGTGACTGCAGGTCACTGTACATCTGTCAAAAAACATCAATTAAGACACTGGTACAAAGTGATGGACAATGGAGAGGCAAAGAAATTGCATTCCATGTTGAAGGAATGCCAGTTGACATCTGGCTCTTAGTGAGATATTAAGGAAAAGTACATTCAGCACAAGTCAACCAAGCTGTGCTTGGGGACTGTACTCTGTTTAAGACTGCAGAAGGCAAACCAGAAAAGGACAGAAAACAGCATTGCTCTCATAAAACTTCCTTTAAAGTAATAAAACATCTTCTATTGAATTCTCCACATGACCTTACAATCATGGAAAAACTCCACAATTTTTTTGCCCTAATCCTTAGGGTTTTACCTATCTTTTCTTTTTAAAAAAAATTCATCTTAGACCTTAATCCTCAAAACCTTGCCTGCAATTTTTCTTTTTTTTTTTTCCCAACACCTACCTTTGTGTCATAAGCAGATTGTTTGATGACCTCTGGGGCCATCCAGAAAGGTGTGCCCACGAAAGTCTGTCGTTTGTTGGTGGTGTTGGTCAACTGACCCGCCACCCCGAAATCAGCTAGCTTGACATCCCCATGTTCTGACAGTAACACATTGGCCGCTGAAATGAAACATAAAATGTTAGCTCACATATTTTTAACTTAAATTACATCATACACACGTCTGTCTGTCTGTCTGTCTCTCTCTCTTTCATGCAGTGTGTATGTGTCTGCATGCAGGGTGTGTATGTGTGTGTGTATGTGTGTGTATGTGTGTGTGTGTGTGTGTGTGTGTGTGGGGTGTGTTGTGTGTTGTGTGTGTGTGTGTGTGTGTGTGTGTGTGTGTGTGTGTGACTGTCTGTCTGTCTGTCTGTGTGTCTGTGTGAGTGTGTGTCTGTGTGTATACACGTCACAATGTGTGTACATATACACGCACATGTGTATTTGTGCAAAACTATGTACATGCAACTGTTGTTTGTTGGTCAGTCAGCCCACCATGTGCATACAGGCACACACATCAATATGCGCAGACACACTGAATATCTCATGACTATTACTTTTGGATTTACGAGTTTTAGTTTTCACGCACGCATAAATTATGTAAATCAAGCCCATAGATACCGCTTGCAACCAAAACATTAAGCGACTAAAATCGTCTGCTACAACAAGTACACCTACAAGATCTTACTAAAATACAGATGAAAATAGGGAGTACATATGTTTCTACAAAAAAAAAAGAAGATAATTCTGCATAAAATATGTCTGCAGAAAGAGGAAGACAAAGAGGATTGACATGCAAGACAAGAGAGGACAAGGCAATCAAAAGAATGAGAAGACAGATGGATGATGGGTCAGAAGGAAATAAAAGTATTGGACAAGAGACGCGACACAGAAAGACACCTTAAAAATGACACTACACACAAAAGATGCAGGTGGACAACTAGCACAGACATTTCACACACCTACTTAAAAATGACACTAAAGACACAGGTGGACAATAACCAGCACAGACAAGACAGACAGAAACACCTACTTAAAAATGACACTAAAGACACAGGTGGACAACAACCAGCACAGACAAGACAGACAGAAACACCTACTTAAAAATGACACTAAAGACACAGGTGGACAACAACCAGCACAGACAAGACAGACAGAAACACCTACTTAAAAATGACACTAAAGACACAGGTGGACAACAACCAGCACAGACAAGACAGACAGAAACACCTACTGAAAAATGACACTAAAGACACAGGTGGACAACAACCAGCATAAACATTTCAGATATAAACACACCTGCTTAAAAATGACACTAAAGACAGGTGGAAACCAACCAGCACAGACAAGACAGACAGAAACACACCTACTGAAAAATGACACTAAAGATACAGGTGGACAACAACCAGCATAAACATTTCAGATATAAACACACCTACTGAAAAATGACACTAAAGATACAGGTGGACAACAACCAGCACGAACATTTCAGACAGAAACACATCTACCTAAAAATGACACTAAAGATACAGGTGGACAACAACCAGCACAGACAAGACAGACAGAAACACACCTACTTAAAAATGACACTACACACAAAGACATAGGCGGACAACCACCAACTAACAACAAAAAAGAACACTAACAAGACAAGCAAAATTTTTTTTTTTTAAAACTAATAACAGCTTCACTACTGTCATTCTTATCTTTACAGATTTTTTAGCCTTCTTTTATTCATGTTTTGCAGTGGACAGAGTGGGGCAATTTTTCACAATGCTATCATACATGAGAATGGGAAAGGGGACGGGGGCAGGAGGGACGACAGAATGGGGATGATAATGAGAAGAATACTATGGAGAATTTTCCATTTCAGACTGAGATCGCATTACAGGGCTGTACTTCAGTCTTCATGTTTCCTTTTGTAATTAATCCTGTCAACCAGGCTAAAAAGAAACAAGTTTATGGTGTTGGTGTGGATATTTGAGCAGTACCCTTGATGACGCATCAGAAAAATGATGTGACCTGACTGTATGATCCCTGTTAAATCAGTTGGTTGGAGCATCATGTTGCCAAAGCAGAGGTTGTGGATTCAACCCTCATTTGGACCACAGTGGGGTGGTTTTGGTGGGTTTTTTCCCCCATTAAAATGCATCTGTCGCAATGATGCATATGAAATGTATTCTGAATACGAAACATGCTGTTTTGGGAAAATGAAATCATGTGGTCCGAATCTTCCTGCCGAGCCACTCAATTCTGGATAGGAACCCAATAGGGCATGAAAATCCCACAATGACTTAAAATTACAAGATTATCCGGGATGCGAACTGTAACCTCCAAATTATCAATCCACTGCATTAAATTAAACACTGCACCATAGCAATTGCTTCTTATATCAACAACTTACCTTTGATGTCTCTGTGCAATTTGCGCTCAGAATGGAGGTAGTGAAGACCGTGAAGAATCTCGCGGATGATAATGGCTATGTCATTCTCTGTGAATGACCCTGCTTTCATAAGGTCCAGTGCTGAACCCCCTCCAAGGTACTCCATAATAATCCACAGTTTGGATCCCTGATCGCACAGAAACATGATGTAAAGATCATCATCTCCATGATAATGGTAATAACAATGATGATGATAACAGCAGCAGCAGCAGGAGTACTACTCAATAGTAGCAGCAGCAGCAGCAGAACTAGAAGTAGCTTCTAGTGCAAGTATAGTCCTACCAGTACTTTTTACTAGGGTTATCATACTGGAACAGAAAGGCCTATTGGATGTCCTCAATTTTATTAATTTATTATTCTGTATAAAATCACAAAATACAAAATCCTCATTTCTCATAAGACAAGACCTCCACCATGCCTGGTGACAAAAAGATTGTAAAATTCATACGGGAATAAGACAGTGTCTTTGTGGATGTCTGGATGAAAACCAACACCAGCAAGGATTCTACTGTGAATAACACAAACCTACCTTATGCAGGGTTCTTACAAGTTTGACCAAACATAATTCCAGACTCTTTCCAGACCTTTTTCAGACTCTCTCAAGCATTTTCCAGGCCTGCACTTAAAATTCTCCTACTCTATACCATCAAAATACCAACCTAAACTCTTGGTGACCATGAGGACATGGATGCCTACATGGCACATTTCAAGAGAATAGCAGCTCCCTGCTATTGAAAACAAATCATTCTGGCCTACCTGCCTAATAGCATTCCTCAGGGGAAAAAAGAGATAGCGTTTCTGCAATCTGGGTATGCCATCTGTCAGTAAGGGAGATGATCGGCAATCAACTTATGAAAAATCTACTACACAGTAATTGTGATCTTGTCTACAATTTTTTCTGTTTGTTACTTTTACCACTGTTTTTTTTCCTTGTGTTGTTTAAACTTTTATTGCTCTTTAACTTCAAAGAGAATGAAAGATCTTTTAAAAATTCCAGGACTTTTCCAGACTCTATAGGCCAGGTCTGAAAAAAGTTCTCCCATTTTTCCCTGACTCTATGAGACTTCCAGGAATCTGCACGAACCCTGCTTATGCTAACATCATTTTAAGAAAGCTATGAGTATTTTATGACACTAATACATCACTATGATCTCCCACTGGCTCATAAATGACCCCAATATTACTCACTCACTCATTATGACCACCTTATTTTTATTTTCCTACACCCTAGGAAACCACTAGTAGAACCATCTCAGGGCAAAAGAACAGAAGACACACACACACACACACACACACACACACACACACACACACACACACACACACACACACACACACACACACACACAAACACACACGCACGCATCACCACACACCCAAAAACCTGACAAATAATAATAACAATAATAAGTCACACTTATATAGTGCTATTCTCCCACACATAGGTAAGGACTCACTGCGCTTTACATTGATTAGTTCATACACACACAAACACACACATACATCGCAGATACAAACAAACGAACAAACAAACAAACAAACAAAAACAAACAAAAAAACCCACACCACACCACACACACACGCGCATACACACAAAAATGCTGAGGTAGGGTACACTCATGTCACTGTAAATCTCTTGAAAACTGTAGCCAAGTACGAGTTTTTATAATCTCACTACCTAAAAAAGAGTTGAAAGTCAAGAACACAGTAGTTTCACATGCATGTCATGAATTATAAAAAGTGATCAATAACTTATACATAAAACATAGGCAAAGAATGATAACAGAAAAATCACCAAAGACAATAAAATGGAGCCAATTAGAAACAAACATGCCATGCTCAGAAAACAACGTTCTTACTTAACACTAATACTTAGCAAACAAAAACTTTGGCAACTAGAATTCTGAGCTTGAGAGAACAGGACTACAAGTATGTAGTAATACAGAACTTCATCTACCAAAGTGACTTTGGACTGTGACAGTCAAGAAGAAATATCATCATGATGGTTTCCAAACAGACCATAGGCATTCTCAGTCTCTTTCACTAATCATCAACAAAATACTATTTATATCAATCTCTCACTTCGGGACAGATCTCAGCTACAAGCTGATCCAAGGGCTGTCAAAATCACAGTACAGCAACCTTAATTTTTACAAGACCACGAAGCCTGATTCAAATATACTAATCTACCCAGGTCCTGAAGCCTGACTCATACTAATCTACACTACCTTTTTTGTTACTTATTTTGATTTTTCAATCGAAAATTCATTTTCTCACCTTGAGATAAGAACCATAGTATTTTGTGACAAAGGGACTGTCACACTGGGATAGCACCATGATTTCCTGTTGGATGTCTTCGATTTCATCTTCTGCCTCTTCCAGATCAATGATCTTGATAGCCACTACTTCCTGTGTGCGCGTATCGATACCTTTGAACACCTCACCAAAGGAACCTTTCCCAATGCGCTCCAGTTTGGTGAAACGCTCCTCTGGGTCCACTGTCTGCCGGCCCTGAGAACCATCAGGAAAACAAAACAGTTAATGTCTTGACTCTTTAACTCCCGCACCCTATCTACCGACTACAAAAACTTCACCCTTCGACTCCCTCACTCTATCCACCAGCTTCCTGCAGAAAGCTTGTGGATACGGTGAGGGAGTCAAAGGGTTAAGTTTTTGCTTTGCTAGCATGGATGACAATGCAGGATGCTGGTGGACATTGTGCGGGAGTCAAAGGGTTAATGTGGAAAAATTTAAAAAAAGAAAGCCGCAAGGCCCAACAGCAAATAACTGAATTGATCATTACAAAACAAAAAACCTACACATAAAAGCAACAACAAAAAATAAAACCACAAAAACCTGCTTATGATTCTACACACTAATTAAGATACATGTCTAAATAACATCACTGAAGAACAGTTCCCATTAAACAGACAAGAAGTAAATCTTCCAAGCACACACTGACACTGCACTTATTCAAATCTAATACCAACAATGGTCATTTCAATAATTCAACAAACAATGTAATTATACCATCACACTCATGGACCTGTATCCATTGGAAACAGTGATAAGCAGAATGCTACTTACATGAACATCTCGCTTGTTCTTGTTATCCTGATTGTGGTTCATCATACTGAATGCCTTGTCCTCACAGATGGCTGATTATCACAAAACACTGTGGAAACAAAAACGAACACACTTCTTTAGCAATGATTCATTTCCTCAATCTCATAAACACATGAGCCTTCCACAAACAGGTCTGCATCAACGAATTAGATTAAATCCATAAAGCTGTCCACAGATGACATCAGTGTATCCTACATGACAGACACACTGCCTGGAGCTCTAATCATTTAGAACAATACAATTATGGCAAAATAAAAACAGGATATGCACTTAATGTAATATTCATTATGTTGATTTTGATTATCAACTCAAACTCCAAAGCTGTGATTCATCATCCTAAGTAAATTGGATTTTCCTCTGTTCTTTTCTTTGAGTTCACCTTTTCAATTCCCTCTCCCTATCCACCAGCTTCTCGTTGTTTGTACTGAATTATCAGGTCTGGAAATTGCACAAAGCAAAACCTGATGAAATTAGAAAGTCGGGGGGCATGCTGAAAATAGCAGATGTGGGAATTCACAGACCTAAAATTTGATTCAGGATTAAGTGTCCTGAATTTACTGTCCCAAGAGTTTACAGTAAACATGGCATAATCTAATACTGATGATGCAACAAAGACTAGAGACATAATCTGACGATGATGCAACTTTGAAAGCATAAAAATTTTCAATTCATATTAATCAAATATCCAAGACCAAACCAATGAATCATTACAGTTTAGCAGCATATTTCACACGCACACACATGCACGCACGCACAATTGCACATACACACACACACACTCTCTCTCTCTCACACACACACACACACACACACACACACACACACACACACACACACACACACACACAACACCAACCACATACAACACATCATTTGATATCTAGGGCCTTTATACCTACTATATGAACCCACCAATATGAACACTTAGAACGTGATCTACTGCAGTACTACTTAGAACTAGTGGTTGATATTTTGTTCATTTTATGTTGTGCTAAACTGTATAAAATACTTGGAAATTATTTCAAGAACCTGAAGATGGATTAACAAACCAATTTATAAACAAGCAAGTTCAGAGGTGGAGAAATAAAAGGACAAAATCAAAATAAATAATCAGACTTGGCCGGTACTGTTTGTGTGTTTCAGTCTTTCACAAAAACTCTGAATGAGTCTGATTACTGATACCCCCCCCAGTTTAACAACAGTAGAGAAAAGCATGATTATCATCTGAAAAAAAAATACAACCGGCCAGTTTCACTGGAATTATTCTTATTCTTATTGTTTGAAGCCCACCCGACTGCACAAAGCTTATATCAGGGCTATAACCACTTTCTCTCACTGTAAATTTGATTACTTATTCAAGTTATTGGAAAATGTTTTCTAAAATCTTTTGCTTTCTTTTTTGCTTTAGTGTATGACACCATACTGCACAAATTCACATATTTTTTTTCCATATATTTAAACTTAAAGCCCAAATTTGAGAATTTTATACTATCAAAGTCACTGTCTAAATTCTCGTCTTTTACAGCAAAGTCACTGTCTCCATCAAAATCCTATCCATCAAAATCCTATCCATCAAAATCCTAATTAAAGATCAATGTCACGGCTTGTTTAAGTATTACTACTATTAGTCCCCTTGGCTTTGCTGCCATTTTTATGTTTCTTTGACACAACTTGGCCATCAAAATCCAAAACAAGTGTGACTGCCCACGTTCAAGCAAACAGGAACCAGAAAATACGAAAAAAGAACCAGAACGCATATTTAATACAACCAGACAAGACAGGTGCAAATTTTCAGCTAAACTGGCCTTTGTCAAGCATCAGATCACAAACAATCAAACAAACACCAAATACCAGCTGGCTGAAACATTGCGCCTGTCTTGTCTGGTTGTATTATTAATATGCGTTCTGATTCTTTTTTTCGGGTTTAGCCTGGTTCTTACAGCTAGCATCAGTCTAAAACTGTAAAAGCAGTGATTGCTACACCCAAAAACCATTTTGACAGTTAAAGATGGTTATACCATAAGGAAGATGGTTGTACTTGCCTGTGATCAGTTCATTCCCGTCCAGAATCACCTATCTATCTCAATAATTTCACAATCTATTGAATCATATAATCAGATTTATGTCCAATGCTTACTTTGGGTATCAGATCATAACATTCGATACAATGCCACTCAGCTGGTATCTCGAACAAGACCAACATTATTTGTTGTGTTAATTTGTACATTATACAACTAAAGATGCACTGCACTGATAGGTGATACTGATATGAACAAGGAAGTTCAACTACTTTTCTTCCTGGACAGAACTGATAAAACAATGATCCCTAAAAATATATTATATGATTATTTAATTAAACAAGTTGTTTAAACAAAAATATAATGGAAAAGGTTAACTTGTTCTTATGAACCAATAGAATTATCAACTTTTTGATACAACATAATACATGTATGTACATTGTGCACACACACACACACACACACACACACACACACACACATACACACACACACACACACACACACACAAAGTCATAGAGAAAATACAACAAAGAATGAAACAATCCATTGCAATTATGCGGAAATGTACTCATATCTGTCTGAGGCATACTAATCTGATGTTAGATACAATTCACTGACATATTACATTATACATGTGTTACAAAAGCTGCACTTTGAATCAGCTGATGACTACTTTTCTTTATACACTGTCAATAATTTTCCCACATTCTGGACAACCTATGAAAAATTACAATACTGCACAACACAGCAACCATTTTCGAAGCTGTTCAGTGCTCTCTGTCCCCAAAATGACCATGTGACTAATCCAAAATCACTAACACTTTGTGAGTATAATAAGAAAATATATATATAATGCATGACAACTCTTAACTTTGCAGATGACGTTTTAATCAACATAAAACTAACCTAAAGCTTAGACTTCAAATGTCTTTAAATCAAGATAACATTGTCTTTAAAGAAATTTATCAGTAACTGAGGCTATTATCTAATAATAATAATAATAATTAATAATTACAATATTTATATAGCGCAAAATCTTGATAAAATCAAATCTAAGCGCTGAAGCAGACACACACGCAGGCACGCACGCTCGCACACACACGCACGCACACATACAGACACACACACACACACACACACACACACACACACACACCCACACACACGCATGGCTATAAATGGGGAGAAAGAATAAAAGCAATAAAAGCAAGAATAAAAGCAATGGAAAATTATAGAGAGCATAGCATACCATTATATATTATAACCATGTGATTCCCTCCGAGCGGAGACAGGCTGCAGAGGGGAGGGTTGAGTGAGGTTAGGATTTTATGCAGGAGAGAAAAGGTGAGTTTTGAGAGCGGACTTGAAGGAGACAAAAGTAGGTTGCTGACGGACTGAGAGAGGAAGTTTGTTCCAGGAGAGTGGACCAGAAACAGAGAAGGCTCGTGGACCATAGGTATTGAGCTTAGTGCGTGGAAAGCGAAGAGTCAGAGGATCAGAGGCAGAGCGGAGGGTACGTGAGGGAACATAGATCTCAAGTAGGCTTGACAGGTTATCTGAGTATTAATCAAAAAAAAAACCAAATTAATGTAAACCT
>JAPXFY010000021.1:46890976-46895976 GCA_030674185.1 Monoplex corrugatus | reverse complement strand
TGTTTGCCTCCTTCAAGATTGTCTAATTTCTTTTCTTTGCTGTCCGTGGAACTCTCAACATTCTTTTGTTCTGACTTTGTGTGTTGACACTCCTTTTTCGTAAGCTGGGGGTCTGGTTCGTGGACACCAGGGTATGTCCACATGCGGGTGGCCTGCGTACCGCACATCTGGGGGCCAGACCTCCCCTGAGTCCCTCTAGTTTAGCCCAAATCCTTGAGGTGCTCAGTTACCGCATGTCACCACGAGGAGGCACAACGTAGCGCTTGGTGATGGAGAGGCTATGTATTGACAGAGAGTGACTTACGCATTCTGCTCTCCTTTTCGCATAGTTGCATGCAGCAGTGCTAGCCAGCGGTGCAGGCTGAAAGCGAGAGGTGACAAGCACGCAGACACTAGCCGACACAATAGACGCGTCACCATCCTTCTCCTTCCCACTTTTCTTCCGAGCCTTTTTATTTTTTTTTCATCATTAGTCGTTAAACCACCCCCTCTCTTATTTTTCATATTTCTCCTCCCACCCCCTCTCTTTCTCTCCCACCCTCTCTCTCACGGCACATTTACACACACACACACACACACACACATACACACACTCACACTTCCCTCTCTCTCTCTCCTCTGTCTCTCTCTCTCTTTCTCCCTCTCTCTCTCTCTATATATATATATATATGTTTTTCATTTTTTTATCGGAAGATTGGGGGATGGGAGGGGAGAGAGCTTTCTAGAATGCAGCATCTCGGGTCTGTCTGTCTGTCTGTCTGTCTGTCTGTCTGTCTGTCTGTCTTCTCTCTCTCTCTCTCTCTCTCTCTCTCTCTCTCTGCCTTCCAGACTCCCCCTACTTACATGTGTATGTTACTGCATGCATGAGTGCATGTTATATGTGTTCATCCGTAGGTCAGCACCTCGTATGTGTGCGCCTGCAATGAATAAGAGAACGAGAGAAAGGCCGACTGGTAGGCCAACGTGAAATTGTTATGGGTCAGATGGAGGGTAGTTGTTGCTTGTTAGCGATAATAATGTTTTCGTTACTTTTGGGTTCGAGATTAAAAAAAACAACAACAACTAAAGACAAAAAGATAATAAAAGAGAGAGAGAGAGAGCGAGATGATAAAGAGGCAAAAAAACACACAAAAAGACAAGATAAAAGACAAAACAAAACAAAGAGAGAGGATGGTACTCCATGCACACTAAAACACATGCTGTCCTTGCCGTTGACGAGGTATAAATGACTCTATGCATCATATCCCACAAGAAGAAAATCCTGCAAGGGAGCCACCTCAAAGTGCACAGTCACAGTGTGTGCTGTGGAAGCAGACCACACTAATGGAACATGAACAGAGTGCAAGCTACCCTGGTGTAAGGTTATTTGATTTGGTTCAGTTTTTACGTCGACACCCACCTCAGATGATATGGTCGAGGGGATAATCATCCCAGAGAAGTGGGGGAAGGGGTATTTATCTGATCTTACACTGACATCACAATGATGTTAAGATGGGACAGTGAGAAGGCCAGTTTTAATGCAGCGCATCCCGGGATTCGAACCCACTACCATTTAGCATGCGAATCCGACGCTCAAACGAACTGAACTACTGGGGCCCAACAATAATGTATAATGTAAGGTTAGAAACCAGGCACGCTTATCTGAAAGCAGCGAGGTGTCCGTATACCGGATACGAACAGAAACTGAAAGAATTAGTGCATTTCTACTGAGTGAAGGGGATACAGTCCATGTGAAAATTCTTTCAGTTGATCACATCAACACTGATAATCGACTCTTACCGTGCAAAGTGCTCAGAACAAGATCCAGTGAATCACAGTCCAGAAATCCAGGATTTCACCGGAGTAGGTCAAGATTCCCGAAAGTCGTATCCTGATCTTGATTTACCTTAGGTCAAACTTGAATTCCCTCCAGGTGAAATAAGGATCCGGGTTTGTTCTAGGAGAATCCTGGATCTCGATTTATGCTAGTGCGAGTCTCGAATTGCCCCTGAACCCGAATTTGCCGTGTGACATTATATAGTAAAGAACAGGTCAAGAAATCTTCGCTGTCACATTTTGTTCCTCACATGACAAAATCATATAAAATACAAAATAGGAACACCCATAATCCCCATTAGTGCCCCCCCCCCCCAAACAAACAAAGAAAAACAACAGAACACTAGTATAATGACTTTTTCAGTCTCCATCTGTGTGTGTGTGTGTGTTGTGTGTGTGTGTGTGTGTGTGTGTGTGTGTGTGCCTCTGTGTATGCCTCTGTGTGTGCGTGTATGTGCCTCTGTGTGTGTATGTGTTTGCGTGAGTGTGTGTGTGTGTTTGCATGAGTGTGTGTGCGTGTGAGTGTGTGTGTGTATGTGTGTGTGTGTGTGTATGTGTGTGTGTGTGTGTGTGTGTGTGTGTGTGTGTGCGTGTGTGTGTGTGCATGCCTGGGCACGTATATGTGTGATTGTGTCTATCTGTCTCTGACAAAACTGTGCAAACGGTAGTTTCTTAGCTCTTTGTGAGTGAATCTTTTAAACAATATTTGATCAAAGACGTTAACTTTTTTTTTTTCAAATCAGTACTTTTCGAGAAAGGTGTATTTACAGCACTTTCTGAGGAACAAACCTGTATTCATTGTTGTGACAGTCTACCATTGCCTTCAAATTAGTTCAATGCACGTTAAATTATATTTCAACCGAAGCTTCTCGAAGGTCACACACTGACCTTAACAAGAACAAAATCAGAATTTTGTCATAATTGTTTGTTATAAAAGGAAGATTCTTCAAATGGCTTGACCATTTTGATTTCGTATTATATCATACCATCCCACAGCGAGTGAGAATATAAGACATTTCTCCGTCTTGGACCAGCTCAGTTTGAGGAAGGCGGGGCCTCACTCCTTTCCCTCTTTCAAAAGGGTCCTAACGATTCTACGGTCACGCACACACTGGGAGTGATCGACTGACTCGGATCATAGATACCTCGCTTACTATACAGGATCAGAGACATGGACAAAGAGATCGGGATTCGCTCTTCAGTACCTCTACGTATAATACATACGTGTATTGAATGTTATATTATAGAACCGATACTGTTATACGGTTGTGAGGCGTGGACAGTCAACACGCAAAGCCAGAACAAAATTAAGGCAGTCGAAATGTGGTTTCTAAGAAGAATGTTGAGAGTTCCATGGACAGCAAATAAAACAAACGAGACAATCTTGAAGGAGGCAAACACAATAAAATCATTAATACAGAAGATTAGGAAAAGACAAGCAACATCTGTAGGACATTTTATGTGGAAAGGGGAATTAGAGCACCTGCTCACAACAGGAAACGTGCAGGGAAAGAGAACACCAGGTAGACTAGGTAGGACGGACTTGCAGGGTGGCTGAGGACAGAGAGTGTGGAAGATGTACTTGCAGGGACAAGGGATAGATTCATATGGATGGCCATGATCGCCAACGCCATGCGGCAGGGCACATGATGATGATGATGATGTTGCCTACGGACACCTGTGACCCTGCAACTTCAGAGTAGCCAGGCAACTACCGTAGCTCTGTTGCACTCTGTTATATGATCACCTCATTGTGCCGCCCAGCTCACGGGTAAATAAACCCAGATAAGCTTGCTGTACATGCAGTTTCGGTTTCATTTTCTCAAGACAGTGTCCTTGTGTTTGATTCTTGACTGAAGATGTCAGACCTTATAAATGTCATTATTACTCTTCTTGTTCTTTTTCTTCTTGTTCTTCTCTTTTTTCTTCTTCTTCTTCTACTTCTTGTTCTTCTTGTTCTTGTTCTTGTTCTTCTTGTTCTTGTTCTTGTTCTTCTTCTTGTTCTTGTTCTTGTTCTTGTTCTTGTTCTAGTTCTTGTTCTTCTTCTTCTTCTTCTTCTTCTTCTTTTTTCTTCTTCTTCTTCTACTTCTTGTTCTTCTTGTTCTTGTTCTTCTTGTTCTTCTTCTTCTTCTTCTTCTTTCTTCTTCTTCTTCTTCTTCTTCTTCTTCTTCTTCTTCTTCTTCTTCTTCTTCTTCTTCTTCTTCTTCTTCTTCTCATTAGTATTATTGTCCACCAAAACAACACACATACACACATTCACACACACACACATACAAACACACACACACTCACTTACACACAACACACACACACACACACACACACACACACACACACACACACACACACACACACACACACACACACTCAAACTCAAACACACACTCACACACACATACGCAAGCTGGTAGATAGAGTAAGAGAGTCAAAGGGTTAAATTTTTGCAGTTGGTGGATAGGGTGTAGAAATCAAAGGGTTAAAGCCAGACAGTGACATCTAGCGAAGCTGTACCGATCTCTTTATCCATGTCTCTGAGAAACTTTTGGATTTCAGGTCCGTAGTTTGATTAAAGACAGCCACGCCCTTTTCATTCATTTGTTCGTTCGGCTGCCCCATAATATTAGCTCACTTTTCAACTCTCTAATTGTATACCTTGAAAACACCCAGCCTTTCCTTCTCAGTGACGTCAATGATGAGCATATCTACGCACACAGTTTCAGTTTTCTAAGGATGGCGCATCCGCGCTCGGAATGAATTCTTTATGCACTGACGGCACAGGTGTCATGAATGGAGAAGATCCGAAATGATCATGGCAAAAACCTTATACTGCGCTTAAGTCCTACGAGCTGGTAAGGTGATGGGATTCTACTTACATGTAGTATCTGTTTTCTATATGGGATTCTACTTACATGTAGTATCTGTTTTCTATATGGGATTCTACTTATTGTCTGTTTTCTATATGGGATTCTACTTAGTCTGTTTTCTATATGGGATTCTACTTAGTATCTGTTTTCTATATGGGATTCTACTTATTGTCTGTTTTCTGTATGGGATTCTGCTTAGTCTGTTTTCTATATGGGATTCTACTTAGTATCTGTTTTCTATATGGGATTCTACTTATTGTCTGTTTTCTATGTGGGATTCTACTTAGTCTGTTTTCTATATGGGATTCTACTTAGTATCTG
>JAPXFY010000021.1:46880976-46885976 GCA_030674185.1 Monoplex corrugatus | reverse complement strand
TATAAATAATTGTTACTTTCTTTAGTGAAAAATAAAAACAAACAAGCAAACAAACAAACAAACAAACACACAAACAAAAATAAAAACAAACAAAAAACAACAAAACAAAAACACACACAAAAACATAATGAATAAACAAAGAAAGGATAAACTCCAATGGTTTAAATTAAGTGACTCTTATTTTCCTGTTGACAGAAGGGGTAGAGGTCGGAGTCTGGGGGTCTTATTAGTGCAAACAAACCGAAATTGTTGTTCACAAGATCAGACGTTTGTACTCCTATTGTTGAACTAGTAACTTAAGTGTGGTATGTTATTGTTATTGGTGTCCTTGTTGCTGCTCGACCTCTTCTTCGCCTTCCTCTTTATGCTGCAATTGTTTATTGGCCTTGGTACAATTGAACCTACATATGAGTTGAAAACACGGCGGGGGACAACAACCGACTCACATCAGATTACTCGATCAGTCACTGAGCCTTCGAAGCTCAGTTGTACTCTCTGTGTCTCGGTCTTTGTTTTTGTCTCTGTTGTGTCTATCTCAGTCTCTGTCTCTCTGTCCGTCTGTCTGCCTGTATGTATGTATGTATGTATGTATGTATGTATGTATGTATGTGTATGTATGTATGTATGTGTGCATGTATGCATGTGTGTTCTGTCTGTCTGTCTCTGTCTCTATATCTGTCTGTGTCTGTGTCTGTGTCTGTCTGTCTGTCTGTCTGTCTCTCTCTCTCTCTCTCTCTTTCTCTTTCTCTCACTTTCGCTCCCGTCTGTCTGTCTCTCTGTCGGTTTTTGTCTGTGTCTCTGTCTGTGTGTCTGTCTCACTCTCTCTGTCTCTGTCAGTCTGTCTGTCTTTCTCTGTCTGTGTGTCTGTCTGTCTGTCTGTCTGACTGTCTTTCTCTCTCCCTCTCTTTCTTTCTCTCTCTGCGCGCGTGTATGTGAGAGAAATATATATATGTGTATCTATCTATCTATTATATATATATATATTATATATATATATATATATATATATATATATATATATGCGTGTGTGTGTGTGTGTGTATGTGTGTGTGTGTGTGTGTGTGTGTGTTTGTGTGTGTGTGTGGAGAGAGAGAGAGAGAGAGAGAGAGGAGAGAGAGAGCATGAGTCATGCTCGCGCGCATGTCTTGCATATGTTCATGAGTGTGTAGGTGTGTGTATGTTTATTTGTGCGTGTGTGTGCGTGCGCGCGCGCGTGTGTGTGCGTGTGCGAGTGTATATATATATATATATATAATTATTATATATATATATATATATATGTGTGTGTGTGTGTGTGTGTATGTGTGTGTGTGTGTGTGTGTGTGTGTGTGTGTGTGTACATGTGTTTGTCGTGTACGAATGTATGGATGCGTGCATATTTAGGTGTATATATGTACATAAATACGTATAATGTGTGTATGTGCGCGTGTGCGTATGCGCGCGCGCGCGTGTGTGTGCATGTGTGTGTGTGTTTGTGTGTGTGTATGTGTGTGCGTGGGTGTGTGCTATCGGTGAGTCACTGCTACGTGCGTATTTGTTGTCTGTTTTTATTGAAAACCGTTCCCTATTATTGGAACTCCACTTGACAAAAACAACTGGCAACAATCCCAACTTCAATTTATCGCTCGAAGATAACAAAATCGCAAGTCTGAAGTCTTATCTCCTGGCCTGACGCGCAGCTTTTTGACAGGTGCTATATTCGAGCGGTTAGGACAATCGTCTTCCAAATGGAAGGACTAGGTTCGAGTCCCCTTGGGCACCAACCTGGTGGGTAAACCCTTTCATTTCCCTCACCCTATCCACCAGCTTCCTGTATTTTCGGGTTAACCCTTTGATTTCCCTCACCCTATTCACCAGCTAATTGTATCGTCAGTCGTGATAGCAAAGTGACCTACAGGAATCTGGTGGAAAGGATGAGAGAGTGAAAGGGTTAATTTTTTGTGCAGCTGGCGGATAGGGTGCGGGAGTGAAAAGGTTAAAGGTGGAGATTTTTCCGATCTCCCAGGTCAACAATATTAGCACAGCCCTGAACAGATGGACGGTGTCGTTTGGTACAGATCATCTTTTTCCTAACATATTTGATGCCAAGGAGTGTCATGTGGCATAACTGGCCATAAGTCGGAGTGTTTGGAGCCTTATCTGCTGACACAAACATTTCTTGAAGCACAATAAAGCTAGTGCAGCGAAAATGCAAGAGTTGCATGAATGTGACAGTTCTGGATGACAAGTCAGATGCTTTTTGTTCAGTACAAAAATTGAGCATTTAAGACTGGATGAAACAGGTGTGAAAACACAAATATTATTGCTGGTGATTTGATTGATGTTATTGTTGGTGATGTGATTTAGTCTCTTGTTTATTGTTCCATAAATTGTTTGCACGTTCAATACTGCACGTTATATTTGAATTGATGCGACAGTCTGGGTTTATTAGCTGCATATTGTTCCGTGAAATGATTATGAGTGTGTATTCGAGCATATAGACCTATATGATGGAAAAAGTGCGAAGATATTTGAGTAAATCAGACTTTTCAAAGGCCGACTGATTATTGATAACATTTGAAAAGAAGGAAGCATTCCAACTGCCCTTAGGATCAAAATATTGAAATATCTGGGGATCCGGCCTGTCATGACATATGTTGTGAAGCCTGAAGATGCACAAAAGCAGATGAAAATAGGATCGAAGCAGCAGAGGCATGATTCTACAGGCGGCTTCTCAGAGTCAAATGGATCGACAAAAGAACCAAGTGAAAGCATCTTGAACAAACTCATTATACAACCCCAACTACTGGTAGAAATCAACACAAGAACAATGGGATACATCAGCCATACAACCCACAGCACCAACACAACCCTGATGACAGCAGTTTTGCAAGGAAAAATCAAGGCTTTAAGAATTCCGGGCAGGACACTCACCTTCTATATAAACAGTATAATCAACATCAACGGTTTAACGGGCCCCAGTAGCTCAGTTGGTTTGAGCGTCGGATTCACAAGCTAATAAACTGTGGTTTCGAATCCCGAGGTGCACTACATTAAAACTGGCCTTCTCACTGCCCCATCTAAACATCATTGTTGTTCTGGTGGTGTCAGTATGGGATTAGATAAGTCCCACTTCCCCCACTTCCCTGGGATGGTTGTCCCCGTCGGCCATATCACCTGAGGCGGGTGTCGACGCGAAAACTGAACCAAATCGATCAATCAATCAACGGTTTGAGGATCTACAAAGAAGCACAGGAAATCAAGACCGGAATAGATGGAAGTGATTTGTTATGACATTTGCTGCTGCGGCTACCATCGAACTTGATGATGCTGACGGGTAACTGGGTGATTATTGTTCAATAAAATTTGTGCTGAAATGAGAGAGAGAGAGAGACAGAGAGAGAGAGAGAGAAAGAGAGAGAGAGAGAGAGAGAGACAGACAGGCAGAGACAAAGACAGAGAGAGAGAGAGAGAGAGAGAGAGAAAGACAGAGAGTGAGACAAAGACACTAAGAGAGAGACAGACAGACAGAGACAGAGAGACAAAGACAGACAGAGACAGACAGAGACAAAGACAGAGAGAGAGAGAGAGTGTGTGTGTGTGTGTGCGTGTGTGTGTATGTTTAGGGCCTACGTTTGTGTGTATGTGTGTGTGTGTGTATGTGTATGTATGTGTGTGTACGTGTGTGTGTGTGTGTGTGTGTGTTTAGGGCCTACGTGTGTGTGTGTGTGTGTGTGTGTGTGTGAGTGAGAGAGAGAGAGACAGAGACAGAGACAGAGACAGAGACAGAGAGACAGACAGAGAGACACAGAGACAGAGACAGAGAGACAGAGACAGAGACAGACAGACAGACAGACAGACAGACAGATTGCCGATCTGCTAACGCCTAAAACCCCTTCGAGTGTGTATATGCACGTAGAACATCAAATACGTGCGTTGAATATCCCGTAACTCATGTCAATGATCAGTGACTTTTCATCATCATCGTGTGCCCTGCTCCATGGCGCTGGCGATCATGGCCCTCCATACAAATCTATCCTTTGTCGCTGCAAGCACATCTCCCACCCTCTCTGTCTTCATCCACTCCGCAAGTCCGTCCAATTTTTCTCTCTCTCTGGGTCTACCTGGTGCTCTATTTCCCTCCAACTTTCCTGTTGTGACTAGGTGCTCTAATTTCTCTTGCCTCACAAAATGTCCTATAAATGTTGCTTGTCTTGTTGCGTGGCTTTTAGAAACACGAAAACAGACGTCATACTCACACCCGAAAACGGAGTATGACTGCCTTAGTGGTGGTATTCGAGTGCACATGAGAACTGCAGCTCACAAAAGGGAGAAAAAAAAAAATCTGATAGGAGACTGAAAACTAAAGAACGAGCGTAACTATCACGATGCACTTTGTGCAGTGCTGCACATTTTTTGGTAGTTTGGTGATGGAACCCCCCCCCCCCAAAAAAAAAAAAAACAAGAAAAAAAAGAAAAAAAAAAAAAAGAAAAAACGAAAAAAGAAGAATCAGACAGCGTATTTAGTACAACCGGACAAGACAGGCGCAAATTTTCGGCCAGTTAGCCTTTGTCAAGCATAGACGTAAGATCACAAACGAACAAACACCAAATACCATTTTAGATCTAGTCCTTTGCTCACACTGGACGAAGCTGCAGGGAAGTTTCAGTTGTATTAAGTACGCGTTCTGATTCTTTTTTCGTTTTTTTTTTCTTCCTTTTTTTCTGGTTCCTGTTTGCTTGTACGCGGGTGGTCACACTTGGTAATGACTGTCACACTGAGATCCGGTGACAGAAATCGCGTGACTAGTAAGTATATCGTGCGATCGGAAAGTTTAGTCATGTTGTGTGGACGAATGTGGACAAATCAAGCAATCTGTCGCTTTTGACTATATAACCAATGAAACAGATAAATGAATATAACATTACAAAACAAATTATGGCTGTACTGACACATGTAATATTTGTGTGTATACGTGTGTGTGTGTGAACAAAAATGTCTCAGTCTCGTTGTTTTCATT
>JAPXFY010000021.1:46855976-46878476 GCA_030674185.1 Monoplex corrugatus | reverse complement strand
GTGAAAGAGAGAGAGAGAGAGACAGACAGACAGAGTCAGAGACAGAGAGACAAAGACAGAGGCAGAGACAAAGACAGAGTGTGAGACAAAGACAGAGAGAGAGAGACAAAGGCAGAGAGAGACAAAGACAGAGAGAGAGAGAGACAAAGACAGAGAGAGAAACAGAGACAGAGAGTGAGACAAAGGCAGAGAGAGACAAAGACAGAGAGAGAGACAAAGACAGAGAGAAAGAGAGACCAAGACAGAAAGAGAGACAAAGACACATAGAGAGGGACACACACACACACAAACACACACACACACACACACACACACACACACACACACACACACACACACACACACACACAACACGCACGCACACAAAGACAGAGAGAGACAGAGACAAAGACAAAGACAGAGAGAGAGAGACAGAGAAAGAGAGACGGAGGAGAGTGTATCTGGACCATGGCTATTTGCTATGTTTGGGAAAAGCAGCCCGAGTTCCTCACGGAGAAGCTGTTGTGACATGGTTTAGTCTGTTTGCTTGTCTCTGGTCTGAAGCGTAAAACGAAACAGTAACCTTTTGTTGTTCGTATCATTACAAGGGAAATAACTTAATTTTCGTGAGGGTTATGACAACGTGCCTACGTTTACTTAACTTGGTGATGTGGCTTTTCTGGCTATCACTTTTATTCAAGATAACAATACAATACAATACGATACGATACGACAATACAATACAATACGACAATACAATACAACACAATACAATACAATGCAATACAATACAATACGATACGATACAACGCAACGCAACGCAACACAATACAATACAACACAGCACAACAGCACACAACACAACACAACACAGCACAACACATCACAACCCAACCCAACCCAACCATACCATACCATACCATACATTACCATACCATACCATACCATACCATACCATACCATACCATACCATACCATACCATACCATACCATACCATACCATACATACCATACCATACCATACCATAGGAAGAATTTGCAGAACTTCACCATTTCACCTTCGTTCAAACGCCTGTGACATGAGAGCTATCGAATGTCCCACCTGAACAATGGGTGTGGTTCTTTCAGCCACTACTATGAGGTTTCTGTGTGTGTGAGTGTGTATGTGTGTATGTGTGTGTGTGTGTGTGCGTGCGCATGTGTGTGGCGCGAGTGTGTGTGTGTGTGTGTGTGTGTGCGCGCGCGCGCGCGTGTGTGTGGCATGTGTGTGTGTGTGTGTGTGTGTGTGCGTGTGTGTGTGTGTGTGTGTGTGTGGCATGTGTGTGTGTGTGTACGTGCGCGTGTGTGTGGAGCGAATGTGTGTGTGTGTGCGTGCGCGTGTGTGTGGCGCGAGTGTGTGTGGGCGCGTGCGTGTGTGGCATGTGTGTGTGTGTATGTGTGTGTGCATGTGTGTGTGTGTGTGTGTGTGTGTGTGTGTGTGTGTGTGTGTGTGTGTGTGTGTGTGTTACGGTGTCCTTACCGGGCTTGATGCTTGGCTACTGGCTACTTAAAAACAGAACGGTATTGTTCGACTGGTGATGCGTGTGTACACACCACACACACACACACACACACACACACACACACACACACACACACACACACATTGCCATGTGATGATTGTGTGTTTTAATTAGAACATCGCACACCCATCACACACACACATACACACACACACACACACACACACCACACACACACACACACACACACACACACACACACACACACACACACACACGTACACTCACACACACCCACACACACACTTAAAGCAAACGATTGCAAGATGAGTCAGTAGAAAACATCGAATCAATAATGCGAGTTGCGTGTGACACGGTTTTCTGGTAAATTGACATTGACATTTTTTTGTTTCTTTGATTGTTTATTTATTTATTTATTTATTTATTTTGGTTGGAAACCGCAATTTAGCTTTTGTGCATACACACCGACGCTGAATGTTCTTTTTTTCAATTTTCAGTGTCTGTTTTATAAATCATATTTTTAAAAAGTTGTGGACCGGAGGGGGGGGGGGGTGAGGTGGGCGGGAGGGGAGGGGAAGCGGGTGGAGGGGGGGGCATATTGTTTTATCTCGTGCAGAGTCTGTGTTTGTGTATCTGTCTATCTATGTGTCTGTGACTGAAATGTGTTGACAAGATTTTCTGCGCTGTTTCTGGATAGATCGTTACCAAATTTGGTTGAAAGATGTACACCACTGGTGAGACGTTAATGCATAATTCTGAGGTCAAGCTGTCCAGGTCAAGGTCTCATGGACTAAAAATATGCCTTAAATTCAGAGCTTTTTGTGTGTGTGTGTGTGGAAAATAGCATGTAAGTATCATTTTCGATGGACCTTCTGACTTTATCTAAAATCTGTTTTCACTGTTGGAACAGTCGACCAATGTTCTTGCTTCGCGTCCAATTTGATCTTCGTTTTTTGTGTGTTTTTTTTTTCAATTGAAATTTTACATTAGAAATATAGTGATTATTGTAGAAATAACATATTGCTTATTATAGAAACAACAGATTCCTTATTATAGAAATAACAGATTCCTTATTATACAAATAACAGATTCCTTATTATAGAAATAACAGATTCCTTATTATACAAATAACAGATTCCTTATTATAGAAATAACAGATTCCTTATTATACAAATAACAGATTCTTATTATAGAAATAACAGCTTCCTTATCATAGAAATAACAGCTTCCTTATTACAGAAATAACACATTCCGTATTATACAAATAACAGATTAAGACCGTGTTACACGCAAAACTCAAAACAAGTTTTTTTTATATCTTATTACAGCATATTGTCCACAATGTGTCTATTTGTTGATTGTTATTTTTTTTTAGAAGCGTTCCGATTTTTCTCCGATGTGTGCATGCACGTTATTTTGCTCACACCGTATAGACGGTATATTGCTGCGCAGTCTGCATACTCAGTCTTCGGTGGGCGTGCATTCTGAGTGTTGTCATGTTTCCGTAAGCCTGACCAGACACTGACATGATTTACAGGATCTTTAACGTGCATACGTTCAAGAAGATGGAAAGCATTCTTACCAACAAATGCCTATCAGTTAACATCAGGAAGAGAGTTCTTGAATGTTAGATAGAACCAATACTGTTGTACGGTTGCGAGGCGTGGACAGTCAACAAGCAAAGCCAGAACAAGATGAGGCAGCCAAGATGTGGTTTCTAAGAAGGATGTTGAGAGTTCCATGGACAGCAAAGAAAACAAACGAGACAGTCTTGATGGAGGCAGACACAAGAAGATCATTCATAAGGAAGATTAGGAAAAGGCAGGCAACATTCATAGGCCATTTTATGAGGAAAGGGGAATTGGAACACCTGGTCACAACGGGAAAGCTGGAGGGAAGGAGAGCGCCGGGTAGACCCAGGGAGAAGATACTAGACGGACTTGCAGAGTGGCTGAAGACGGGGAAAGTGGAAGAGATGCTTGAGGCAATAAGAGATAGAGACAGATGGAAGTCCATAATCGCCAACGCCATGCGGCAGGGCACCTGATGATGATGATGAACGTGCATACAATGTTCTGCATGTGTATAGACAAACAAACAGGGTTTAGGCACTACCAGGTTTGTGCACATGATGACATGAGAGATTGGAAAAAGAAAATCTTCATCTTTATACCCCACGCTGACATAAACAGGTATTGCGTGTATTCTTTTGTTATGGTGTTTCGGAAACGTTTTTAATATGTTCTAAAACTTACATCATGCTCTATATTCTCAAAATACGTTTCGTTTGAACACTATTTCGTTATACTTCATTTAAAACAATGACTATAATATTTTTTCTATATATACGTACTTACTACCCATCATGTCATTGACATTTGGAGCAATACAACATACAATACAATACAATACAATACAATACAATTACAATACTTTATTTGTATAGCGCAAAATCTTGATAAAATCAAATCCAAGCGCTAAAACAGACACACACGCACGCACACACACACACACACACACACACACACACACACATACACACACACACACACACACACACACACACGCACACGCACACGCACACGGCTAAAATGGGGAGAAAGAATAAAAGCAATGGAAAATTATAGAGAGCAACGAACGAACTTCTGAGCACTTCTGACTGTTCTGTGTCATTGATGTTCTGTATAATACTTTAGATGTGTTTTGTCTTCTAAGTCTTAAGGACTCCTTTTCTTCATTGCAACAATTAAACTCAATTTGCATGATGTGCCTCTTTGCTCCATTCTATGTTATTTTTATTTAAGTATTTAATGTAATTGTACTATGTACTGCGAGTGCACGTTATTTTACATGTTTTGTGATTTTAATACTGTCTTCATGTTTTGTCAACATCAGTTGGTATTTGTGTGTAAATGACATACACACAAGTAGTATGTTTTATTATTTGGTCATTTAGATTAGACATTTTTAGTCCACTACGGTGAAAAGGCTGGGTAACAAAAAGCACGTATAGTTCTTATCTCTTACTCTTGGAAGTGAAGATTTATCCTATCCTATCTTATCCTTTAGTGCTTTTCTCCTACTTTTGGAAGTAATGATTTATCCTGTCTTATCCTAGTTTAACTTACTTTGGAGTTCAGAACCTGTTCGTGAGTGAAACGCATTAATTATTGCACTCAGAGTTCACTCTCACATTTTCTTCTGACGTTTGAAAATCTCTCACAAACATGGTTTGTTAAATTCGATGAATGGAATTTATTCCTGTACCATATGAATTGCGCAGGCCACGCTATAAGGAACTTATGGCTCGCACAAAGACCGAAAGGCCGATTACTAGTCCTCGTATTACTAATATTAAGCTGGACTTGTCGGAATTACACTAAATTTATATATTTAGTCACTTTCAGCGACCGGAAACCAATTTCGTGATATTTTGTCGCCAGATGGCAGTGATATTCCGCCATTGTTAAGGAGCGTGGAGATCAGCCGTTTGACAGAAAAATTACAGTTTTGCACAACTGCCCAGAAAAACTCGCTTTATTGGTATGTATTTGATTGCTTTACTTATCTTGCCATTTTCTTTGAATTGTGCGAATAGTCCTTTGGCAAGTAAACGAAATTTGTTCATTCGAAAAGTTACTTTGAGACCGGCTCGCGTTGAATCCCAGAGCGAGTCAACTACTTGAACTAGACAGGACGCGTGTGATGACAATTTTCGGGATTGCATGATAAAAAATTGATTAGATGAGTGATGTTGATTGTGGACTAGTCCATTAAGCATAGTAGGCTACTAAAGATTCACAAAGCTTATGCTTTTTAGCCTGCAGTGTTGCGAAAGATACAGGGCCTACTGAATTGAATAGCCTAGGCTAATGAATTTAGCAACTAGCAAGTCACAATTCACTTTCAACATGAAGTGATCAGGCTATCATATAATAATATACGAGTTACATTTGGGTCTTGTTATGTCAGATAGCAGAGGGTTTGATGCCATGTTTTGCTTTTTAGAGAAACGTCGTTAATACTAGCTACTCCAAACAGCGTGCGTCAGGGGGAAAGTCTGCAGATTTGACCTACTTTTTGGTGTTTTTCAACTCGTCATATTTTGCGATGTGTGAAAGTCAAAGAAAATGTAATAAAATCTACTGCAATAAAAAGATTGGTGTTTCGTTGTTTGAATGATGTACTTGTTTAGACTAATGCTCATTTTTTATGTTTTATTACATGTTCATTCGCCCTACCCTAGCGAGTTCGGCCAGCTGTCTTGACGTAACACCCATTGCCTTCTGTTTACACTACCCTTACTTACTGCTCTGTCGCATCGCGTGAGTGGCTAGATCTAAAAGGATCGCCCAATGAAATGAAAGAAGACACCCAGAGCCTTATTTCATGCCCGTTTCATCACGATCCATGCTTTCAATGTGTAAAAATTAAACAGTGAAATGTTCAAAATAGAATTTCTACTGTAAAGACCTGATTGCCCACACTCATAATACATCAGTTTGTAGATCAGACTTCCCTCTACAATATTTGTCCAAAATGTTGTTTCATTATCATTTCCACGCGAAGCGGCAAGCGATCAAAAAGACTGAAGTGTACCGCTCGTCGCGAACATTGTTAGCCGCCATGGCCGACGCGCACGCTGAATTGTCGGTCACCAGTTGTGACCGAAATGTGACACCCACTGCTTCAGTCAGGTCAACAGTTCGCGCATGTTGGTAAGTTAGTTCTTTATTGTTTTTGATTTTATGAATATTTTGTTGTTCTGTGAACTTTTTATGAGCCGACGCTGTTTGAAACAAGATGGTGTGGAATCGTGCCAACAACACAAACTCGACGTTGTGGGCTGGTCCAAAAAATGACAGACTTATTTAAATTTATTGGTGCTAACTCACCTTCATGATAAAAGTATTATGAGAAAGAGACTTTTCACTTATTTCATTCGTATATTTAGTAAAGAAAAGCATTCATTTCAAGGATTGAAGGGGTTTTATTTGGTCACGTGACCTGAGCTTGTGCAGTACTTTCGGTTTCACAGTTCTTCCAGTGTGGTCGCACTTTCATCAGATGAATCAGTTAAGCTTCAACAAAGCAAAACTATAGGCCTACGTATATAATTAGATCTATACTCACATTTTGTTCAGAATTTCTTACAATTATATGAATGTGCACTGTGAAATAAATGTGTAATCACAAAATTTGTTGCCAGTAAATGAATAACAAACTGAACACATTCTCTTGTTTACAGTATTTATAAATGACTTACCTGATTCACTGCACTGTACTTGCAAAATTTTTGCTGACGATACAAAACTATATGACAAGGTTGCCAATGTTAATTTAATTCAACAGGACTTGCTAATACTACAAAACTGGTCAGATACTTGGAATTTATATTTTAATGTTTCAAAATGCCATGTAATGCATGTTGGTAAGAAGAATATTAGACGAGAGTATTTCATGAAAATTGGAAATGATAATGATGTAAAGAAAATTAGTGTGTGTGAAACGGAAAAAGACTTGGGAGTTACATTTGATAGTGAATTATCCTTTGACCTGCACATTAAAAGAGTAGCAAATAGGGCTAACCAAATGATAGGGATTATCAAAAAAACATTTTCGTACATGAATAAACATATATTTTTAATGTTGTATAAGGCTTTTGTTAGACCACATTTAGAATACGCAAGTGTTGTTTGGAATCCGTATTTGATACGACGGTCAAAAATGATTGAAAATGTACAAAGAAGGGCAACTAGGTTGCTTATAGAGTGTAAAAATATGAGTTATGAAGAAAGGCTTAAGTTTTTAAAACTTCATTCACTGAAAGGTAGGAGGGTTAGGGGGATTTAATACAGGTATACAAAATAATGAATGGGATGATAAGCTATCAGTTGAAATATTTTTTTCCTTTCCACAAGCTAGTATAACAAGGAATGCTGAAGGTAAAATATTTGTTAAACACAGAAATACTAACACAAGAGCATTTTGTTTTTCTAAAGAGTTGTTAAATTGTGGAATAAAATTCCTTTTGAAATTAAATTTACTAACAGCATTAACAAATTCAAAAATTTCCTGGATGATGACGCAGAATTCAAAATTTTATTTAAAAAAATAGACTGAAGCAGATTTGCTCAAGTATGAATATTAAGGCATGTTTTTCATACCCCGAAGAAGAAAGCGTAAAATAAAAAAGATAGGGCATTAAAAGGCCAGAAGGCCTAGGCTACAAGCCAGCCCTCAGCTACTACTACTACTACTACATCTTATTGATTCAACTTGTAAGCTGAAAATATAGCGATGTGACAATACTGGACAATTACTGAATTTGTCTGCAAACTGGTTGATATAGAAACATGACTTAGAGAACAATAACAACAGGAAATGTGGCTGTTTTCAGCTGATGAAACCTACAACCGACTGAGGAGAAGCTTTCTGCCTGGAAGGGAAGACCACCATTGTTGCCAGCTTTATGCGTGACTAACCGTCTCCTGCTGCAGTTAAGAAGACTTCAGTTGGAAGGAAAAGTATTCAAAACAGTACTGCAGTTCTGCCTCTAGGATTACATGGGTTGTCAGCAAATAAAAAAAAGGCTGTCTAAAACTGACAGGGTTTTTGGATGATCTCAGGCTAGTTCTTCAATACCATCTCCTCACAGAAAGACCTATCCTTTCTGCAGACTGTCTTGTGGCTGCCTGTTCTGCTACTGTAGCTCATCCTGAAGGAGATATATCTGCTGCTGACATGAATGAAGACACTGTTGAACTTGAAGCAGCCCTATTTCAGTTCACCAAGCAGGGCCAGTGGATGGCTGTTTATTTTGTAGAAAGATTCTATATTGGACAGGTGTTGGAGTTAAAGGAGAATGGCAGCTGGGCGTCAGTCCGGTACCTGAACAGGTCAGGGGTCATACGGACTGTTTCTGCTGGTCTTCACGGGAGGATATTTTTGAAAACACACATGCTGAAGATGTTTTCTACTGGGACTTTGATTGTCTTCCAGTTAGCAATGATGGTCAAATCTGGCGAGCAGATGATGCGGAGGAAATCACCACTGCATACACAAAAGTGTCATCCGTCTACTGCGAGTAAGCAAACTGCCACAAAGCAAGCGGTATGGCTGACATATGTGCAACCATCCATGTTATTGCAAATGCACCAAGTATCACTTGTTGATTCCTGGGATTCTGACCTGTTAATTGCAAGTGACAGATCTCAGCTAGTTACCGTATATCACACTTGGTCAGTTAAGACTCGGACTAGTTATTACTTCAGAGCACAGTGGCCAGAACTGTTGTCTAGTCTGCTCACATTTATTCTGTTTCAGTGAATTCCCAAGTACAAAACAAAAATGTTACTTAGTTGAAGCTACAGCAAGTCCACCTGAGACTGTGGTTTATCCATCTAAAGTGCAGTGGCCACAACAGCGTCACCTTGCCATGTTGTGATGAATCCTGTGTACCGTTAATGGAAATTTTGGGGCTTTTTAGTCCACACATTCATTACATGGATGATCTCTGGACAGGAACAATGACTGCCATGCTACATATAATTGTGATATTGATCATCTGCTGCTTTAGATATTGACTGGCACTTGAAGTCAAAACACTATCCAGATGGGTGACTGAGTTTTGCGATTTGTGAGTATTAAGAAAATTATTAATCGATGTCAAATAAATGTGTATTGTTTCATTTTTACAGTTTTGAAAGTGTGCTGGTTGAGTGTGTCTTGTTTTGCTGAATCCAGTGATACCAAAAGCATTTTTCTAGCTCAATGGAAAGCAAAGTTATGAAAATGTGTCTCCGGCATGCTTTCGTGTTATACTTTGTATCAGTTGGGCATTGGCAAAAACCCTGATATTTCTCAGTTTTCTGGTTTTTGATAGCAAATTTTATCACTTTCCCTGTATAAGAACTACCTGAAAAAAATCAGACATCTATGTAGGTATTCCAAAGTGATTTTCAAATTTGAACTTATAGTTATATGTATAAAAATCAGCTGGGAAAATAGAGATTTTCATTCTGAACACATACATACTTTATTTTTTAATGTGGGATAAAAAAATAAATTTTTTATGATTTTTTTCTTTCTTTTTGGACTTAGAAAAATTTCGCACGGTATTTTAGGCCACATTCAGACATGCCTTGAACACACATATAAAATCACACAAGTCCAGAAAATCATTTCTGAGGAGGTTTTTACTTGTTAAGTTGATGTGCAAAAAACATATGGACAAATGCATATCAATAAAAATACAGATCTATGAAAATGACAAAAAATAGCAAAATTGGCCGCCGCCGTTCCAAACAACTGGGCAAGGGACCCATTTTCATTAATTTCAAACTCCATTATCTTTAAGAAATACAATACAGTGACACTGAAATGAATCATATATGATAAACATATTAAGGAATTTAACCCTAATTTTTTCCAGCTTCATCTGAAAGCTGGTTGAAAAGATATCAGATGTCAAAAATGCGAAATATGCCGATTTGTCACAGTGAAAAAAAAGGCGAATTTTACACATATTTGGTGCACCATAAATTTTTTCACTTTAAAGTTACAAAAATGGTTTTGATATCAAATTGCTCAGCATGACAAACTCTTTCGATGTAAAACAACCCCAGACATCTGTATGTTTAATCAAACCATATTTGGGTAAGGATAAAATACCTATTTTGAAAAAAATTGTGTATTTTAGCTTTTTGCAAGACTCCGTAACTTCTGTCACATTCATCCTACTGCAAAGTACCATATACCAAAATGATCAGTTTTTTATGATCTGTCAGTATAACAAACAAGACATTAGGTTTCAATCTTTCTGTAAACAAAAATCAGATGACAAAATTATAACAAATGTCAGCTGATAATAGTAACAAATAATGCATTTTGTTTACATATCGAATCAAACAAGACATGTACATCAACAACATTCATTCAAAGAAGTCATCTTCATAGTTTTTACATGCTAATTTAAAAAAAATGTTTTTTATCATTAAACAATGATTAAAACATGTCTTGACCTTTAACTGTCCCTTAACTGTGTGTAGAACATGATCAAAAGCTTCCACATCATTGTCTTGACCTTTCACTGTTGCTTAATCACAGTAGATAACTGTCCTGGTCTTTAACTTAAACTGGAAGCACAAAAGATAGAAATCATCTCTTTTTACAAAAAACATGTAATGAAATGTAAAAAAATACTTGTCAGTGTCTATGATCAGTGATTCCCCTTCACAAGTGACAGGAAATTAAAACATGTTAAGACGCAGTTCATCATCATTGCTGTCAAAGTTGTCCAAAAGATTAGGTCTCCGCCCTCTGCCAGTCTTAAGAAATCGCTCCTTCATCCTCATGAAGAGATCATCTGTGAGAAAAATAGTGTAGAGGGGAAGTATTAGTACATCTATCTGTTCTATCCTGTAGCGTAATGTGAAAATCCCATTTGTAGGGACAAACAGACCTATACATACAGAGCAAGAGGCAAATACTGACCAAAACAAAAACAAATCCAAAAAACAAGAACATAAAACTTGCAGGAACACAAGGACTTTTGTACCCCTGCTCAATTAACTTCCCTGCCTGTCAAAGAGAGAAAGGATCAAGAGAGAGAGAGATTTGTGTGGAGCTGTAAGAAGCCTACCAGTATTATTGTCAGCTTTGAAAATAAAATTATAATACCTTACCCTAACTCACAAAACAGTGGGCAAAGTAAAATGCCCCATACATTTAGACCTACTCAAATCAGCACAACAAAATTTATCTCATAAACACTATAGGCCTAGTTAGGAAGGTTCATAGTGTCCAACCCATTAACCTGGAAGGCCTACTTTATTTTGTTTAAATATTATTTTTGATGACAATAATAGTAATGATAATAAATAGTAATGAATGATAGTAAACTAATAATGAAATAATGATAATAATAATAATGATAAATAATAATGAATAATGATAGTAAAATAATAATAACAAAAATATGATAACAATATTAATAATAATAATAAACTTTTAAAGCTGTTGAACTAGGTGATAATAATATGGGCCTAAAAATAATAGGATTGAAGGTTCATAGTGTCCAACCCATTAACCTGGTAGGCCTACCTTATTTTGTTTAAATATTATTTTTGATGACAATAATAGTAATGATAATAAATAGTAATGAATGATAGTAAACTAATAATGAAATAATGATAAATAATAATATGATAAATAATAATGAATAATGATAGTAAAATAATAAAAATATAATAACAATATTAATAATAATAAACTTTTAAAGCTGTTGAACTAGGTGATAATAATATGGGCCTAAAAATAATAGGATTGATAAACATGCAGATTTGTTTCAATGGTACCATTCAGGAAGTTTACACAAAGGCAGAAAAGAAAAAGGTGTAACATTGTGAAATTATTGAACGACACTGAACCAGATCGAGTGAAGTCAACAAGAAGCCAAGGGAGGGCACTCGGCCGATTCGACTATTGATCGATCAAAGCTTTGGTCACGTGACCACAATAAATCGCTAATCTCTCATTAACATCATTATAAATAAATATAATAAAGGCATAGATTATTAAAAAAATCTTTTGTAAACATTTTCCTTTAATCATATGCCTGATCTCACTCTCTGTAAAATTACCGCACCCCAAACCGTCACCTACCCCACCTAACATATTCATGATACTGTGGGTGCTGCAGCTTCCAAACAATTATATTCTAAAATCAGGAAACAAAATGTCGAAAAGTAATAGTAAACAAACTGCAAGATATTTCACTTACCCTCTAGATAAGTTGGATCGCTTGATTCGTCATGGCTGGAGCGGTTGACGTAAACTTCGACGTCCATGTGCTCGCCCGAACGGTCTTCGCTCGTGTCCGCCATTGCGCGTCAGACGCTAAGAGAAAGCGAAAATAGGTCGCGTTGTTCTCAGTCCTCGAGGAAAATAGCCAGTGGTTGAATCCGTATGCAAATAGCAGAAGTTGAAAGTTGAAACCTTGACCTTTTGCACAGTGGAAAATATGGCGAGATTGGTTTTGAGTAAGGTCGCAAAATCATCGACAGATGTTTTTAACGCACGAAACGACCGACTAAATGGAAGCCTATCAGTTAACTTTTTACATGGGATGAAAGCAAATTTAGTCGTCTTTTTGACTGTGTAAATGGTTTGTTGATATCTGACCCAGCGAATCTCCTCGAGGCGAGTTTTCAAGGTAGGGGTCAAAACCGCGTTCCGATTTCGTCGTTCCAGCAGCAAAATCGCAATTTAGTAGGCTACCCATCATCAAAAGCATATTTCAAACGGTAAATGTTACACTTATTGATTTATTTTGACTTTAAACAAAACTTAAAGGATCACAGATCAACATGATCTATGTTTTTTATTTCTGACACTGCATTTTGTTGAGAACGAGCAAGTTGAAAACCAGTGAAAAACCGCACTTTGCCATACTTTTCGCTGCCCGCGAAGAGCACTTTGGAATACCTAATCTATGCATCAGGAATGTCAAGAAAAATGCAAAACTGATCAGAAAATACACATCAGTTCTGTTGTATAGCCTGCTGAAAATGACAATTTTGTTGATTTGCGCTTTGGCGCAGAAATGCGCGTGAAAATTAAATCTTTAAAAATTCACAACTTTTTTCCTAATTGAGATACAGAAATGCTGTTGGTATCATTACAATCACAATAAAAAGATCTGTTTATTGGTAATAGTTTCAAAAATGTATAGGTAAATCTCAAAATCTGTTTGGAGTAGCTAGTAATACACTGCATTAACTTAGTTGTGACTGTACCATGTCAGCATGTGCACACACACTGACACAGATCGCGAGAGCGATAACGCGATCAGCGGACAAAATGCATCATGTCTGTTTGTTCTTTTAGATAAAGGTATCAAGTATAAAGCAATGCATTATATAGTTTGTGTTTGGCTATGAAGAATAGGCCTATATGTATAGGCTATATGTGTGTATAGGCCTATGTATAATATAGATAGATATAAGCCTAGGCCTATAGCCTAGGCCTATATGTAAACAGTAAAGAACAGATTAGGCCTAATTATGGAAGACTTGTATGAGAAATGATCATAGATGATAAAATCAGGTGGAACATTACCCTGGTATGATCATCTCACTTATGTGTCTTCTGGAAAACCCGTCATTCAAACATTGTGTTGGTATTATATTACCATTATTGTTGTATTATATTACCATTAGGCCCTATAGAGCAATAACTCCAGTATTAACTTATGTAGGCCTGATTTGGCAAGATTACGTCGAATCTCCCGATTCAATGTTGTCCGATCATCGGGCTTTCTCGGCCGTGCTTATGGGGTACAGAGGTCGTACATAGCTATATTTAGTATCAGCTTCTTCAGCAAGACACGAGGATTTCAAATATATGAACCAGAATATTTATAATCTTAATGTGAAAATGCAGGATCCAAATGTTTGTGTTCAGTGCCAAATTTTTGTCAATAAAATGAAATTCATCACTGGGAGGGGCTATATGTTGCATATCAAAATGATCTACAATCGATTCTCTTTGCTTTCCCTGAAGCTAGGACATGTGTTCCTAAGCTTTTGGATTTTCAGATGAAACCCAGCATTTATCTTGAAATTTGTAGATGATGTTGACAGTAATGATGCATACACATGTATAAAGGTCTGCATAGGCATTGCCTAGATCTACATACCCTATAGGTCTATACGGGTCTTTTATATAGTCTTTAGATCAATTATATAAAATTGCTTGAGTGCTTAGGCCTTATCACGACGCATGATAATTTTCTTTCTTTTCTTTAATGAATGTCTTTTACCTTTTTTAGGAACAGATTTTGGACAACCATCCAAAATGTCACACAGAACATTTGAAAAAGACCGTCCAGGAAAACTCTTCGTTGGAGGACTGGCTGAAGATATAGACGAAAAGACATTGGAAAGAGAATTTTCTAAATTTGGAAGAATCACAGAATGTAAGTGACTGTTTTTTGGAAGAGTGTGTGTGTGTGTGTGTGTGTGTGTGTGTGTGTGTGTGTGTGTGTGTTGTGTGTGTGTGTGTGTGTGTGTGTGTGTGTGTGTGTGTGTGTGTGTTGGTGGAGAGAGAGAGAGAGAGATAGAGAGAGAGAGAGAATCGGAGAATGTTGTAAGATGTCTGTAAATTTAGGAGAGTGTGTGTTTGTGTGTGTGAGTGCGTGCGTGCATGTGTATGTGCATGCATGCGTATTTAGTTTGTAAGTTACAGGATGTGAGTTCGTAGAAATGTATATATGCGCTTTTATGTTGGTCAACAAAAATAACAATAGCAAAAAAACAAACTAGGATCGGTCAGTTTTGTCTTGTGTGTTTTTCTTGTGTTGGATTTTGCTTTGTCATCATCTTGACTGAGATTGTGAATGCTCCAGCGCAATGAATTTTTCTAGCACAGTGAATTTTTCCAGCCGCAGGGATTCTGCAGTGTGCGATCAATGTTAATATTGAGGACATCGGTAAAGCATATTGCTACAGATTTGACTGAGTCTAGCTGAATGAAGCAATTGACTCGGGATTATTGTCTAAGGTAGCTTCATAAAATTTATGTTGCCGGCAGAGTCTATATGATTGGTATGAAAAAAAAAAGGTGTGTGTGTGTGTGTGTGTGTGTGTGTGTGTGTGTGTGTGTGTGTGTGTGTGTGTGTGTGTGTGTGTGTGTGTGTGAGGCCGATGTACTTGATCACATCAAAACCCAGGAAGATCATAGGTAGGACAATAACATTTTTTCTGACTTGCCCCCCAGGCAAAACCACTTAACCTGCCAGTTGGTGACAGTTTTATAAAATACTGAGAGAAGAATAGGAAAATAGTGCACACAGCCTTATTAACATACAGTGGAAACCATTTATAACAGGACCGGTTATAACAGGAATCCGGATATAACAGGGCTTTTTTCAATCCCCATTTTTTCTTCCTCTTTGTCTCTATTAAAACTTATCGGCAATAACAGGGAGACAAGAGGGCTCGATCGGTTATAGCAGAGATGCCGAGACGGGCTCTGCAGCAGAAAGGCCTAGGCCTAGACTCAGCACGCCACGCAGTAGGCCTAGATCTAGATATAGGCTAGCCTTGGTATACTGTGTACTGTACACTGAAAGAACGCTTCGCAATGCGAGCGTGATGCGCGCGCAAGCGTGTAGGCCTGAGGCCACTGAGTCAGTGACTGACTGCGCCATCATTCAGTTTGTAAGCTTACTGCACACTTACACCAGACCAGATCTAGGCCTAGATCTACTGTTTATCTTTCCATGATTTACAAAAGTCAAGAATTAGTTGATCAGTTCTTATTTCCCTTGATATCTGATATAACAGGGATCTGATATAACAGGGATTTTGATTTGGTCCCATCATCCCTGTTATATCAGGTTTCCACTGTACTTTAGTACAAACAACACACACACTTTCAAACGTAACTCCAACACTGCACACAACCTTACCTACATACATTTCAGTACAAACAACACGCGCTTTCAAACACAACTCTGCGGGCTTGCTGGCTTTGCTATCAGAGCCCTGGACTTGAGATTTGATCTCTGGAGTCCTGTATCAACCCACAACAGGAAAGTTGGCCTATTTGTTGCCTTGTCTTAATCAGTTAATGCTGTCGGTTCTGGTGGTGTCAGCTTTGTGTTTCATAGGATCAGGTCCCCCCCTCCCCCCCATCCCCCCTGCATTCCCATCCATCGCAAGACCTTCCAGCACATAAGGTTTTATGCAAGCTTGAGTAGTCTGCCAGATAACAGATGGCAGATTGGGCGGAGTGCACATTAGAAAGTTTTCAAGTGTGATGAATCCCTCTTGAATAAACTACTTCAGACTTGCACACTCACAGATCCACAAACATTGAGGATTATTTCTCTGATGTTTTTATTAAGTTATTAGCAAGCTCACATGCCAAATATTCCTTCACATCTGTGAACCAACGTTCTTCTAAACCTGTGAACCAAGAGCTTAGTTGGAGAAGCAAGCTCAGTTCTAGTCTGTTTTGGACTTATAATTGCTTTGTCCATTCTCCCACTTCTCTTGAATTGCATGCAGATTGTAGTAATCATTGATGTCTGGGCCCTCAGTGGATACAAAGTTTGGACTGGTAAGCTTACTGGTATTGGGCTTGCTGTTCTAGTCATTCTTTATCTTTTTCAGTGTTGAAAAACCTTATTCAGAGCTGGCTGTGGACATTAGTAACCCAAGGATGATGAGCATTTGTTTCATTAACGTCTGGAAAGTCATTTAATCTGTCCTTGAGTGCTTGACTTCCAGTTCCCCTCCCCCACTATTTTTGTACCAGGATCGTACCCATTTTCTGTCCTTTTCTCTCCTCAAAGTGGATGACCAGAGCATGCAGCACTGAACATCAAAGTTGACCAGATTTTCACTCCAAAACCAGATGCAGTTCCTCGTCTGGAAGATTTCTTTGGGGGATGACTCAAAAATCTGCATTGGCCATGGCTCTGACCTAACCTCAGTGTCTGCAGTTGTGTCATCTGCTTTTGATTAGCCATTGCCTTCTGACTAAGCCACTCGCATTGCAAATATATAATGATGTCGGTTCCACATGCTTTGGTTGACGCAATGAAGATGGGAGGCTGTGCATGCAGTTAACAGCAATGGATCGGATTGTTTAACTAACTTTAAGGCAGATGGTAGGAAAACAAGACACTAGCTTAGCAGGCAGGTTGCAGCACTTTCCATGTGCCCAACAAAGATAATTGCTTGCCCTGGGCAGGCGAGCAGCTGTTAATGCCCTACTCCTGCATTGTGACAGTGTAAGAATATAAGGCAACAATAATGCCTTATCTTCAGGATCTGCAAGAATATGAAGCAGCAAGTGTGCCTTATCTTCAGCATTTTCCATCAAAATAAAGGCCACAGATGACAAAACGTTTTGAATACATCCCTGCTTTACTTTATGGGCAAAAACAGTGATAAGCAGACCATTACAATTTCAGTTTGGTACTTTGATTAGTTAGAATGCATATATATATATATATATATATATATATATATATATATATATATATATATATATATATATATATATAGCAATTTGTGCCCATACTTGGTGTTGCAATTTTTTGTCAGCTTTTGGAAGGAGCAAAGCCCCCAAATCCCCCAGGTGGGCCTTGCCCCAGCACCTCTTCAGGGGCCCCAAGTGGCCCCTAGCCTCAGCTACAGTCAGGTTTTTGGTTTCAGTTCTCTCACATCCCTGAAATCACTAAATAAAACAACAACAACAATAAACAAAACAAAACAAAAATCAACAACAAAGATTGGTGTGATAATGGATAATTTTGTAAGCATGTAATTGTTACCTGAACCAACGGTCAATTTAAAATCAACTGGTTACACAGACACTGACATGCACACATACTCTTTCTCTCACAGACAGCACAGGCACACGTGCTCTCTCTCTCTCTTTGTGTCTTTGGATGTCTGTCTGTCTGTCCTCTGTCTCTCTCTCTGTCTGTCTGTGTCTGTGTCTTCTTTCTCTCATCTCTCTGTCTCTGTCTCTCTCTCTCTCTTGTGCGCGCGCACACACACGCATGCACGCACGCGTGTCCGTTTGCACATAATATGCAGGCCCATAGAGAATGAAACATGCACATATGTATAATACATTTTTACATAGCAGTGGGACTTTGTGTGTGTTTGAGAATTTGGATTTTGTTCAAGAGGGATTCAGCACACTCAAATATAGTTCCATAATAATTTATCTTAAACCCAGATCTGCCACCAGTTAGCAGACTTAGTCAACATATCTATGTGGCGATTGCTAAAATAAACCTGGTCTGCGTTACGCCCTGCTTCAGGCTATACGTTACGGGATACTGAGGCAACTGTTGCTGTGCTTTTGATTAATTTTATTTCTTCTGAAAACCATATTGTTTATCCAGATCATCAGATTGACTGAGGCATAATCATGCTTGAAAGCCAGAAGAAAATGTACACAAGAACCAAAACCAAACCAAAACAAAAATGATGTGTAACACGTGGTGATGTGATTATATTTATAGTGATGGTATTGTGTACAGGATATTAGCATGCATGTATCAGATAAGTATGTTTGCGATGGACAAACTGCTAGAACCAGGAACAAAAACTTGTTTGGGTTTTCTTGCAAATTTTGTGGCCAGAGGTTGCAGTTATTGCAGATTTTTTTGGGTTTAAATATGGCATTTTCACAACATTCACATTAACAGACGTAGCCTGCACACAGAGGATGCATTTTTAGATGGCTCCTTCACAGTGGGTGAAATCATGTTCATATAGTACACATTTACATTGTAATGGGATTGGAAGGCACAAACTTGTTCTGTAATTGGTTGAGTACACAGCTGGTTTAGGTTCTGCTTCACAACTGGTCCGACAAAACCAAGTCCCCACGTGTGTGTGCACAGTCGCGAGCAACTTGAATAAAATGGCAATTACAAAGCAGCAAACATCTTTGTTTTCTTTAAATGGTGGAGCTACGAAAGAGAGACACATGAAAAATGAACCAGTGGCCTCAACTTAAGGCAATGGAAATCAACCCAGCGCATCATCAGACAACAATGAGTCTTCTACTTCCAAAACTTCCAAAAAGAAGAGATGGTTCGAGCAGCAGTGGTTTGAAATGTCCCTTGATTGGTGATTAAAATGGATGAAAAAGGAATTATAATTTCTGGAACAGTTGGAACACACTTTTTTGTCTGGAATGCATTTTCAAGCATTCACTGAATGCAGAATGGCAGAGGATTACAACGCCAGGTGGCCACAGCATTTTTTAAAACAGCATGATTTCTGATTTATTTTGATTTAATTTGAAAGAGTAAAGTATACTGGACAAAAAAGAGAATGACAGCATAATAAAAAAAGTTTATGGGGTTTTCTTAGCTGGATGAAGAAATGGAATCTTTTAAGTGCCTCAAATCAAATCTTTCAAAACTACTTGGCACAGGCTATTAACCTCTTTATTTACACTGCCTCTGAAAGGATTAACTCATTAAGCCCCCCAAATGTGTGTGCAATTAAATGGCACCATGTAAGCTATCCATATTATTATTTGACTGTGTTTTGTAGAAGCTATGAGAATGTGTTGTACATTTTGACTGTATGCTACTGACAGTAAGAAAACCCAAAGGTTTTGAAGATAACGAAATCAGAAGAAAATCTGAAGCATTGTTGGTGGTTATGTTTTGTACAACTGCAAATCCAGGACATAAAACTCTGAAAGAAGACACTGTAGCCTTGGTTAGACTTTTGTTAGTTCTATGAATTTTCATGATACAGTTTCACAAAAAGTGGTACTGTACAGCTACTGAAAATCACAGGCAGCAGCAGTACTGTAGGGCTACAGGATGTATTTCAGTGTTTAGATCTGATGGACTAGACAGTTGTGATTGTGCTTGGAAGCAGAAGAACTGAAATCTTGGTGATGTTTCTTTCAGCTTTATGTAGAGAGTTTTTGTCCACACAGGTCACTAATGGTGGATATGTGAAAGAATTGTAAAAATCCACATGCATTTTCCAGTGTATGAATTGGAGATTAATTTTCTGTTTTACTTTGTTGTGTATTGCATTATATATAAAAGGTATTGCTTTTTCTGTTTTGTTGTGTATTCCATACACAATATTTTTGAGTTAATTTGAATTTGAATCATGTAACAGAAGAAGGCCCTAAACAAGTTCAAGTTGAAAAAACTTCAAATTACTAATAGACCTCCATAAAAGTTGGAGAAGATCCTTAGGAACATTGCAATTTGAATCCACTTGAAACACAGCTTGTGCTTTAGTTCTATTCTGTTTAAGTGGATTATGTATTTTACATGTGGTACACTGACAGACATACACGCCAGACTGATCAGTACTTGAATGATATTTTAATGCTATGTTTAGCCATGGTGATCCGGGACAAAGTGAGACAGGTATCACGAGGCTTTGGATTTGTGACCTACGAGAACCCCATGGATGCTGAGGAGGCCGTCAAACACATGGATGCCAAGGTAGGACTTTGTCGTTGATTGTGAAATGGTACTTTGTGACTTACCTAGGCTCTGGGTTTCTAGCATGTGTAATGATAGTAAAGTGATGATATATCATTTGTATAGTACAAGCAGTCCAAAAATATGGTATTTCATTTTTATAATGTGAATAGTCCATATTAAAGAATGCTCATTGCATTTTGCGTTAAGCCTCTGACTCCCACACCCTGTCCACCAGCATCCTGCATTAATTTAAACCATATTAGCAAAGCAAAAGCTTAACTTTTTTGATTCCCTCACCGTATCCACCAGCTTTCTGCATGAAGCTGGAGGAAAGGGTGAGGGAATCAAAGGGTTGGTTTTTGAAGTTGGTGGATAGGGTGCGGGAGTCAAAGGGTTAAGGAAGAAAAGAAAAGGTGAAGCAGAGGGGGAGGAGCTTGAGGGTTGCCATGTCAGTACGCTATTGAAGTGTAAACATAGTGGGATACACTCATCAGTACACAATGCAGGAACAACATAATTACAACAGATCATAACATGAAATTAGAAAAAGGGGTAATGACACTAGTCAACAAAAAAATGTAGGGAAAAAATGCATTTAATCATCTTATACAGTCTTTCAGACACAAACTCACACAGAAAGCAAACATAGACACACAGATTTACTCAAATGTTTACATGCACACATTTACTATACATTTTTGGGGGAGGGAGGAACCGGGTCCATACAGTAATGCGGCAACACCACATAGCCACTCCTGTTGGTATAAAGGGTAGATTGTGTAAGGAAGAAAATGTGCAGGCTTAAATACATCCATAGGCATTAGTATGGGGTTAATTTACAAACATGAGCACATACAGAAAACATCACGCTATGCCACACTACTGCACAGCAAATCATACCACACACCACCACACCACACCACACCACACCACACCATACCATACCACACCACACCACACCATATATCACACTGCACAGCACAGCACAGCACAGCACAGCACAGCACAGCACAGCACAGCACAGCACAGCACAGCACAGCACAGCACAGCACAGCACAGCACAGCACAGCACAGCATAGCATAGCACAGCACGGCACAGCACAGCACAGCACAGCACACACACTGCAGTGTCACTAGATGTAGAAAAGCCATAGGCTTTCTGTGCAGTATTGGAGATATGTCTGAAAGAAGTATGTTCTGAAGTGGTTTTTTGAAAGTAAGCAGACGACTGCTTTGTCTTAACACGTTGCCATCTTGACGGCATTCTGCTGCCGCCCATCTGTACCGCGGTCTTAGTCATGATGGCAGGCTGGTGCCGTCAGAAAATGCCATTTTTTAAATTTATAACATGATAACATGAGCAGTATTTGAGGGAGAAAACTCCTGAAAGTCAAAGTATAATCATCTATGCATCGATTGCTTCCCTTAGACCATATCTAATCATCATACAGTCTTTGTTTTAACGAAGTTTCTAGAGTCAGTAAGCGATGCTGTATTCACCTATTTTCAAAATGGCGGCAAGGCGACTTCGGAACCGGCATATGTTTTCTGTGCAAGAGGCGATCGATATCATCCAAGCTGAAGGATCTGATGATGAATTAGATCTTGTTGGTGAATTATCTGTCGAAGATAGGGATGATTTGTTGGATTCAGATACGGGTTTGTCCCTAGCATTGGCTTAAGTGACATCGCTATGTGGTCGATCATGTGGTTCAACACTTTTGTTCGGAATGCTTTTTGGACATCCTAATTGGAGTAATTTCTACATTCAAGTGGGAAATCGGCACACAAATTGCGAGTAGAATTAATGTAGCAAGCTTCTGCCTTTCTTTTGCACTTTACTGTTTGTTTCTATCTTGTCTGGTTATTTTGTAATATTTTTTAAAAAAAATGGCCGAAAACGCGATTTCAGGGGTCGACAAGCACTATTTGACTGCGACTCCATTGAGTTAAAGACGTTTGGAGTAGTTCAATGTTGTTGGGTCAGAAATAGAGGAT
>JAPXFY010000021.1:46810976-46853476 GCA_030674185.1 Monoplex corrugatus | reverse complement strand
TGGTTGTTTTTTGTCAGTATGGTTTTGTCTCAAGACACAGGGTACATCTTGAAAATAATACTTTGGGGACATTCTGGAATTCTGAATGTGTAAAATGACCTGAAAAACCTTTCAGAATTGACAACATTGACATTTGAAATAAAATTTCATCGAACTGGGAAAAAAGTGTTGATTGAACACACATCGGTATAATCCAGATGAAAGGATATGTGCTTCAAATATTGAATTTTATGTGGGTTTTGTTGTTGTTGTTATCATCTTGAAGATTACATGAAGGTTGTTGGATGAGATTTTGATATATGACTGATCGGTTTTGTGTACAGGTCGAAGAGATGATCGTTACGACTCTGGTTTCTCCGACAGAGGCCCACCTCGTTCCCGTGAACCCTATGGTTCCCCTCCCGTGATAGTGGCCGTGGTGGCGGTTTAATGGAAAGGTCAGTGGTCCCCTTGCCCCTGTTGGTTCTTTTTCCTATTTCAAAATCAGCACAGATGAGGACATCCATTTACTTTTTTTCTGAGTGTAATGTTCTCAGAAAATAGTGAAAAGAAATGGGAATGTTTAACCCTTTGACTCCTGCAGCTGTCCAACATCATTCTTCTTTGTCAACATGCTGAAGAGCAAAAACTTAACCTTGACTCCCTACCCTATCCACACTTCCTGCAGGAAGCTGTGGATAGGGTGAGGGAATCAAAGGGTTAAGTTTTTGCAGTTGGTAGATAGGGTGCAGTGGCAAGGTTAAGAAAATGTTAAAAGTAGAATAAAACTGGGGGAATGAGTGATTATTGAACTGTTTTTGATGTGTAACGTAAGGCTAATGGTCCTAATGAATTGAAGAAAGTGGTGTAGGTTGTTGACTGTTTAATTAAGCTTAATACATTATATGTGGTTAAATGTGATGCATTATTTGTGGTTTATTTGTTTGCATTTGTGTGATGAAGAATATTTTAAATTGATCAGTTTTATTATCATATTTGTGCTTATTTAGACCATGTCCTTGGCCTGTTGAAAATTGAATCAAATTTGAGGTAAGTTACTGCTCTTTCAGCTGCATAGGGAAGGGGGAGGGGTGACATTTCCAGAACAGTGCAGCTCCAAGAGATGTAAATTGTGATCATGAAAGCTGTATGTCTGAGATGAAAGTTGGAAGTCCCTTTGTTGTTGTTGCAGTCGCTTGGGCCCTAGTAGAAGTTCCCGAGACTACCCACCCAGTTCCCGCGATTATCCTCCCAGTCGTGACTATCCCAGCCAGAGAGACTACAGTCCAGACCGTGGGGCAGACAGGTGGGTGTAAACGATCCCTACAGTGACTTAAATGAAACACTATGCTGTGATGAAAGGCATCTCCAACCTTACCAGATAATACTGTGGATTGTTTGGGCTAGTTAAAGATTTCTGGTGCTGTAAAGCAGATCCGTTTCAAGTTGACGAGGCCGAAGTGATGGTTTATCCAAAACAACATAGTGGTGACATGGTTCGATTACTCTGTAAGCAGAGAGTAGTACCATGAAGACATGGTCATCTCTGTGGAAATGAAAGAACCCAGCTGTGATTGCAAGTTTGTTATTGATACTTTTGCTGATCATCGCTGCATTTTTTCCTGTTGATTTACTCAGTGGATGTGTCTTTTGGTTCCAGAATGAGGTGAACTTTTCAGTTATGTTTGCAGAATTGATTCCATTGATGTTACTTGAATTGTCTTTTTTTCAGACCTCACTTATCAGCGGAGTTTTTCTTAGCATGTAGATTTGCATACCCTTGCAGAGTTTCATGAGATGGACAGCTTTTGTAGATTCATGGATTGCTTACTTATTTGCTTGCTTGTGGTACTACTGATTTGAGATGAGAGATTGTGTGGCTATGTGTTCATCAGAGATGTGGAATTTTCTGTCTAAATGTAGAATTATGTATGTTTAAGAGGCTCACAGGCCATTCTTGTGCACCATGGTCATTTTTGAGAAAATTTGAGGCTATATATTAGAGCATGAATGTTGAAGCTTGCATCACCATGGCTTGATATTCAGTTCCAAAATAGTTTCTAACTTCAGATGAAGTAACCTCCCTTGGTTGAGTTTTAACCAAATGAGGAAAATGAATCGGCTTTCATTTGAAGATTTGTGCTCTCTTGATGTGCACTGAGTAACCACACGGTGAAGTGATAGGCAGTCATGTTTTAGAAGCTTGCCGATGACAAAAAGCACATGCACACAATATTGATACACATCTCACATGTCTCACCTGTCGTTTTCACTGGGTTTGGTGTTGGTTGCTGTACATTGATAAACATGGTGATGTAAAAAATCTTTACTTTCGATTCTGACAATGCTCTATAAGTTACTGTTTTGTCCATTGTTTAAAAAAATGATGTGAAATGTTAGAAAATAGCTTCTACATGTATACTAGACCAGAGGAGATGTATCTATACAACCAGGCACCTAGATATACAAGCTATGTAGTTGACTGGACTTAAAGAATAAGAAAACACACCAGGCTGTGAGGATGAGAGATGATTGTAACTGCACAGTTAATATTTGAGACTTGTACAGATTGAGTCTTTCCTTACACAGATTGAGTCTCTCCATACATATTCAGTTATATACTCCCCCTGTCCACAGTTTACTTCTTAAAAAGTGAAAAACTTCTGCCTGGGGACACCACTCGGCAGGGCCTTGCACATGCACCCCTATCAGGGGTCAAGGTGGTCCCTGGACTTTGGCGTGCCTTTCAGTCTTCTGGACAATTTGCCTTTCCCATTGCGCATATTCTGGATGTATGTTGACAGATACTCATACAGAGACAGCTACGGACAGTCCCGTGGTGAAGACCGTGGGGATGGATACAGCCGTGGAGGTGCCAGCCGAGGGGAATACATGTCCTCACGCAATGATCTTAGAGACTCTCCACGTGATTCTTACACAGGTCGTGGAGGGGATGGTTACTCCTCTTTATCATCTCGCGAATATCGTGACCCCATGAGCAGCCGAGGAGGAGACAGATTTGATAGGTAAGTGGTGTCATGCTTGATAAGAAATGCTGCATGCTGCACACGACTTGAATCAGAGATGGGAATTTTTTCTAAATATGGAATTCCGTATTTTTGAGAGCCCCACAGGCTGTTCTCGTGAATTGTGCAAATCCGTCGAGAAAATTTGAAGGCATATAGATTAATGCATGAATGTCAAAACTCATTTTGCCGTCAATAGATATATAGTTCTGAAACAGTTTCTATCTTCACAGGAAGTCACTCCTTGGTTGAGTTTACCCAATTGAGAATACAGGCCCGGTTTCCATTCTGTTTAAGGGTTTGCGTTCACTCGATGTTCTGTCTGAACTATGCCTCAAATGGCTAAAAGTTGCTGATAAATTACATCAAAACTGAAAACAAGCGATTGAGAATAAGTTGTTCCAGAGCAGAGAGCTTTGTGAGGCACTGAATGTGTCAGCTGTACAGGAAAAAGACTTCTGGATCTTCTGTTGTTCTTGGATAGTAAATTTGTGTGAATTGACTGATGTGAAAAGGCCGGATGAACTCGGTCATTTTGTATTTTTACTTAGGTAAGAGAATGAAAGTTTTTTTTTTGGAAACCATTGTCATGTGATGTTTTAAGGTTTAGAGATTATGGAGGCTTGGAGCTGCGCAAGTCTGCACAACTGTAGTGACTTAAGTCTTCTTCAGTGGCTGTCTTTCAGTTTTGACAGAGTTCTGCAGGTTACTTTTTTTGTCCATTGTTCTAAAAATGAAATGAAACATTAGCAAATATGTTCCCCATGTCTATTAGACCACAGTGAATGAAGTGTTTTTATACAAACAGAGCACCCTGATATACAAGCTATGTGGCTTACCGGCCTATAAAGAATAAGACTACACATTAGGCTTTAAGTATGAGTTGAGAGTTGACTATAATTGCATAACTGATATTGGAGATTTGTATAAACTAATGCTTTCCATACATATTTGGTTAAACACTATTCTCATATGTAAGGAGAGACCACAGTTGCCTCTTAATATTAAAAGTGGAAAATCTTCTGGGGGGCAATCACAGGAGCCTTGCCCCTGTACTTCACCAGGGGCCTAGGTGGTCCCTGGACCCTGGCCTATCTTTCAGTCTTTTTGACAATTTGCCATTCCCATTTCTGTTGAATAAAGGTGGGGATCTGTTTGAAATGTGTAAATCAAAATACATTACCTACAAAGTCTAACTGTAAAGTCTTCATTTGGTCTTGTCTTGGTCTGTCATCAGGTGTAATGAGTATCGTCGCTAGGGATCTGTTTAAAATGTTCAGTAATCCTACAAAGTCTTTCTGGGTCTTGTTTTGTCTATCATCTGGTTGAACATGTGTTCTCTGTTACATTCAGCTGAGGATCACAGTCCTGTCACAGGTGTATCTCATGATGCAAGGGTTTGTAATCTTTCTCTTTGCAGAACATTTAAGCAGTCATGGTTTTAGCATGTCATTACTCAGAAAATACAAATTCAAGTAACACAGGACATGTTTTGTTTGCTTTGTAGATTTAAGTAATAATAATGAAAATGTATCATTATTGTGTGGCCAGGGACTATGAAAGTGGTTCCAGCAGCATGAGATTTTCTAGAGACTTGGACAGCCGCGGTCCCCCACGCAACGACAGTTACATGTCTAGAGGTAAGCACAATACTGCTATTGTATGGTGCATCTTTATCTTATGACTTGTGTGTTATCATGACGAGTTTTGTACAAATGATGATGAGGTTATAGATACAGACAGACATGCGCGCGCACACACACACTTAGACACAGACACACACAACACACCACACAACACACACACACACACACACACACACACACACACACACTAGACACAACACAACACACACTTAACACAGACACACACACACACAGGACACAGACACACTTAGACACCAGACACACACACAGACACAGACACACAGACACACACAGAGACACACACACACACACACACACACACACACACACACAGACACACACACACACACACACACACACAGACAGAACAGACAGACACAGAGACACAGACCACACACACACACAACACACACACACACACACACACACACACACACACACACACACACACACACACACACACACACACAACACACAGAGACACAGACAGAGACACACACACACACACACACACACACACACACACAACACAGACACAGAGACAGAGACACAGACAGAGACACACACACACACACACACACAGACACACACACACACACACACATACACATACACACACACACACACACACACACACACACACACCACACACACACACACACACACACACACACACACACCTCTCTCTCTCTATCTTGGGAGACTTGCACTGATCTTTTTCTGAATCTTTTCAGTAGAGTGTTCTCAGATGGACATCATTGGACATCATTGGACATGAATGATCTTTGCAGGGCATGGCTGTTAGGCTGTAACAGAGGGATTATTAATTGAAGATGCAGTTAGAATGTGAGAATATGATGGATGTCGAGTTGTAATAGCAGGCAGCCTGACTGACTGTTGTGAAGTCGGTGGAGATATTCCAGAGTAGAATGAGTATGTGATTGTTTTCAGACTCTGGCCCACCAGGCAGAAACTATGGCAGTAGTGGCAGCATGAGTGGTATGTATTTGTGTCTTGTGTGTCTTTTCTGGTGGTTGCGGATATGTGGCTATGCACTGTCGTCCTTTTGCACTCAGTTTCTTCTCTCAGATGCTTTCTATGTTCCTTGGTACCACTTTTGATTATTTCGTCTTTTTGTGAGATGGATTTGCGTCTGTGAAGAAAAGTGATAATTAAAATGAGTTGAATGAACACACAGGTGCACACATGTACTTTCCAAAACCTCTTCTTTCAAAGGAGAAAGGACGACGAATTGTGATGTGCCGTATCTCATACCACTTAAAATGACTGCATGTATAATCCAGATTTTCTTCGTAAATAGATCAGATGAAACTATTAGAATGCTTTGAAAAACAAGATTACAAACCAAAGATCAGTCATTCAAGTGAAGGGTGAATGGTTGATGGAATGAAACTTACTTTCTCTCTGCCTTGTTGAAAGGCGCATGAAATGACATGTCTGTTGACTGGTCAGGATTGATCTGTTGTCTGAATCTTTGTATTGGAAACACGTCAAAAAGAAAAATGATCATACGGAAAACAATCGACAAAGGATTGGAATGTCTGCGATATCCAGGAATGAATGTTGCTTGACAAATCAAATAGGATTCAAGTAGAACAGACCATCTTATGGGCTGGAAGCATCTTGACAGTAAGAGAGGTGGAAAAGAAAAACAGGACTATGAAGAAATGAAGCACTTTTTTTGGACAGGAGAGACGTATTCTACTGAAATGTCAGACAAGATGGGCAACTGTTCAATTGAATGGAACAAAAAAAAGAAAAGGTACATAAAAGCAAAGCTGATAGAATGGAGGTCTGGTACTTACAATCAGGTTCAGTGAGAGCACCTTTTGCAATTTTCTTTGAGCAAAACATGAGTCCAGTGCAGTTTGAATTCACTTGTCGTGCCCAGTCTGCTTCTTGTGTCATCTACCCTGCCTGCTCTGCACTTGCAGCATGATTTGCCACGCTCATTCTACCAGTGGAAACAATCCACCCCTCATACTGTGTACAGTTCATTTAACATACCTCTGCTACTACGTTCTTCTCGCTATATTTGCCATCGGCATCCATCAGAAACTTATTTTCCGTAGTCGGCAAGACAATAAGAATGACAGCACACAGCTGGTTATTCTTTTCATAGATACACCATTTTTTGATAGAATCTGTAATAGAATGTATGATAACTGGTCATCTGCTGAGCTTATTTAAAAAATTTTTTGAATGAATACGTGTTTGTAAAAACATACCTAATAAAATTATAATGAAGACACTTTCTGATTCTACCAGAATGGTGGAAAATTATATGTGACAAAAAGTTAATGACAGCGAAGTACATGGCTTGATGTCCAATCTAAATTAGAAATTATTTGCTTCAACTGCTGTAGCATTTATTCAGTTGATCTGTTTAATCAGTTTGCTTGTCTGTATACTTATGACACCAAAAGCATGTCATTGAAATGTCCCAAATGTGACATAGTGAACCGTGACAGATCAACGAAACAAGAACCGGGCACTGAAAACAAAATGCTTTAAGGAGCGTGAAGTCCTGATTTTTCAGTTCATATTTTCTTGGTTGATGCGTTAATAGTATTGTTCATCAACACGCCTTTAGCCAGTTGCTTGAGAGGATTGAGATATTGAAAGTAAAAACAAGAAATCTGAGGGGGAAAAAGGACAACATGTAGTTAAAAAGAGAAATCTGAGAGATAAAAAGGACAAAATATTCAAGTTAAGCCATATGTCAGGGCCAGATGACTCCGTCTCTGGTAGATCTAACAAAATGTTAAGTTTGATAAGGAAACATATCTTGGAAGAGCTAAAGTTTGGTAAGGAAACATTTTGGAGGAGGAACAGCGGCGCTGTACGCTACAGCTTGTAATTTTGAAAAGTACTTCAGTGACTCAAAATCAAAGTTAGAATGGATTGATGGCGTAGTATGCACAAGGATGAGAACTGCTATTCAGACTACAGCAGTTAGCTCATGTTGTGGAATGTCATGATTGTTTGCGACGAGAGAGTAAACCTCCCATCAACTGTTCAGATTTGACATGTCTTGTCAAAGTTAACACATTTTCACATTTCAGCTGAAATCAAGTCCATTGGAAAGCAGAGTCTACGTTGCGTGGAGAGGCCTGAATTTGCATACAATGATACATGTCCTGTGTTGCATTGATATTGTACAGTTTTCCTTGCAGTTCATTGAATAGGGATGATGGAAGACATTTGCTGAGACAGGCTGATAACGCTACAAATGACTGTGATTTCAACTCCTGACTTGGTGGTTTAATTTCGAAAGCCCTTTGTCTTATTTTTTGCTTATGACTGCATGGAAATGATAGGAAAGGGGGACAGACTCTTTGCAATACAGAAGATCAGAATGAAAACAAACGGTCAGAATGAAAGCAAAACGACCCCTGAAAAACAAAATCCATGTCAATATGTATATCGTCAGTGCCATGGTTTTAGGAATAATTGTCACAACTTCAGAAGGAAATCTGTCCATCTTCCTTGAGAAACAAGATGATCACAGCTAAACATTGAAGGTATAGCAAAGATACGTATGGAACAAAGTAGTAATCAGAAAGGAGCTGTGTTGCTTACACTGAAAAAATGTCCATGGCTGAATTTCAGATCGATTTGGCTATGACAACTACAGTTTGAAATCCCTACTTGTGTGAAGACTTTGTACTGTAGGTGTTAATCATTGCCAATGAACTTTTACAAGTCTGTACAGGTTGAAAGTGGAAATCAAATAATAGCTTTTGAGGATTTGAGTCTTGAATTTTCACACATTGTTGGTATTGCCATATCGTTCCTACATTACATTGACTAAAAGAAAATATGATGTTAAGATGCTGGCAAGAATTATCCAGAATTTGTCCAGCAGGACAGATGCCAGTAAGATGACAGTACTTCATCAAAAAGGGAATTTGAGAGTATCAACACAGCTGTTTCCTTTTAACAAAACACCATTGCTTTTGAAACTGTTCATTTTATGCTTCAGCAAGAGATGATGTCTCAAAGAAAAAGCAGATAGAATTTACTTCTGATTTTATCGACGCGCATGTGAAGGAAAACGTTGGAGTATCTTACAACTAAGGAGGGAGTGATGCTTATGAGGAAGACTTGCTCAAAAGGACTTACCTCCAAAATGAATCAGAGATGGTTCCTCCGTGATTCCATCAACAGGGAGCGATGGGTTTGCCTGACTTAAAATATCTGTTACTGTTGTTAATCATTGATTGATCATGTTCACCTCGACAATTGTACAGGTTCAAGAGGACCACCACCATTTTCATCATCCCGTGGCCCATACCCTTCAGGTGGATCAGATCGTCGCAGCAGCGGAGACCGAGACAGTTTCGCTCCTGGAGCTCGTAGACCTGCTGGACCCCCTCCCTCTAGGGGAGGGCCTCCTCCCTCCAAACGCCCTCGCTCTGATGGACCTGGAAGTCGTCCCCCACCCCCCTCCTTCAGACGTTAAATCTACAGTTGTCATATTCAGCAAGTGTAGGGAGAGAACCAAGGGAAATTACCTGCTGTTTTGGAACTTTCTGAAAGATGGGCAGCAGAAAAAAGAAAGAATTATATTCTCCTGTAAGCTGAAACAGCCTGTTGGCTATCAACGTAGTCATTCATTGTACAGTACTCTAAAACAAATGTGTGTAGTGTTATGTTTCCCTTCCCCATTCCCTATGAATTGTGTAACAAAGTTCCATTGACTCAGATGAAGTTCGAGTTATTACATGTGGGAAAAATGTTGCTGTATTGTCAGGCTTTTCATTCTGATTTGTTTACTGTGTGAAATGGCTTATATGAATGTGGATTTTTAAGATGAATTTCAAGTTTACATTTAGAATAAATCATTAGAAAATTTTCAACAAACAAAGTCTGTATCCTACTAAATGTCCTACTAAAAGCCAGTTTGGTTTCTTTGTTGTAATAGCAGTTTTTAAGGAGATCTTTAGGTAGATTACAAAATCTCATTGACTTTGCTGTTTTTAAGAAAAGCCTGGTATTTCTATAATTGGTATATTCCTTGACGTTAAGATTTGGAAAGAAAGATTCGTCAGCTAATATAAAAGTAAAGTGCCTCATCTCACAAGAGTTTGAAGCGCTTCACAAAACATGACGTCTTACCTCACAAGAGCCGGAAGCGCTTCACAAAAGCAACCCCAAGTGCTCTACAAAAACATGAGTGCTAGAGGCATTACTAGTAGATTTGTCTGCATGAACCAAGGATAGGACAGTTTCAACTTTGTCACAAGTTCTTCACCTTCAGCCATTCTAATTTTTGGAATGATGTTCAAATGTACATCGTAGAATGTTTGAATCTACAATAGCAGCAGTTGAGACTCCACTCCAGCATGGTCACCCCAAAAATCAAAATGAGGAAATTGTCTTGGCGTCAGTGGATCAACTGCCATTACACCACCAACCTTCATACAAACCTAGCTTTTGACCCATTAGTTACACTGACGTAAGGAATTTTACGTTTTTAGACGTTTTTCTTCATATTTGTACTTCACATTTAATAGTGTGAGCCACTGGTAGGGCAACTGCAGGTATCCTATGAAATGTTGGTGGTGTTGTGCGATGTGTATCGTATGTAGTACTACTATGTGTTCAACGTTGTTTTCTTATTACAAGTTAATCCATTAAAATATGTGAGAAACATGTGAAAGAGGACTTTGTTCAGTATTCAGTCTTTTTTGTTCAATAATATATAGTCTTGTCATACTGTTCCTGTGGAAAGCAGCCATTGTTTATGAAGTAATCGACATGATGATACCAAGAAACATCTGAGGAGAATGCATGGGACCCAGAGTTGAAATTTATTGCAACAAGCATTGGTCACTGCAAAGGCAGATGAGATATCGCGTAAAAAAAAAAAAAGTGTCTTGCTGGCATTCATACATCACCTCCAGACCTGTTCACCTGCACAGTTTTGACATTTTGAACATAAGGTTTTGCTCGAGTAGTTGAGAAAAAAAAATTGAGATGACGCGTGTTCAGAATCACAGCAAAACTGATCCAACATTTCAACTAGCAGCCCCTGACTTAGCTCTCTCGTGTTCCATTGGGTATTGGCTTGCACGAAATCATGCTTTGCCTTTTTCGTTTTGTAGGTGCCATTTGTTTTTCAAGATGCTAGAATGGCGGTCTGGATGTAGCAGAAGCAGTGGTGGTGTGCGTGGACTCCACGCCACATAGAGGGAAAAAAATTGGCAAGGCAGCAAGAATTCATCTTAACGTTTTACAATGAATCTGATACTCTTGCAGTAGAATTGCTCACTAAGCCAAATTCAGCATTGCAAGTGTGCAGCTGAGATCTCATGGAATAAAATACAACACAAACGGCTCAGTATACTTTAATAAGTTCTGCCAGACAAAGGCAATTTCCCTACCCTTTGAAGTTGATCATGAAAGTGAAATTTCCACTGAGCACAGCAGACATACCATGTGCAGTAGAAGGCACCTTGATTAAAAAGAATCTGCAAAAGTCTACAAGTGCTACTGAAACACAACTGCTGCTGTGGTTTAACAAATGGTAACCGACATGATCAACGTTGAAAGAAAATTGAGACAGAGCTTGCTTTGTGTCTGAAACTGAAAGAGAAATTGCCACAATCAATCATTATTGGTTGTTGGAATCACAGTTTTTCTGAAAAATTTGATTTATAGAAAAAAAAAGTAATGACTATGAAAGAGTAAACAGGTCTGATATGAGTTATGCTCTCAGCAGGAGGAAAAGAAGGGAATGAACAGACAGCAGTATCTTTTGTAGAAGTCTTGCCTTCTCTCTTTCTTCACTTGTTTCTGTTTCTTTCTCCATCTGTCCATTCTGTTCTTCTATGAAAAAGTTTTAATCTTTGTATTCATTTGATTTGCATCCTACCTCAGTAGGCCTACATCCTGCTCACATGAAATAAAGAGAAACAAATTTTTGCTTGTAGATCTTGCGTTGAGGTGAAAAAAACTCATCATTGAAAAGATACTTTGGTAGTATTACTTGTTTGCACAATGGATTGGAAGCTACTTCATGATTGCCAGCATTTTTAAGATGAGAAATGCAAGAATGAAACAGTCAGCTCCATAAAATCATTGTAAAAGCAAGTAGTGATCTGACGAAGCAGACATATGCATGGACAAAACAAACAAACCAGAATTGAAGAACCTAAACAAATTGGCAACAGCAGCGCCTTCCCCACCACCACCAATACTGACAAGAAGAGCAAAATGGGGAGAAAAAATCTGCACACACAAAACAAGTTGTGACAAAAAAAGTCACAGAGTGGTGAAGAGATGGGTTCACAAGACTGATAACATGAATGGAATGTAATCACTGCTCGTCAGAAAAGTGGAGACCTGTCTAACACTGAATCCACTGCACTCTGAATGGCAAGACAAATAGTGAAATATTACACCTCCTACTCCATGTATCTTGCTAAGAATTTTTTCTTGAAATAATTGGGAGGAGGAGAGACGACCTGAAACTTGATTTTCCAATACAAGACTATTTAGGCTGCTTATTGTAGAGATGAAGTAAGTTTGATTTATGAGAACAGTCAAATATATTATGATTGTTCCTTTACTTGCACTTGGTTTCAGCATATTGTAGTAAGGTCTGCAAAACATGGAGCATCGGTAAAAGAAAAAGTTGAGAAACAATAGACTGGACTGCAGATTTCGAGTTCAGCATAAAAGAATTCTGGGTTTTGTCTCTTATAAGATGGAAAATATTTTCACATGAAGTCATTTCAGACAACTTCCAGGATAACTTAGAACATCGGTGTATTACACAGTCGTCTTCTGAATGTTCCTGTACTTGTAATAGCAAACTCGGAGTCCAAATCTCCAGTGTGTCCATTGTTTTTCAAGCCAGATCATGTATGTCGAGTTGCTTCCCTTTACCAGTCTTCCAGCCTTCCTCATGGATTCACATGGCAGACCTTTGCAATTTTGAGCTGAAAACGTCGAAACATCACAAGTATATGACTGAGGAAGCAAACAGCCTAAGGCAAATGTGCTGTTCTCTGGCAGCAGTGTCCTGAATGGGTTAAAGTGATTGATTCACATGGAGTTCAAAGAATGAATTTTCACTGTACTTAATAATACCATACTCTGTGGCTTTATGCTGAGCCTCTAGACATGTAGTTTCAGGAAGACTATGAATGTGTCGTCTGTGTAATACTGTATGCCATGATTTGTTGTACATCATCAGTCAGGACACTGTATTGTCATCATGCAGAAGCCAGTTTAAGATAACGCAGCAACTTGACAAGAAAACTTGATCGAATGAATGCATGACCAAAACTAAACAATGCGTAACTCGGTGATGCCTTTATGTACTGCACAAAGCGCATTGTAAATGCCAGATATTTGTAAGACTTTTTTTTTTCTTTTTTCGAAAATGCAGTCATCCTTTATTGACAGCGTCGAACAAATCAGTCTGTACGGATCGCCACTTTTCTGACAAAGCCTTTTCGTCATTGAATACAAAGAGTTCCTGTCTCTATTGCAAAGAAAGTGTGCTCTGGATATTAGATGGTGTGCCAGATTCAATTTTATAGATATGTTTAACAAGTCACAAGCACATTAGTGGCCGATACACTGAAAGGATTTACAGAGAGATTGAAACTGCCATGTTCTGATCCATTTGAAATCAATTGAAACTGACATCTGCTTTATTGAAACTGCCATATTCGGATTCTTTTGAAATCAACTGAAACTGACATCTGCTGTTTTGAAACTGCCATATTCTGATTCTTTTTTAAATCAACTGAAACTGACGTTTGCTGAATTGATGAGAATCATAGAAAATAATGAAAAGCGATTGACCACTAGTTTTTGCAACTCCAAAGATGTAATTTCTCAGCTGATCTCTGTGCTCTTTTGAATGGTTCATTGTTTTTTTGAACCTGCTGTTTTGACATTTTTAGTGCATAAATTTTACAATCTGTAGGGTTTGTGTTTTGTTGTTGTAAAGAAGCACTGCACCAAAAAGCTGTTTTTCTGCCACTGACAGGAGCTCCACTGGTGAAATTCATGACATCTTTTTGTTTGGCCATGTCTGCAGACATGGCTCTAGTAGTTGGCTGGCTATAAGCAATATGAACCAAGAACCATGTCTGCAGTTGCATGCTCAGATTTTTCATTTGGAGAGCTGGGTGTATTGGAGCTAAAAACCTCAATGACGCATGAATCGACAAAAGCGATTGGGATCGGTGTAAACATCCGAAAGAACAATTCCTTGAGCGGAAGGATCAGTTGAAGCAGTATTCAGTTTTGTTTTTATAACTTGAGTTTGGTTTTGAAATTTATGGAAATCTGCCGCATGGCCTCACAATCTATGGAATAAATTCCTTAAAACATGTCAGCTTGAAACATGTTGGCTGTGCAGTGAAATTGCTTGACCCTGCGCAAGCGTTTTTCATCTCCGCTGCTGGGACTGTTTTAGAATGAATGACTTAACAAGCTAGGCCTTAGACAAAGAAACAATGAGGGTACTGCTAGTGCCTGTCACTGAGATACTGCAAGAAATAGGACAGAAAAGAATCTTCAGGTTCCTTATGCACTGACTCACATGGGATCATTGGCCATTTCATTGGTAAGAATGGGGATACTTAAATTTGCATGTTTTTGAATGGCAAAATGTGACATATGAATTCTCATATCAGGCTGTGGAGTGCACATGTAAAAATGTGTTTGTGTCTTAATGGTCTGCATGGTGTCTTTGAATACAAATGAAGGGTTAGACTGTCAGCAGTAATCATTAGAAGAAATGCAGCATGTAAGCCTACATGTCGGGCGCATGTTTTGTCCAGCATGTGTGAGTACAATTGAAATGGGGATCAAGATGAGCCAAACTGCTTATCCTGAGCAAAAAACGAAAACAAAACAAAAAAACTAAACAAAAATGGATTGCAGAACTTGGCTAAATAATAGACCAAAAAAGGAATGCCCATTCTCCAAGGTAATGTGCAAGAAAATACATCCCATCTCAGCATTTGGTACAAGAAGCAGGCCTAAAGGTCAGCCAGATGAAACTGTCCCAAACCCTTCACCAATCCAAGTAGGCTACATGAAACAAACCTACCTACAACTAAAGAATTCACCTACCTTGCCAGCATTATCAGATGCAGGAACAGGTTGTGTGACCACCAAAAATTGTTTCAGCAAGGCTAGAAATATCTTCAAAATGCTGAATGTGTGGAGCTTCTTCCCTCCTCCTGTTTCAGTACAGCATCAACACCAAACAGAAATTGTACCAGAGCTGAGCCCTTTCCATCCTACTTTATGGCTCAGAATGCTGGAGGCTGACAGAAGCGACCTTATCAAGCTGTCAGCTTTACACGAAAAACCTCCAAAGAATTTTGTAAATTGTCTAGCTCAACATCTCTAACCAGCAGGTAGGCTACTTTACCAGTGCAGTCAAGACAGTAGACATGAAAAGGCAATAGAGATGGATTGGTGCCTCATCAGAAGAAAGCGGGATACAATTACCTGAACTACCCTTCATTGACATTTAGAAGGAAGAGACAGGAGTGGAAGACCCGTGAATGCCTAATGATGAATGATAGAACTTTGAGGTCATAAACACATTAGTATACTGGTATTAAACAGGCTGTCTCTGAACAGACAGGAGTGGAGGATCTTTATTGCTGCTCTACATGTCAGTGATGTAATGGACAGTTAACTGCATGGCAACAACAATGATCAAAACAAATCCGTGGTAACTTTGAATGAAATGACCAGGATTGTGATAAAAGCCAGAAAAAGAAATGGTCAGACCTGCATTGAATCTGACAGAACAGCATTTTCAGACTTGTTGCTGGTGTAAGTGACAGAAAAATTAGTTTGAAACACACTTTTCATCAAAGTCAGTCTGCCTCTTCTTTTCATCTCATCAACCACCATGGCAGCAAGTGGACTTGCTTAACCAAATTGTTTGATTGGGATAAGCCAGTTGCAAAGTGGAGCAAATGTGTATGATACTGATACCCTGTGAATTACTGAAAGGACCTAGAGTAGATACACAACAGTTATATCTTCTCTTGACAAGACAATTTGGAGATGCACAGGCTTTATACCATGAGCAGTTTGATTGCTCATTAATGTGGAAATATACAACCGTTGTGCCATAAGCAATTTGATTACTCATCAGTGGGCTTACACAAGCAAATTTGACACAGCAAGGCTGACCATTATCCTGGTTTTTTACCACCAGCATACTTTAGCATTGTGAAACCTTTTCTTGCTGTATGCCACAGTTCACTTCGACTCGTTGTTAGATGGTCTCGATTCCCAACATACTGGCAGTAATCAATAAAATGAATGTTTCTGAGTTGATGAAGTGAAAAATGAAAATAAACTCGTCTCAGGTTGATGCCTTGAATCATGAAGATCCACACACTTGTACAGCTTAGTGGTGTAAGCAAGCAGTAGAAGATGAAGTGGATTGCCATTGTTCCACTTGTTACACTGTTGAGATATCTTTGACATTTCGAGAGTAATGTTTAGAGTTTGTTCAAGAGGGATTCATTGCACTTGGACAGTTCTGTATGCTTTGCACTCAAATCTGCCAGTAATTATTTAACAGACTCCTCGAGCCGGCGTAAAAACTGTGCACTGATCAAGTCTTAAAATGAGGATTGGAGATGGGGAGAAGGGAATCTAAGGATCCATAATCATATCTTAAATGAGAATTATTCGTTCTCCCTTCCTTAGAAAGGGATAAAGATATAATGGAATCCCTATCATAATAGCTCAGGACAGATGTTGCAACAGCATATGTGCAATTTGACATTAGTGGACAGTTTTGGAGTGAGTGTAGGCAAGATGTCGATTTTATAAATTATACAGTAAAAAATACATAGACAATATCACAAAAGAGAGACGGAAACAAGAACGGGACTCTAAGCAAAACAAAAAATAAAAGCTCATGTTAATATTCGAGTCTTCTGCGGGAAAGTGTGGAAAAGATTTGATCAAGTCACAATGTTAAGCCTTTGTGGAACCTTTATCCTGACTGACGGTTCCTATTGGTTGTATGATCACAGTGTATTGTAACAAGACAGCTGCTAGCCAACTAGAGCGATTATGTGAAGGTTTACTGCATTTTTCTTTTTGTATGTTTTTTTTTTTAATCTTCACATGAAGAATTAGTGAATATATAGGCTACCATTCGTGATGCCTCTTGGGTGAACTGAAACTAACCTAATCCCTTACCCTTCCACATGAATCAAAGTCCAGAACATGTAAATGATTTTCATTCAAGCAATGGTAGCATGTTTGAAACAGTAACAGGAAAACTAAAATGACTTGAGCATGAAAAGATACTGTTTGACGTAGTTGGGATAGCATTAGAGGGACTCTGGTCACAGAATATCTCGGGAATGTGTTGAAAATCTGACCAGGGAGTAAAATAGGCCTACTTCCAGGAGAACATCAAAGGAGTCTTAGAGACAAGTAGGCCCTACTTACGTCGTCTTTGAATAGAGAAGTAGGATACAAAGTGGTCAAGCACTTGAGCCTGTCTTTGTATGGGGAAGTACTAGCATGTACCAACACTTTAAAAAATGAGACATGAAATACAAACATTTTTGGTTGCAAAAGAAGACTGCTCTCTTAGTCTGATGAAAACCTGTGAGGAGGCTGAAAATCTGGTGGTGCCAGAAACATGGACTTTGCAGGTAAGAAAGGATGTTTGTCATTTGTAATGACAAGGTCAAGAATGTTGATGATAATGAGAGAAACGACAGCTCCTCCAACTTTAAGAGTGGTTGAAAGCAGCCAAGTATCGTGCAGCGTAAAGGGTCGACATTACGCGAATGGTATAAAGCTGGAGCAAGACGAGATGGTGCTGGTGCATCATGTGCGCATCATCTCATAACCTACAATCACTTAATCACTTGTGTCCTTTGGCTGTAATGTGATATTTCAGATTTAGATACAAAACATACTACACTGGCTACGAATGATACGATTCTTCTGGAGCATGGCTAGAAACTGGTCCCTGATTTACGGCCAGATCTGTTCTGGAAACGTGTGATAAGACTAACCCGAATTGGTCCAAATTCATGGTCAGATTTCCTTAATTCTCATACCTGTAAACAGTTACAGTTAACCACTCGGAGAACGTTGAAAGTAACGAGCTAGATCCCTCTTTGGTTGGAAAGTCTGCAGTAGATTGAAAGATTTTCAAGTTGATGGGAGTAAAAGAAAAAAAAAAAATGCGAGTATGGAAACTTGGAAAGCCTTGAGTCTAGTACAACAACGATGGATTTTGCCTCCCAGAGTTCCATTGGGATTCTGGATCAAGTGATAGAGATAGCAAGAGTTTTGTCATTCACGGAAGAATTTCGGTCAGAGTTGTACGCGTGGTGCTCTTCTGTCCTGCTTTCTCACTTTATTTTCACTATGTGCTTTGGAACGAATGTCTTGTTGTAGTAACTGTGCTTTGTGATTGTGCGTTTCACAACACTCTGGAATTTCTGGTAAACTAGACAATTGAGTATTAATTATCTTACAATGTCGGCTGATCGGTGGGGTTGTCCTGTGCGAACAAGCATGGTAGGGGCCTACTGAAACTACACAGTGACCTCTTTGTGTCTGTAACTCGGGTCACTAGTATGAAGAAAGACTTTTAAGGCGTATCGGCCACTTGGTGGCCCTATTGGCTACTTGTATAGTCTCATTGGCTGTCTAGTCGCGTATACAGCTTTGCATTGCACAGTAGCTTGACCATTGTTTAGTTGCATGGTACTATTTCCCCTGTCATTGTTGCAGTTAAGATGGCAGACACAGAACAGGTTGAGACAGAAAGAAGACAAATTAAAGTGAAATCGAATCCAACTTTGAAGTTAGGACGACACAAAAAAAAAAAGAAAGACAATGAAGACTTACCAAATCGAATCCCGCTTTGAAGTTAGGACAACACAAAGATGCTACATCCTCTCTAATACCAAAAACAGCCGAACTTCAGTGACTACAAACGAACTTTGCTCTTGTGTCGACAGCATGGAAGACCAAAACAAAGTAAGTAGCCTACTGCGACCGCAATGGGCGAGGAAGATGAACAATGAGCCGAGCTTGAGCAATCCTGGAAAAAGGAAAGCGTCTGATAGCTTTGACTTGACAACAGCATGGACAATGATGATACTAATGATATACCAGACACTGACGACTAATCTTAATTTGACATTGTCTTATATATTTGCATCAAATAAGAAAGGCCCAATGTGGACGACACACTCGCATGGACTTTTGATGCAGGACTCGGAAACAAGACAGACAGAAAATAGATCAAGGAACTGCTGCAGTCCAAAACTAGATCAAAGAATATTCTGTCTATGAGACTGCCAAAACTTGTGTTCTCAGGACACTGTTTCACAGAAACGTGACAACCGTCTGGCTAGCGTACAAGATCTAGCGACAGGAGCCTGGCACTTGTTGCATATGTCATGGACTACCTAAAACAAAAGTAGAAGAACTAGTCCAGCCCAGAGATTTTTTTCAAAAATTGGCAGATGTTTCACACCTGCTCATCTCATGTCCCAAGCCCACCGAGACATGTAACGTTCAACACTACACCAGACATGGGGCCTCACACCTACTGAAAATTTTTTTCAGTTTGTCCAATCAACAGACTAGCCTACCGTTTAGGTGATGATACCACAAAAAGGATAAAAGAGATCACCAAGGCACAAAAGCTTTCTAGAAGAATGGGGTTTCCAAAAAACAAACCATCGAAGGATCAAAACACATACTCCAACCAACCCCTCATATTACAAGGAGCTAGAAGACATCACGGGTTCAAAAGACCAGGTCGCCAAATCCGCAATAACACCAACTCCATCACACCCTGAAGATACGGAAGAAAGTGACTCCTTCACCTACCGAGAGCCCACTCCTTCCACCCTTACAACTGGTGAGTGACCCCCCCCCCCCCCCCCCCCCTTCCCACCGAAATACACCAGAGAATTTTTATGGGGTAGAAAGAGCTGATCATTTAGACAATTGGACAAATTACGAATGATAGGCCTACTGGATTTTGGATCGGTTTAAAGGGGTTAATATTCAGTTCTTTTTAGACCCATGACTTGCTTCACCAAAAAAGGAGATAATTATGTTTCTCGAGTTAAGAATTTCAGACAATCCAACAGGAAATTGTAAAACTGGAACCGAAAAGGATCATTCTCCAGATGCATACATTCCCGGGGAATTCATTTCCCGTGTTTTCACCCAACAGCAGAAGGATGGTCAATTCAGATTCATCTTAAATCTGAAAGGGTTAAACAGAAATTTTTTTTATTTCAAAATGGACACATTAATTTAAAACAAGCTGTTAGCCTGATGAAGCAAGTATGTTTTTTCGCATTCGTCAGTCTCAAAGATGCTTACTATTCTGTTGACATTGTGAAAGAAAGAAAGAAGAAAATATTTTTGATTTAATTTGCAAAACAAATTTTATGAATTTAAAGTTCTCCCTCAGAGATGTCATGATACCCTGAGACTTTTCACAAAGGTCTTGAAACCAGACCATCAGCAGGGACATACAGTAATCGTCTATCTAGGTGACACATTGGTACAAGGTGACACACATGAACTCTGCATGCATGCAGTAAAAGATACTACTTGTAGGCCTATGTTGGACAAGTTGGGTTTCACCATTCACCCTGTGAGATCAATGTTAGAACCGAAGCAGTGCATTGAGTTTCTGGAATTTCGATTGGATTCTGAATGGGTTTTCAGTTGGATTCTGTGTCCATGATACACCATGACTGTTGCTATCACTGAAAAGAAAGCTGAAAAACTCACTGAAGCCTGTACCAAAATAAAGAGAGACAAAGTAGGCCCTACATATCAGACAATTGGCTGAACTCATTGGCAGAATGGTAGTCACTCAACTTGGTGTGTGGATTGCCCCAATTTCCTATAAACGTCTTGACATTGCAAAAAATGAGGCACTAGCTGAAAACAAAGGAAACGTTGATAGTTAAATACAGCTTACAGATAACAGGATACTGAATGGTGGATTCAAAACGTCTAAATATCCTATCACCGTAACATGGAATGAACCAACTGTTTTTGTTCAGTCAGACGCCTCACGGTCTGTTTTGGGGGGAGTGAGAAATAAACAGACAATGGCACATGATCAGTAGATGAACAGGGAGATCATATTAATTGCCTTGAACCCAAAGCAGCCCTGTTCACACTCAAATCCCTTGCAGGGAAACCCAATTGCCCACGTTACTGTTGGACAATAGTAGCCTACCACTGTCGCCTGCATTAATGAAATGGGCAGCACCAAACCGGAATGTAACAAAATTAAAATGGAAATTTGGCTTTGGTGCCTAGAGTCAAACAATATTGAATCACCAGCCCACTCACCAGGCTCTCAGAATACAGATGCTGATTCTAGGACCCACAAACATGAACTAGAATGGAGTCTGAATTTGATGTTTTTACAAACGTGCACCAACTTGGAGAATGCTCAGTTGACCTGTTCGCATCCAGATTAAATGCTAAAATACAAAAGTAGCCTATGTAGGCCTATCTTGGAAACCAGACCTAGAAGCATGGGGTGTGGATGCTTGTAGCCTAAATTGGGAACAGTTTTTCACTTTTTGCTTTCCTCCTTTTAGCCTTATCCCGAACTGGAACGACAAAAGGCCGAATGCATCCAGTGTGGCCAACTCAACCTTGGTACACCAAAATCCTTCACATTCTTACAGATTACCCAGTGCTTCTACCTCGAAAACCGGATCTACGAACCAATCCAAAAATCAGTGAACTTCAACTCCGGAATAAAATGAGGTTGATGGCCTACAGGCATAGGGACTTCTTACAGAAACTGCAACAATCATCGTCAGCTTGGAGACAAGGGACAAAGAAGTTACAACGCATCCAAAGATGGTTATTTTTCTGTTCTGAACAGAATAATAAAAAAAACGTTTTTTCCATCTCCATCAGAATTACTGATTTTCCCCACTGTTCTTTTCGAGGAAAGCAAAGGCTATAGTTGGTTAATGTTGCTAGGAGTGCTGTTTCTATGTTTTCTTTGAATGACGACAAATCTAGGCTCTCATCCTTAAGTCTGCAAAATTCTTATGAGGGATGCTTAATCAGAAGCCTCCCCTACCCCACACCGAAGTTACCTTGGATGTAGAGACGTTTCTTGACTTTCTTAGGAAATGGTCACTTGCTAAGTGCCTGTCCTTTCCCCAATTATCACTGACGGTAACAATGCTATATTTGTTGATATCGGGACGACAGGGTGAGACTCTGGCTGATGAATATCTGCAACATTTCTTGGAATAAGGGAGAAGTTAGATGTAAGATTGGAGACTTGCTCAAAACCTCAACATCTACACGACATCAGTTGGAACTGCCCTTCACAACCCATCGACCTGACAGATGTGCTTGCCCCGTTACCTACCTACAAGTGTACCTGAAGTGTTCAGAAGCATTATGAAGCTCTGAAACCAAACTCTTTATCACCTGGCAGGACCCTCGTAAAGGCATCTTCCAAGATGCATTAAATTAAGGTGGATGAAGATTTGCTTGTCCAAAGCTGGCATAGATACAACTTATTTTCACACCACATAGCCTACTACCTGGTCTTCGGCCACAGCAAAAACAGCTGGAAATGTGCCATTAAAAACTATCCTGAAAACGGCTGACTGGAAACATAAAAGTAGGCCTACTTTCGCTGCATATTACCACAAGCCTATACTCACACGGGGTCATTTTGGCAAAGCTGTCCTTCAAGGAAATAAAAGCAAATAAATGCCTGTCTCTCAAATCTCGCTTGATCCAGAATCCTGACAGAATTCAGGGAAGCAAAACACCACAAATGGCACAATCAAACGAACTCATCTTGTGACGTTTGAGTAGGGTTTTGCATACCAGTAGGAAGGTAGTCTGAGTCCTTTGTGTCTATGGTTTAGGCCTGTGAAATATTTTGCTGGGACATCGCAGAAGAGTTTACCAGAATGAAGCAGAAGGCATGCTTTTTGATCTAAACATGTCATGACAGAACATAGAGCACAGCCTGATTTTCTAAGGTTTATCTTGAGGCAGCAGCGATATCGTACCTCTGATGAAGGGGGAAAAAAATAGCAGATAATTAAAATGATTTGACGATTTCTCACAGTTCATGCAATCGGTGAAGCAGCATACATAGTCGTAGCTGACCACCAGTAGCTTGTCAAAGGTAGTCCACAACTGAACATCAACCATCAGACCTCTTATGTCATGTGGGTGTGGACTGTCTCTCGTATGCAGACATGCACACATATATTATAATCATTTTGTTGTTTGCAAAGCATATAAAATTCTTTGTAACGAAATTTAAACAAAAAACAGGATATATCTCAGAATATAGGGCCTACACTCTGGGATAAACGTGGTTGTGGAGTAGATCTGCAACCTGGCCCAGAAACCTGCTGCGACAATCAGTATGCGTTTCACATTGATTTCTTTTCTCATTTTTACTTTCTGTGTGTGTGTGTGTTTTTCGTCTTAAACCTCATATGCCTTTTGCTTTTTCTTCTCTCCGTAACTTCTTGTTCATATGCCTATGCTAACTGTACTCTGCTGAGCCTAGTTTGTGTTTTCATTTGATTAAAGCCAAACCGTAGTTTTTATATTCTCTGGACCCTGCTTTCATATTTTTCTAATCATCCTTTGCTTTTCAGCAGAACTGAGGAGAGTGATATTCAATAGATAACAAGGTAGGAAGTATGGTTTCCCCGACCACTTGACCACATCTGCATATAGCTAAAGATTTTTTAATTTTTGATCATTGGAAGGAATGCTGCAATTAGAATGTGATAGCACATATCTGGAAAGGTGAAGTACTTGTACAAAGAATGTGGAACCATCTGTCAAAATCTTGAGGTATTCAGCCAGGAAGCATGATTACCTTTTGGCTGCATCAGCTGTGCAGGTTTCATGACTTGCTTGGCGCTGTGCCCAGAATATTATAATGCTCATCGAAACGAACACAGGTGTATGTAAAACGATAAAACAATGAAAGCAATCAAACTGGAGAACTGAAGAACAAACGCATACAAAAATAACATGCAAACATTATATGTGGCTGCAGAGACAGACACAGTAGCCTACAATTACAACATATTATGACCACAAAAGTAATTTTCTTTTGCCCATTTTTGTTGAGACAAAGGATCTGAATCGAGTGATATGTAGGCCTACTTTGAAACTAAAAAGAAAACAACAACGCAAAACAATTCCAAAACCAAAGAAAGATGAAGCAGTGAAAATATCGCCGACATGTGCACGTATCCCTCAGCTAATTATTCATTCGATGATCCTTTTGTAGCCTACAATTACTAGTTTCTTTTGTTTGAATCTGATTGGATGATTTTTTTTTCATGAAACATCTGACATTTGAACTATGAAAGCTGAGTTATTAAAAAGAATTTATTTTGCTTCCCCATCAACTTTGCGGCTCCAGTGGTGTTGATCCCACACCACTCATTCCAGTTCTTTAATTAACACACCACAAACCAAGTTCATATCGGTGGAAGTCACTTTGCTTGGGAGTCAGCGAGGTCAAGCAACCATGGTGCCACCCACCAGAGGAGACTGCGCTACTGTTGGATGACTTTTGTAGAATTAAACATTGCTTGTTTTGATTCAACTTACTAAGGACACTGCCTGTTAAGGCCCCAACTAATTAAAGTTATAGCTCGTTCGTGGAGCCAGACTGACTGACTGACCTCTGGTCAGAAGTGATCATCATGAACCCTCCTATGACAGACCCTATGAACCACTGACACCAAAGATCCCAACTTGAATTTTACTAGGGGTTTTACTTCTTGCCATAATCATGCCACTGGTATGTAGGGCAACAATATGCATTTTGCCATTCAGGATCTACATCTTGTCAATAGCTTTCATTTGGCTTTCACCACTGTCCTTCATTTGAATATTTTGTGATGAGTCTGGAAGCCCATACAAAAGTGTTGGTGCCTTCTGTTTCTTGCCTAGACTTGCATTGTGAGATACAGATTACGGTAGGCCTATACACTTCCAACATGCCTGCCAAACTTCGTTTTTCTGAATAGTCATATAAGTCTGGTATAACCAATGAGTCATACAGATATACACCATTCTGCAATAAAACCATCGAGAAAACTTTGAGGGTAAGGGGGAGTTTCAGTTTGGAGAAACCTGAATGCAACAATGTTGAGCCTCGCTATACGCCTTAGTGAAAATTCACTCAGATCTGTTGAGTCACACCAACAGGATTTTACCACTTCGTAATCTTTTCTCCCTTCACTTTTTTAAAATAGAAATTGGTGAATAAGCAAAAACATCAACTTTTTGTGTGGTATACGTTCTTGGTGAAAATTCACCCATGCTTTCAAAGAATAGCTTTGCGTGGCATTTGTTGTGGGTGAATTTTTATCCATCACAGTGGTGAAAACTAATACATGGCATGGTCTGAGTTGTCTACAGGTCATAAATATTGGTGATAAACCAACTCCCTGGTGAATTTGGATTTGAAGTGTTTATCTTTCTGTTCGAGGGAGTTTCATTAAGTTAATAACAAGGGTGATTTTTCACCCACAACATACGGTGTGCGAGTTTTACTGTATAAGCAGCTATTGATGAATAATCACCCAGTGCATATAGGCCTACCATGGGAGAGCACCTCTTTAGTAGCATGGCGGAATTTTCACCCTATTTATTTGATGCGCAAAAATTTAGGCAGTGTTCGGTGAAGGTTGATAAAGGCGACTTAATATGTCTTAACTGTTGAAAAGAGTGCACACCCACTTTAGAGAGAATGAACATTTTTAGAAAGAACGAGCTCCGAAGATCACTTCCAATTGGCAGTCGGCAGGAAGTGGAAAAAACGGCCACATATATCATCAGATGTATGACTTCTCAGATGGCAGATAATATATGACGATTTCCACAAGTTCACAGACAGATTGAAATATTTTTGATCATTTCGGTTTGTGTCCTTTCATCTCATGTAAACAGTAGGCCTACAAGCCCTATCCCCTGGCAGAGCCTGCACCTGGTTGATCTGAATTGTGGGACCATTTGAAGGATGCAAAGAGAACAGCAGGGAAATATACCATAGGTTATCAGAAATCACAAGAGGAGTGTGTCAATGACCACACTTGAAATTTCATTGCAGAAAAGAAACGGCTCCATCAGAAGCTGCTCAGAAATACTTCTGACAACATCGTTTTCTTCCTAACTTGTGTCGATACAGAAGTCAAACGCTGTACCCAAAGAGACAAAAACGGTAATGGCTAGACAGCCAAGTCAATTACACAGAGGAGGCAGCTACCTTACAGTGATAACAGGTCAGTATATAGCATTGCCAAGTGAGTCACTGGCATTTCCACAAGATCCAACACATTAATTCCAGAGATGGAACAGTCCTGTTCAGTGGAGAGGTGAAACTCACAAGATGGGCAGAACACTTCCAGGATATTTAACAGATGTGAACCTACAGCTACTGCCCAGCCCGAAGGTCCTGTATTGTATATTGACATGGATGAATTCACTGAAGAAGAAGTGAAGACAGCCATGACGTTGCTGAATAACGGCTAGTCTCCAAGTATGGATAGCATTAGTGCTGAAATGCTCGAGGCTGGTGGACAGGAGATTGCCTCTTGGATGGTGTATATTTGCAACGAGGCCTGGAGATCGGGAGTGGGCCCAGAAGGTTGGAAAGAGGGTTCTGTTATCTGCATTCCCAAGAAAGGAAGCTGCTGTAATATAACTGAAGAGAGATGACGTTGCTTTACGAACCTGGAAATGTATAGGCCTACTTGAATGGGATTAGAAGTGTAGTGAAAGACTTGGTTTTCAGACCAAACCAGCACTGTGCAGGTCTGACCTTTACACATCGACGTTTTGTAGAGAAATGTCAATAGCCTATTTCAGTCTGTTGCAACATGTGTCATTCCAAATTTACCTGTTAAAACTGTGAAATGATCTGCGACCAATATCAGAGTCATGAACTTTTCTTCACACGTTATTCATCTGTCTTGAGAGTTTCTCATACTCTAAAAAAAATGTTTTTAAAATTTTTGTGGTCAGTAGTTTCAGCTGGCGTTCTCGATTTATTCTTGCCGTTAAGGTTATTTCGTCCAGTTTTAAAGAATGACACCCATCTACAAAATTCAGCCTTGAAAGAACTTGTGTCCTTCATACTCTTCGTTGTGTTTTTAATATATCTGCACCAGAACTTCCTTTCTACAGTTTAATTTCAGTGTAGTCGCGTCCTTCTTAAACATTAAGCATTTTCGACGTGACGTCGTAATAAATGACGTCACAAATATTCAGCTAATGTGATTAGAGCACAGAATAATTGGGTCAGGCTTGTGCAAAATTTGAAAGCGCTGTGACAATTACATTCATTCAAGTTCTCCGGACATTCTCACAATGCATTAAATGACCATCGTAGATGCCTTTGTAAATGCAAATGGTCAAATGAAAGTAAAAGTAATGTCAGTAAGATAATGTTCCGTCTCAAATCCGTAAATATGAAGTGAATTCTACTCTTACCTCTTACTTACTTTCCTCATCTTCTGCAAAGTAGAGACAAGGAAAAAAAATCGCAGTCCTGGCAAGACTGATATCATATCCGAAGATTAAACAGTTGACAAAGTGTAGACTGCATGGTTGTGACAGATGCAAGAGGATGTAGACTGTAAGTGCTTGAGTGATAGTGGTGGGAGAACAATCTAAAAAAAACAAAACATCATATGTTATGGGGAAACATGATTTTAGGCCTTGGAAGTTCTCAAGGAGAAAAATTAGGGAAGCTGGAGGCCTACAACACGAATGAACGAAAAGGGGGGCGACCCTTCAACAGAAAATTGGGACACCACCATTCATCTGCTGACAAGTAGGGTCACACCCATCACATGACTCATCCAAAGTGACCAACAAGAGTGGAACCAACCTCACAACAGAACGAGTTATTTGAAAATGGTCTCGAGACGGGACAGAAGATAGTATTAAAGGGAAAAAAGGTGGTTCTTGACTGCAACCCCCCGAGTTCTATCTCCCACAATCCCAGATTTACAGGCTTACTATACAGGGGAGTGAAATAGTAATGATTTATGTTTTTGTCTGGGCCAGCATTACCGGAGCATGACCATTCCCTCACCCTCGCTGTGAAATTTTGTGGTATTCTGATGTAAAACCATGACAAATGGGTTCAGATTTGATTGTTGCAGTTTGTCACCAAATTGTCATTGAAAAAAAAAAGAAGTCATAAACGCGTAGAAATTAAACCGAAAAAAAACAACAACCTTGTTTTTGAAAGTCTAAAGTCTTAGCTGTAGTTGAAACTTATCAGTTGTTAAAACTTGTGTGGAAAAACAAGAATATCTCCATGAAACACAAGATCAGGCTCTGACGTGTACCAGTATATTCCGTCTTCCTGTATGCATGCCAGACGTGGATGGACCTTCACAGCCCATTTGGACGGATGAATCCAAGCCATAGAAATGAGGTGTTGCGCAAGATACTGATCACAAGATACACTGATGGTAGGCTATCACCTATGAACAAGTGCGCCAGTCAAACAACATATTGGCCCATATGAAGATTTGCAGATCAGTTAAAAGAAGACTGTGTTGGTATGGCCATGTGACTAGATCCAGTGACCTTCCTATATCAGCCCTCCAAGGAACTGCTGAGGGAGGGAGACAGGGGTGAAATCAGAAAAAAAAAACCCACCATGGACTGACAATATTGCAGAATGGACAGAAAACACCCATTGTAGAGACTTGGTCTTTGGCACACGACCGACAGACCTGGAAGATTCTGGTGAACACTTATGTAGTGCAGCGCCTCAATGACTCTCAAGAGAGTTTAAGGAGAAGGAGAAGAAAATTGTAGCATTTCATTAGCCATGAGGTTGAGTTTAGCGATTTAAACTGAGCCTATGTTCTGAGGCTACACATACGCATATATTCCATTATAGATTTACGTCTGAAAAGACTATGGATACTACAACTGTCGATTTTATGTAAGATTTCCAGATCCTTCAGATTTTGTTGTAAAGAAGTGAACGGCTTTTTTTTTTTTAATGCATTCTGGCATCGATTCTGGCACGCTGGGGGCCTGCTTGGAATATTAGGCCTAACAGTACGGTCTACGTGAAATTGTAGGTCCAATGATAATGTCAAACAAGTAATGTTTGTATCATCAAGTGAACACTAAACCATCTTTTATTATTATAAAGTAATAAAAGTTAAAACAGAAAAAAAAACTAATGTAAATCTGTTATTTTTGTTTCATTCTTGAAGACTGCATCTCCCAGTGCTTGGAATAAATTCCGTATGCATTAATTAATGCTGCAAATGCCATGTGAAAAGATTTAAAAAATAAAAAGATATAACGGTACGAGTCTTCGGATTCTTATAGGTCCTTCGTCTGTTTTTGTATCAATCTGTCACTGAGACAGGCTTGGGCAATGGTACTTGTAAATAAAATCCAATGGGAAACGTAGACCTGTCTGTAATAAAATTTAAAAGAAATGTAGTTGTAATGCCCCATAAAATTCCTCATGAATGCTGTCAGTTTGGCTTAACATTGTAACTTGGTTACTAACATACGGTGACTCATATTAGATATATTGGTTACCAGTGTAACTTCAACGTTGATAAAGAAATTGGAGCCTATGTAGGCCTACATTGGGTCTGTTGGGAGGTCTACCTCTGTTCCATTTTTTTCCTCAGCGCGTTCACGTGTCTGCGTTGGCTGACATGCTTGCTTATCATTCTTTTGCTTGCCTCTTCGTTTGTATTCAGTCGCGTTTGTGTGCACGTGCATACTCGTGGGGAGAGAGAGAGAGAGAGAGAGAGAGAGAGGGGGGGGGCTGTGCACGCTGTGATTCATTTACAGATCTGTTTGTGAGTGTTGTGCCTGGTGTTGGGTGTTAATATTGGTGCACATCTGTCGCTATCATTTCATGTTTTGTTCACATCCGTCTCTGCACAGTGGTTTGTGTGTGTTAGTATGACTAGAAACAGATTTGTTTGCGCGAGTAGCTCTAGGCCTGGGTGATATAGGCTACACGTCATCAATCACAGGCAATCTTCCACATAATGTGCTTCTGAGCTCTTTTGCTGAAGATGATGTATGTGGCTCATTGTCTTGACCCACTCCAGAGGCTGACAACTGAGCAATGAGCCTATTTTTTGAAACGCACGTGTGTGTGAGCTTTGCATGCGCGTGTGTACAAACACACACACACACATACACACACACACACACACACACACACACACACACACACACACAACAGAGAGAGAGAGAGAGGGTGGAGGGCTATGATAACTATATTTCCATTTGTCCAGCACAGCAGATGAGTTTGGTACGGTAATTGAGTGATTGGGACACCGTCCTTCCAATTGCAAGACCTGGCTTGAATCTACTTAGGAGGTAGGTTCGAATCTACTTAGGTAGACCTACATCTTGCAAGATACAGGGTACAGATTTTTCCAATCTCTGGGGTCGACATGTGTGTTGTAAACTTTCTAGTATCTGAATCTTCAATGTAGTAGGCCTATATGTATGCAGAACATAAAAATGTGGCTTACATGTTTAAAAGAAGAAGAAGAGGAAGAAAAAAAAAAAAGAAAAATCCTAAGCTTCGTCACTGTCAGGTGGCTTACAGAAACGCCCAACATGTACGCCCACCGGCCAAAGACAAAGAGCATGGAAACTGTGCAGGAACTTACTGCCTCCGCCGTATAGGTCAGACAATGTGCATGCGTACATTTGAGACAGCATGGCTGAAAACACAAGAACTGTCTGACACTGTGCATGTGTGCGTTTGTGTGCGTGTGTGTGTGTGTGTGTGTGAGAGAGAGAGAGAGAGAGAGAGAATGGGAGAGGATATGGATGAACGCCAGCTTGTCCTTTTTTATGCTTTTCATGTTGCATATATTGGTTGGTTATTTATGTGGGTTTGTTCACTCGTAGATGCATGCGCGCGCATGTGTGTGTGTGTGTGTGTGTGTGTGTGTGTGTGTGTGTGTGTGTGTGTGTGTGTGTGTGTGTGTGTGTGTGTGTGAGACTGAATGTTTCATTCTGGTGTTTTGTGTCTGTAGGTATAGCACTATGACGATATGAGTATCATTACATTCGAGTCGGGAGCCTACTAGTTTTATGTTAACCTGACAAATATGATGATGGTAAGTGGTGTGTGTGTGTGTGTGTGTGTGTGTGTGTGTGTGTGTGTGTGTGTGTGACATGCATCAATGTGTATGTGTGTATGCATGCGCGCGCGTGTGACATGCTTATGCGTCAGTGTGCTCTGCCCGCGCGCAATGTGTGTGTGTAATGCACATGATGCTGTGCTCTGAGTGCTGAAGAAAGTGTGATACAGACTGGCTTGAAACATGAGACTTCAGATAATATGTTACAGTCATTGACTGCAGTGTTTGGCCTACGTTACGCGGCCAGGTCAAATGTTGAGTTTGTTTCGACATCTGGGCAACTCGCTCGAACGATCAAGGTCATTGATTAATTGCTGTTTTTTTGCTTTTGCAAAATTCAGAAAAATGCTAGTCATCTGATAATCACGGCTATTTGTAAACAGATTCAAATCATACTTCATCATACATATAATACAATTATGAAGCTTGTATCTGTAAAAAATGAATACGTTTGGTTGATTTTCAAGGTGGGTAGGCCCCTATATGCTCAAAACTTTTTAAAGGAAACACATATAGGCCTACACTGTCACCCCCCCCTCCCCCCAACACACACTCACACCATAAAACGAGCAAACGTGCACAGTCGTGTGACCCCATCACCATCCCCACCAACACAAACAACTGTAGCATATGAGAATAAGATTGTCGTATGGTTTGACTAACTTGAAATGGTGCGATTGGAAATTATTTCATGTAGGGTGTGTGTGTGAGAGAGAGAGAGAGAGAGAGAGAGAGAGAGAGAGAGAGTGTGTGTGTGTATGTGTGTGTGTGCGCGCAAACGCTTCGCGCATAGGATATGTTTGCAAAGATCACTTCTTCCCCCTCCCCCTTAGGGATGCCGGGGGTTTTTCAGTACAAATAGTGTCCTCACCTTCTGGAAATTCTGTGCTAGAAATTTGCTCTCCTGTCAGTCTCTTTGTTTCTATCTTGCTCCTTTGCTTTGTCATTTCTTTCCTATCATTTTCTGCCTTGCTGGACCATTCACCTGTATGTGTTCGACAAAATCTTACGTGCTTGATGTTTGGCTCAAGGGAAATGTGATAGAGCAAAGCAATTTTAGGTAATTTAGGCCCGTTTACATATATATTTTAGTGTCCTTATGTTTAACCCTTTGACTTCTGCTTCCTGTTCACCAGCATCCAGCACTGTCAACATGCCAGCAAACAAAATCTTAACCCTTTGAGTCAAAGGGTTAAATTCCTATTCAGGCATACTTTTTATATCCCCTGTGTGATAAACTTGACGGAGTGGTCAACGGATGGGCATCTCCTTAGATTACCGTATGTGCGCGAATGCATCGATATGTGTAGGCCTACTTAATTATCTTTTTCTTTTTTTCCTGTTGAAATATTATTGTGTAGGGCCTACGTTTTGAAACGGTTATGGCCCTGAAATGGCTATATGCAGTTGGCTGAGCTGTAAACAAAAATAATCGGTAGGCCTACCCCCTCCCTCCCCTCCCCCCCCTTTTTTTTTTATTTCAAAGCTGGATTTCTCCAAATTTGAGTAAAAGGTCCTTTGGTGGGTAGTAGGTCTACCACAGAAATCAAGACCAGACTAGCGATCGCAACAGCAGCAATGGTAAAGCTAAACAAGATCTGGAAGAGCAGAGAGATCGGCTTTCCATCGAAGATGAAGCTGTACAAGTCCCTGGTGCTCCCCATCCTGCTGTATGGATGCGAGAGCTGGACCATGACAGCAGAGACCACCAAGAGAATCCAGACGTTTGAAACTAAATGCTTCAGGCGCTTGCTCAGGATCTCTTGGCAAGATCGGAAGACAAACGACTTTGTGTGGAGCCAAATAACAACACTCGCAGGCCCACAAGAACCCCTCCTGGCAACAGTCAAGAACAGGAAGCTGTCGTGGTTCGGGCATGTCACACGCCACAACTCACTGCCCAAAACGGTCCTCCAGGGTACACTGGGAGGCGGCAGACGAAGGGGACGACAAGCCAAATGCTGGATGGACAACATCAAAGAATGGACCAGGTTGGATGGCCCCACGCTGGTGCGACAGGCGGAGGACAGGACCGGTTGGCGACGGCTGGCTTCAAGAGTGTCTCTCATCTCTCCTCTACGCCCATCACGGGCAGGAGAATGATGATGATGATGATGAGGTCTACCACAAACATCCTTGTACAAATACACAGACTGCTCTCTTTGGTGGGTAGTAGGTCTACCACAAACATCCTTGTACAAATACACAGACTGCTCAGCTTGTGATTGTAGGCACGACGGTGACAATCTCAGAATGACATTAGATGACACATTTATGAAAATTTTCTCTCTCTCTCTTTTTTTTTTGTCATTGTTTACAGTGCAATAGTTGCAAGGAAATATCGGTAAAACATATTTTACCGATTGTCACTCAACAGGAATATTCAATTTTTTTTTGTCTCTTCTTTAATAGACGTGCCATCATTTCATTAATAGACTGGAGCCAATTGGGCCCATGAGCTGGGTTTCCAGACACACTATGCCTGTGCTGTCTGGCGTGTTACAAAAACACGGCCTGCTGCCTGATCTTCGTTTATAATGTGTAGGGGAGACAATAGTGCATTATCTAGTCTCAAACACATGGACACTCACGCAAGTACACACACAGACAGACAGACACAGGCAGACAGACAGACAGACACACACACACACACACGGTACACTCACAGGGAAACAAGACAGGGACGGAGGGGTAGGCCTACATAGGTACACTCGTATTGAAATTGTGTTATTCCTTAGTGTGACAAATGGGGGAGAAAAAGTCTGAAGTTGTGAAGCCACACTCACGTGTCGGTACACACAATAGGCTCATTTTGTTATCCTGTCTCTCTGTTTGCCTGTCTCTGTGTTTGTCTCTGTCTGTCTGTATGTCTGTCTTTGTTTTTGTCTCTGTGTCTGTCTTGTCCGTCTCAGTCTCTCTCTGTCAGTCTGTTTGTCTGTCTGTCTGTCTCCCGCTCTCTGCCTCTGTCTGTCTCCGTTTCCCTCTCTGTCTCTGTTTTTATCTGTCTCTTTTTGTGTTTAGTCCTGTCTGTTTCTTCTTGTGTGTCCGTCTCCCTATCTCTCTCTGTCTCCGGCTGTCTCTCTTGGTCTGTCTCTCATTCTGTCTTTGTCGATCGGTCTGTCCATCTGTCTGTCTATGTCTGTCTCCTCGCTCTGTCTGTCTGTCTCTCTAACGCACACATATTTACACACGCGCGCGCGCGCACACACACACATACAGACTCACAATCACATTATAAAGCTGAATGTCATAATTAACAAAACTAGCAAATGTCTATAGAATAATCAAACAGTATGCAATCTTTGAATGGCTTTAGATGACTGATTTGCGAAATTCATCTTTTTTTTTTTTAATCATTGTTTACAGTAGGCCTACAATTATTGCAAGGAAATATTGATAAATCGTGTTTTACCAAATGTCATGCAGCAGGATTATTCTCGTCTTTTCCCCTCTCGTTGACACTTAAGACATTAGGAAGTGCAGAACTATAAAGTGCCCATCAGCTTCATACCTTGTATGTAGGCGTGTATTTCGTGCGTGGAGTTTTCATGACCATTAAGTATTGTATGCTGTTCTATCCAGTCGTACTCTATTCAAACACACACACGCGCGCGCACACACCACACACACACACACACACACACTGAAGTCTATCCCTTCGGAAGGGGACGAAGAACTAGTCAGACCCGCGTGTCTTCTGGCCAGAGAATGCTAAGATCCCACTGCAGTTGGAAATCGTGAAAAGCGGGGCATTTGCCCGGCTGCCCTGGCACAAAACTATGGGAGAGATGGGTACATTTCTCAGTTCCCTCCCCTGGAAGCCCAATCGGCCTTCTTGCCTTTGTGAAGTCTTGGTTAAAAAAATGAGAGAAAATATTTATGCCTATGTGTGGATAGAAAAGATGACAACTTGTGTGTGTGTGTGCGTGCGTGCGTGCGTGTGTGTGCGTGCGTGCGTGCGTGCGTGTGTGTGTGTGTGTGTGAGACAACAAGAGAGGTGACGGCCTGGGTCAAGGGTCACACGTCCTACTACCCTCCTGTCTTTCCCCTCCCAGTTTGCGTGTGCTTTGTGCCCTGGAGATTTGGTCTTTGTTGATTGCTTTGGTGAATGATGAGAGTGCGCTTTGGTTTGATTCTTGTGTCAAGAATTGGCGCCTTATAAATATTATTATTATTATTACACATAGTCATACGCACATATATGCACACACAAACAGACACACAGACACAGACACACACACACACACACACACAGACACACACACACACACACACATTCTCCCTCTTTCTCTCTGTCTCTTTTGCTCTCTCTCTCTCTCCCTCATACACACACACACACACACACACACACACGTATGCACGCAGCACACAACAGGCACTCGCACACCCATTATTCGTTCATCATAGATAACGGATTTGGTGCAAATAAACTGCTACTAATCATGTAACCAATATAATTATGTAACATGTGTATAACAGAAAAAAAAACCCGTACAAATTCCTTGTCTCTTGCACCTGTCAGCATTAATTACCAGACAAGGCATGCCACCATGGTGGTTTTTAATGGCAGTCGCAATAGCACGAGGCTGAAATTTTCACGCTACCGTTGAACGAGCACAAGGATGGGATGGCTCCAGCACGGGTGTGGCGGTCACCTTGATTGTTACACAGGTCAGGCGAGCTTGATTGTTACGCAGGTCAGGCGAGGTAAGCAGTCTTGATATAAGAATGTCTGTGGTAGATACCAGTACATGGATATGGAACATAACTGTACCGTATTTGGACCAGGATGGTTCGAAATGTGAACAGATTTACTCTAAGATACCTTGGTTGGTTGTAGATGAAACTTTTACTTGTTTCAGAAAATTCGGGCCTCAGCCCATTTGTTGTGCTTTAGAATAATTAGTTCCAGTGTGTCTCGCTTGGGTCTCTCAAAGGTGAAGGTCATGACTTCTAAAACGTGTCGCAAGAAAACGTCATCAAAGTTTCTCGAACGTTTGTCAATGATTTGGACCAAATTTAGGTCACACTACCGGTAGTAATCCTTATTCAGGAGTGTAAGTAGCCTACAAGGAAAATCATGGATTAGTAATTTTATTACAACTACTGTGGCTAACAATGACATATATATATATATACCTATATATATATATTATGTCATATATGTGTGTGTGTGTGCCTATTATATATATATATATATATATTATATATATATATAGGTCCTATATATACATATATATGTAGAGAGAGAGAGGTAGAGAGAGAATTGCCGGTAGGCCTACTTATATCTTGACGATTTATGCACCAATTTTAATTAAATTTGAAAGGTATATTTGATGCCAAGGGGAAGCTCAAGTGTTCAAACATTTATGTTAAGTTAAAGTTAACTGTCGGACATTATATGTTAAAACATGGGAAAAAGAATAAGGGGAGAAAAGAAGATTGCTGTGCATGTGCACTTCCAGTCGTCAGCTCCATCCTGTAGACCCTGCATCTGTACTCAGGATGTCACAGCTTTTTCTTTCCAGGTCACAGTTTGCTGCCTCAGAGTCGCCCCGTGTAGAACGTTGCCAGAGCTTCTGGTGGCATGGTTTTTCCCTGGCAGTAGGCCTACATATTGCTTGTGGGCGATCTTTTTAAGCACTTGGATGTATTTTTACATGTAACCTACCTTACTTTGGTTAGCCAATTTTACTTGAGTTCATGTTTCTTTGTTTAGTATTAGTAGTAAATCTGAATTGACAGCTTGGACCAGAGACGTTCTTTGTCCAATCAGAAACAATCTGTGCCTTCAGTTGTTTGTTTGATTAGACATTTAACTTTAATTAGACTTTAATTTTAAATAATAGAGCACTGTTGTAGTAATACAGTGTAGACTACGATCAGCACTATTGTAAATGCACATGTCTGGAGAAATGCACGGAGAACTTGCTTGCTCGATTTGGTTGTTTTACATCAGCACCCATCTCGGGTGATAAGGCCGACGTGGATAACCATCCTAGGGAAGAAGGGGGGGGGGGGGGGGGGGTTATCTAATCCTATTCCGACACCACCAGAACAACAATGGTATTAAAATGGGGCAGTAAGGAGACCAGTTTTAATGTAGCGCACTCTGAGATTCGAACCCACAACCGTTAGCACGTGAATCCGATGCTCAGCCAACCGAGCTACTGCACTGAGAAAGAAAGGGCAAGCCTTTATGTGGCAAGCTGTTGTGGGGCAGAGGATGCAGCGCTTCAAACTTCTTAGTGGGACAGGTCTCTTTGTTCTGGTGTCGGACATCACGCTTATTTCGTCATTGACAACAGGAGGAAGGACGGGAGGTCAGCCTTGAAAATCGCGTCTTATTTTATCTTGTCCCCAGGTTATGATTTTACACCTGTTTAGTCGAATCTGTGTTTCATTCACATCTATTGATCCACTTCTTGTGCCCATGCACACGCACACGCACACACACAGAGCGACAGTCTACACTTGGATGCGTTAGAACGCATTGCACAGAAAATAGAGGGCAAGCCTGTGAGGGCAGGAATGACATGTACAGCACTATTGTGGCTGATCTATACTGGCACTGGACGTCGCTCTTTCTGTGTGGATGACACACACACTGATTGAAAGTTAGGGCACTGTGTTTATGCCATATCTTGTAGTGGCATTACCTCTACGACGTCGCTCCTGTCGTGTTCAGCACAAACCAATCTTTAATCCATTTTGTCTTTCAATTGTCTTGCACCTTTCGTACCCTCGTGCTTTTAAATTGTCACATCTATCTTAATCATTTCCGTTGCATTTGTATCTCTGCATTGTCTTGTACTGAAAATCATACATTTTCATTTACATATGCTGGCAAGTTCCTTTGACAGAGCAGTGCACTCGAGATCCGATGCCTCGAGTTCAATCCATAACCGCAACATTAAAATTGGTTCGTTTTGTGCTTATCATGATGTTCCAATCAGTCTGGTGATGTCAGTGTGTCACAGGTCCCGTTCCTGTCCCCATTTCAGGACTTTGCCAGTGCATGGGGTTGTGCGTAGGATCAAGGAGTTGGTCAGATAATTTCTGGCAGGTTTGAGTGAAGTGCGTAAGGAATTGACTGAATGCCAATGAATCCCTCTTCAAACTTAAAAATCCTGTCTAATGATGTATACGTGTTTTGTCTGCAACCTGTCGTACATGTGTCCTACATCTTCTTGTCATCATGTCGTTTGGAGCGCATATGGAATTGTCTGTGTACCGATGAATCCTACACGAGCAAGTTGCAAACGCCTGTCTTACGTCTCAAACCTGTTTTGTGAATGTCTGTGTCCTGTCACCCTTGTCTTGTCAATGGATTAGTGGTAGGCCTATATGTCTTTCGTTGTGTTGTCAGCATTTCCTTACGTTTGTCTAATGTCCGTTAATACTGGTAGCGTCTTATCGATGTACAGTTTTGTTGGTTGTCTCGTCAGTGCTTGTTTTGCACACGAACACAGTGTAGGTCTGCATTGCCAACTTGAAGCAGATGCTGGAGAAAGAAATGCGCAGAAAACAGATGGCAAGCCTTTGAGGGCAGATGGTGTTTTATACAGCTCTGTCTTACTGTGCTTGGTCTCTTTTGTCTGGCATTGGACGTCACTCTTCTCGTCACTTATAGTTTACTGGTAGGATCATCATCTTTAGTGTCGTCTTACTGCAGTTTGTTTGTTCTTTTGTACACGTCTTTTTCTTTTTAAGCTACATTTTTGTTTCACCCATTTAATACACAGCTTGCTACTAATACTGTCAGGTACGCTTGAACGCACATATGCCTTTAGTCTTATGTGCACATCCACTCACCGTGTTCACATTGATGTGACCAAGACTAATTGCTGGAGAAATGCACTGTAAACAGAGGGCAAGCCTTTGAGGCCTCCCTATGGAAATGCAGGGGCTCTTTCAGCATGAATAATATTCCCACCTTCTGTATTAGAAATTTCCACTTTTCTGTCACTCTTCTTGTTCTGCATTGCTCCTTTGCTTTCTGTCATTTCTTCCTGTCATTTTCTGTCGTGCGGGCCCATTCACCTGTACGTGTTCTATAAGCCTTATGTAGTTTCTATAAGAATTGATACTTGGTTAGGCCTACGTATATAACACGCGTTTTTGGCTCTGAGGAAATGTGATGAGTAGAAGCAATTATAGATAATTTAGGCCAGTTGTCATGTATCGCTAAAAGTGTGTTGTCTTTTACCCACCATGCCTTCTGCTTTCTTAACGATTTTTCCAAACCTTTCTTCGTCATGTTTGGTCTGACCAGGTTTAAAACAAAACAAACCAAGAGAGAGAGAGAGAGAGAGAGAGAGGGGAGAGAGAGAGAGAGAGAGAGAGAGAGGGGGAGAGAGAGAGAGAGAGAGAGAGAGAGAGAGAGTATGCGTGTGTGTGTGTGACAGAGAAGATTTCAAGTTGGGTCAAGGATGATTCGTCAAACAGGCTTGAGTGTACCCTAGCTCAGCATCCTGAGTGTGTGTGTGTGTGTGTGTGTGTGTGTGTGTGTGTGTGTGTGTGTGTGTGTGTGTGTGTGTGTGTGTGTGAGAGACAGAGAGAGGATGACGTTTTGGGTCAAGAATCACACGCCCTACTCCCCTCCTGTCTTCTCACTCTCAATTTGGTCGTTGTTACTGATTTCTATGGTGAATGATGGGATCGGGAATGTGCGACTTGGTTTTATTCTTGAAACAAAATCTGGCGCTTGATAAATGTTGTGATTATTATTATTGTAAATGTCCACCCCAAGACAGAGCACCAAAGGCTGAAATATTGCAAATGACAGATGTGTAAAACGTTTGGAGCATTTGGCTGCTCAGTTAAAAAGATTTTAGTTTTCTTAAACAATATATTCGAGTCTTTCATCATCGTAGAAAGTGCATTAGGATTGTTTAAAGATAGCTTATTGTCTATTATCACCCCAAGATATTTTATGTATCTACCTGATCCCAGGCAGCCTACTAGAATTGTTGAACAGTTCTTAGCTTTAGTCCACGGACAGTTACATGTATATCAGTAGTGATGGTGTTGTGGCTGGCCGTCATCTTTGTCTTCTCAGCACTGATTTCAACTCCATATCTAGTCGATGTTTCGTCTAGTATTTTAACAAGCTTGGTTAACCCTTTGATTCTCGCACCCTATCAACCAACTGCAAAGACTTAACCCTATGACTCCCTCAACCTATCCACCAGCAGGAAGCTGGTGGATAGGGTGAGGGAATCAAAGTTTTAAGTTTTTGCTTTGCTAGCATGGTTGACAATGCAGGATGTTGGTGGATAGCGTGCAGGAGTCAAAGGGTTAAATTCTTGCTCACTGCCCGCCAGACCGTCAGTGTCATCTGCGATGCGAGGGTTTGGGATGGTTCTTCCTCCAATACTGACTGTGCTGACATGATCTTTAAGTGCATCAGTTGTGATGCGTTTCAGGAATATGTTGAAAAGCGTTGAGGATCTAGGACTGAAGACAGCTGAAGACAGCTGGGACAGCTGGGGGTATGATCGAACTCTGTTTAAGTACCCGGTATCGCACTGGTTGCTTTGGAGTATAGCTGTTGGATGGTGTTGATTAACTTTTTCTCGATGTTGTATTTCTTCATTGTGGCCCTTTATGCCTCTTGGTAAACCCCGTCAGACGCTTTCTTGAAATCTATGAAAATGAGAGAATTCCCTCTGGTGCTGGTGTTTTTCGCAAAGGATATACTGGTTAAGGATCTGTTCAGTCAGGGCTCCCACTTTTCCGCGAATTCGCGGATTTCCGCTGAAACCGAGAGTGAGAATCCGCGAAAAAAAAAAAAAAAAAAAAAATTTCCAGGTGGGCAAGTCCCCCCCCCCCCCCCCCCTGGACCCCCCCACCCCCCCCCTGATTTTCAGGGATTTTTGCTTTTCCTCAGTGGGAGCCCTGTCAGTGGTACTTCTACCTTTGCGGAATCTTCTTCAGCAATAATGGTATCTGCGTGCACCTGTAATCTGTTCAGAATGATTTTGAGTATGACTTTGCTGGCATGGCTGAACAAACTGATTTTGCGGTATGTATAGTAGTGTTGAAAGTTTCCGTTTTGGGAAGGGTGACGATTACAGATTGGGTTCATACATAATGGCCGTCTGGCTATCGACTCAGGGATAGTTCTTGGAGAAAATGATCTGATTGGATCGTTGGCGCGTGTTTCCATTTCTGAGATTCTAAGGCATATGGGAACGTCTTTGAATTATCCACAAATGAATCAAATATGGATTCACGAATTCTTTCTTTTTTTAATCAGGAGTAAACTTCTGACCAAAGTATGCACTAATGTCCACAACAACTGAAAAAAAAATCCTTTGTGCAATAAATTGGACGGGGTGGTCAGTGCCAGGGCCATCTCCTCAGATTATTTGCACGAACAAAAGCATTGATATGTGTACTTAATTTTCTTTTCCTTTTTTTCCCATATTGAAGTATTGTGTATGTTTTGAAACGATTATAGCCCTGACATGGCTCACCGCAATCGGCTGGGCTTTAAACAAAAATAGCTGTAACAGTAACTGAAAAATGTTGGCTGATGTAATTATTGACAGCCTTTATTCCCTTTTTCCGGTCAACAGGTGATGAACCAAGTTCAGATTAATTCTAAATGCTATAGGTGTCTTGTTTGCAAATGTATCGGTGTATTGCTTTTGCTCTGGCGAAGAGCCAAACGTGGAAACTGGTTAGTGACCTCTCTGTTGTTGTTGTTGTTTCAACATTTAATGCTAGCAAAGTACATTTCTCTTTATAATTTATTCACAGTGGTAAGCGTACAGTCAGTCACGTATCCCTTGGTGTCAACAAGAAATACTCTCCCTGGTGCAAGAGAGGTGGCCTAAATTTGAAATTATACACAGGCGGCTAAAATGAATGTCTGAGAGCGAAATTTAAGGAGCACAAAAGCAAAGAAAACATGAATAAAAGTTAAGCAGTGCATTTTTGTTTCACGAAGATGACAGTTTTTTCCCCCTTATGCATTGTATGTTTAGCATAAAATGCATTGATGTATATGAGACAAACGTTTATGTTCCATTTTGTTGACTTTTAATGTTTTAGAAACATGCGCTTTAACATAGAGGAGAATACACATTACACACACACACACACACACACACACACACACACACACACATACACACACACATAGACACACACACACACATAAACACACACACACACATACATAAACACACACACACTCGCACACACACACACACACACACACACACACACACACACACACACACACACACACACACACACAATGTGCATGTGCATTAAAACCTTGCGAACAATCACTTTTTTCCCCCTGAAGAATGAACTCACACAAGACCAACAGGTGATTATCACCCTCTTAAGTTATAAACGCGTTCCATAATCATCATGGCAGTGTCTTCGCAAAAAAACAGACGATCGTGGACGGCAAGTCCGATATGGGACAGGCAAGTCTAGCTACTACAGCGGCTGCACATGGAGGTCTGGTTCGAAGGATCACGGTTCTGTCTTACGGTACTGCTGTTCTTCTCAATCCTAACCCCATGGTTTTTCTCAAAAACTGTTAGCTGTCAAGACTACAACACGCAAAAAGAATAAGAACGCTCATT
>JAPXFY010000021.1:46803476-46805976 GCA_030674185.1 Monoplex corrugatus | reverse complement strand
GTGTGTGTGTGTGTGTGTGTGTGTGTGTGTGTGTGTGTGTGTGTGTGTGTGTGTGTGTGTGTGCATGTGTGTGTGTGCGTGTGTTGTGTTGTGTTGTGTTGTGTTGTGCTGTGTTGCGTTGCGTTGCGTTGCGTTGCGTTGTATTGTGTCTTTGTGGGTCTTACGAAATTTAGATCACAGGTCTTTATCAAGAGTAGTCACAAATGCTCAAGCAGAATTTAGCCTGACCTGACCCATGTTTTGGGCCATAGTAACCCACAAAATAAAATCATGTTTAGCGTCAGTTTCAGAGCTGTTTATGACCTGAACTTGACAACGATTTGGGTCATCATATGCAAAAATCCAGAAACAAGTCAATCCATAGTAACGCTATTAGGCATAACAGATGAATCAGGTTATCATTTCAATTTCAGTTTCGGTTTCTCAAGATAACATCTCCGCGCTCGGAATGAATTCCATACGCTCTGACTCCACGGGTGCCATGAGATGGAGAAGATCCATAATGATCATGGCTCAAGTCTCAAGCCTGCACATGAGCCCCACGACTCTGTTGTATGAGCGTGGGTCTCTAACAACTAGACTAACGCGGCAAAGAATAGTGACCAAGAAATTCAAAAGTTTCTGAACATGGACAAAAATCTGCCCTAAATTGTATTCCAATCTGCCACCTATCGTAGATCCCAAAGCTACAAGATTCAAAGTCAGTCGATATAATCTTTAGGTTGTAGTCGGTAAAACATGAAAATGGTTTACTTAGGATTTCTTTGCTCTTCAATAAGAAAATATGAACCAAACTTGGTAGAGTGGCATAACCTGCACAGAGGATATTAATATGTATATGGCATTGTTATGTATGGCCCAATTTGGGGACCTTATAATTGTAAAAAAAATCACAATGGGTTACATAGTATGGACAAATTTGTACCAGGTGCGAAAAAAAAAATCCGAAGGAAGAAATTATCGTATGTATGTCTGAACAGTCATGGCCCAATTTTGAGGTCATGTTTGACAAAACAAAGTAATGAATCATAAAAAGGAAATGTATATGCCTGAACTATCCTGTTATTTCTTCCTCTCTAAAAGGGAAAGATAATTCTTATCTGTCTACGCGTACAATTTCTTGACAGTTTTTGCCACGCTTAGATAATCAGTACTTCTGATCCGATGGTAATTTCGAAAGTACGCGTTTTCAATTGATTCTCTTTTCTATTTGTCTAACCACCTGTCTGTTTTGTCTTTCTTTGGCATTATCTGTCTATATATTTCTTTTTTGTTGGGAAAGAGGTACTCATACAGATATGAACAGTACCATAGATTGGCCCAGTTCCCATATCGACAACGGCAGGCTATACCAATTCGTCTCCATTTTACATACTACAGAGCCGCAGTTGAGATCCTGCTCCACGAAGCAAACATCATTATCAACGTTGCAGACCATGACAGCCAAAATAGTCTTCCTTACAAGTGCCACGTTAGTCCTGAAACAACCACCACAAGCAAACTGCCACATCTGCAAACACTGCTAAACATCAAGTGCACCAGACAGTTAATGCAGCGCTGGGATCCCCTGACGCTGTGGTATCCCAGGGAATGAAGAGACGGACAGAAGAGGACGTGGTATGTAGGCTACTGACAGTACTGAACGATAAGTTCTAAAGTCGTTTGAATGGATCTTGATCTTTAAAAAAAAGAAAAGAAACACAAAATCTCTATATTAATGATACTGATAAAGTGTGGGTGGACACATAACGCATACAGAACCACCCAGGCGTTGTAACACAGCCTTTGAACACAAAATCTGAAAAGAAGGGGAAAAAAAACAAACAAAAAAAACCAACTGTCAGTAATGTATACGCACAGGATGAATGGGCATTGGCCTCACAATACTGTGCCTCACAAAACTGTCTCGAGCAGTGAGTGCGGTCTTCATGACCTCAGGACAATGTACAACTTGAGGGACAGATATGGGACACCTCTACAGTAATCATACCCCTTGTCACTGTTGTCTTTCATAAAACTTAGCATTGAGGATCGTACTGAGAAGGGGAGGTCACGCCAGTACGCACCAGACCCAAAGTCATTGTTCTATTTATAATATTTTTGGCCAGACCCACTCTTGAAGGGTCTCACTGTCACGGCAGTGACAACTCACTGTCATGTCTCCTGTAACCAAGTCTTTGATAATATTCATGAAGTGGATTGTTTTCACGTCCATTCGTGCTTTATAGCAATTGTGGTCGTTTCTTTGTTTGTTTGCCTTTTTATTTGGACACTTTGTTTTCAGGTTCACTGGTGCTTGTTACATCTTTTTGTATGTTGTTTTATATGGTAACATTCATGATGTAGACTGTTTTCAGGTTCATTCTTGCTTTATTGCAGTTTTATTTGTTTCTTGATTTGTTTGCCTTTTTATTTGGGCACATGGTTTTCAGGTTCATTGGTGCTTGTTACAGTTTTTATATGTTATATCATTTGGTAATATTCATGATGTAGACTGTTT
>JAPXFY010000021.1:46785976-46788476 GCA_030674185.1 Monoplex corrugatus | reverse complement strand
AGAGAAAGAAGATACATTTTAACAAATTATCTGCAGTATTTTAACACACGTGAAATGTTCCAAAAAGCAAGTGCCACACGGATCATAATCATATCTTTTAAAACAAAGACAAATGCAATTGTCATTCTTATAATAACCAGCATCGTGACCGTAATGTGTAAAACAGCGGAAACCATGGCTCACTTTGGGTCGTATTTTAGTGTGAGAGAGGTGACTGCACATTTGAATGCGCGTTTTGAAATATTTTGCTAGTGTGGGCACACACACGCAGGCAGTGAGAAGAGAGTTAGAGCGAAAGAGAAAGAGAGAGAGAAAGAGAGGAGAGACACAGAGACAGAGACAGAGACAGAGAGAGACACAGGGAGAGAGGGAAGGGGGAGGGATAGAGAGATAAAGAGAGAGAGAGAGGGAGAGATAGATAGATAGGTGATGATAGATAGGGATAGATATTATATAGATATATAGAGAGAGAGAGGGAGGGGAGAGAGGAATAGATAGATATTTAAGGAAAGAAAGAGAGAGTAAGAGAGAAGAGAGGAGAGAAAGAGAGAGAAGAGAAGAGAGAGGAGAGGTGGAGGGAAGAGAGAGGGATGGAGGGAAAGACAGATAGATAGATATAGATGGATAGATAGATAGATAGAGATGAAGATGCTAGAAGAGAGAGAGTGAGCGAGGAGGAGAAGGAGAGAGAGAGAGAGGAGAGAGAGAGGAGAGGAGGAGAAGAGGAGATGAGTGAGAAGAGTTGAGAGAGAAAGAGAGAGAGAGAGAGAGAGAGAGAGAGAGAGAGAGAAGAGAGAGAGAGAAAGAGTAGAGGAGAGAGAGAGAGGAGGAGAGTGAGAGAGAGAGAGAGAGAGAGAGAGTGAACACACTTTAATTGTCAAGGGTAGTCGCATAAGCACTTTAATGCTTTTTTTTTTTCATCCAGCCCCCAGAGAGAGCTAGTAGATTCATTTGATTTTTTTACACAGCTTGCCCCCCTCCCCCTTTATTTTCTTTCTTTTTTTTTTTTGTTGCTTTTCCGCTTCTTCATTGGCTTTCTTAAATTAATATAAGAAATAACCATCGAGGATTGTTTCTAGTATTTCTCGTGTGACTGCGCGTTTTAAGAAAAGATAACAAAAGCAAAAGCAAACAAACAAACAAACAAACAAAAAAACAAAACAAAACAAAACAAAAAAAAAAACAAACAAACAAAACAAACAAACAAAAAACAAACAAACAAACAGACATCAAATTCCTATCCCCCCAAATACAAACCATAAAACAAACAACAAGAGGTGGTCATCGCACTCAGGTAATTTCATACGCGAATCCACTTAAAAATCTGCAGGTAATTGTCTGGTAGATTTGTTAACCCCTTCACCTTCGACGCTTTTTGACGTCCAGTGTTTTTCCATATACTGAGCAAAAACGTTGTGTCATTACCATGTACACTAAAAAACACTGCTTCCATATTTGTGGGAATCTGTGCATGAAATGACACAGAATGATGCATAATTAGCATAACAAGTTTGAGCTTGTCTCTCGTTTACATTACGTTGAAACCTGTGACAAATTACCTCCGTTAATTTTACGTTTGTGCGCGTCACAGTGGGCTTTGAGAACTCCGTAACTTTTACCTTGGCGGAGTCAAGAGGTTTTTAAACCTTAAAAAAAAAAAAAAAAAAGCAAAAAAAAGCCATGAACTGGCAAGATACTACAAAGACTACAATACCTTATTGTTATTTTTGTTTAAATCCCAGCCGAGTTCGTAGAGCCATATCATGGGTACCATAAAAAATACAAATATAATAAATAATAAATAATAATAAATAAAAATTGAAAATTAATAATAATTTCCGATTGTAGGTAGGCTAATCTGTTTCTTTTTTTTTTTCAAATCATGTACCGCCAGCCTGATGGATAAAGAGTGGATACTTTCCCAATGTCTCAGGTCAATGTGCTGTGCACACCTGCCAATGCCTGAATTCCTTACTGCATATAAGCACACAACATCTATTATGCATGATTAACCCTGTAAGTCATGTCAGGATCTTTGATTAACGTGCATATTTGATGTTCTGCATGCGTATATATCTATGTCTATGTCTACATCTATATCTGTATCTGTATCTATATCTATCTATTATCTATGTATCTATGTATCTGTATCTATCTTCTATCCATCTATTATCTATCTTTATCTGTCTATCTATCTATCTATCTATCTTCTATCTATCTATCTATTATCTATCTATCTATCTATCTATCTGTCTGTCTGACTGTCTATTTATCTATCTATCTATCTGTCTCCCTCTGTCGTGTCTGTCTGTCTATCTATCTATCTATGTATCTATATCTATCTATGTATCTATGTATCTATGTACCTATGTCTGTCTATCTATCTATGTATGTATCTATCTATGTATCTACCTATGTATCTATGTATCTATCTATGTATCTATCTGTCTATGTATCTATCTATCTATGTATCTATCTATGTATCCACATATCTACCTAT
>JAPXFY010000021.1:46773476-46778476 GCA_030674185.1 Monoplex corrugatus | reverse complement strand
GACAAACAGAGACAATGACAGAGACAGAGAGACAGAGAGATTGCATTGCGTCCTTCACAACTAGTCACTGAGTAACTATTCATTTATGCAAACGCTGTCAAACGAAGCAGAACACATAGATGGATAGTTGTCAGTTCGTCTTAATCATGTTTGAAGAACCGCGAACGCGTTTTGAGTATGTTGACGTAAGTTTATGGCCACTTCACTGGAAATGATAAATGACCCGAAATATAGTAACAAAGTGCCCCAAAATACCCAGGAACGATTTGCTGAGACATGCGCGCACGTGCATGCGCAGTAGAGCATCCACACACAACTCAAAGAATCCTCTAGTCTTCCCATGATCCTCTCCCGCTCTTTTTCTTCGAAGAAATAAAGACTTTTTATGTTTTTCTCTTGCCACCAGCCCTTTTTCTCTCTTTCAAAATATCATTTTTGTATCTACCGGATAGAAGTCTCTCTCTCTCTCTCTCTCGTCTGTGTGTATGCGCACGCACGTGTGGGTGTGTGGGTGTGTGAAAAAGAAAGAAAAGAAAAGAAAAGATAAAAAGATGAACTAGATTTTTTCAGCATTTTATGCGCAGATTTTTACCAGATTAAACAAAACAAAAATTTTTTCTACCAGATTTTGGTGAAGGTGTGGGCTGTTAAGCATTTGCAGAATTGAAGTAGGAAGCTAAGGCAAAGTCAAGTCACATGGAACAGAAAAGTGCATAACATTAGCAATTTTCAGGGAAGCTGAGTGTTCAGCACTTTCCCTGAAACTTTTGACAATATTTGAAATCTGTTTTCACCGTCACAACAGTCTGTCATTGTCTCGACGCACGTCAAGTTTCATTCTAACTGAGGCTTCTTCAAAGTCACAATGAAACTTGTAAAAAAAGCCCAAAAACATTACCGGATTTTCTCTGCTACTAATATTTGTATAAAAAGGGAAATTATTAGCATGGCTTTACCATCTTATTTCATTTTATACAATTTATGTTTTAAAGCATGAGCGATATGCGGTGACTCATACTTTATCTCTGCCTAGGGCACTGGTAAAAAAAATTTACAACTCCGTCACGTCTACATGTACTTTGGTTTTTATGTCATTCAGTCTGCTCACCGTCTTGCCTTTCATCTTTTTTGACTTTGAAAAAGAATCAGGAAACGGTTTTTCCATAATTTTGAGGTCGTGGAGAAGCCATGTGGTAAGGCCTCAATTTTTCTTTGGTCCAGTATTAGAAGGGCTGAGCCCATCTCCTCTCCATCGATGTTTTACAGTCTTCGGTCCTAAACAAGGTTAGATACCCATTCACATCTGGGTGAGCTGGGTGCTACATGCGCAAATTCATTTCTGACCCAGATTCGAACCCATGCAGCCAGACTGGATGACGGGAGTTCTGTCACTACGTCAACAAGGCTTAAATTTTTTTTATTGATAGAGACAAAAAGCTGTTATAAAAAGATGTTTTACAAGCCCTTTAGGATGAGGAGCATTGCAACAGTAGTTTACCTTTTGGGGAGATGATCATTCGAGTGGTAGCTATCTTTTGGGTGGAAGACCATTCCCATGTTCATTACCTTTTGTGTCAAAGACAGTTCCTGTGGTAGTCAGTAAGTTATCGTTTGAGTCAAAAGCTATTCTAGTGATAGCTACCCTTTGGGTCAAAGACCGTTATAATAGTAGGTGCGTTTTGGGATGAAGACTGTTCCTCTTTGGCTCAAAGACTGTTTCAATGGTAGTTACCCTTTGGCTCAAAGACTGTTTCAATGGTAGTTACCCTTTGGCTCAAAGACCGTGCAAATGGTAGTTACCCTTTGGCTCAAAGACCGTGCAAATGGTAGCTACCCTTTGGCTCAAAGACCGTGCAAATGGTAGCTACCCTTTGGGTCAAAGACTGTGCAAATCGTAGCTACTCTTTGGCTTAAGGACCGTTCCAATGGTAGTTACCCTTTGGGTCAAAGACCATTCCACTGGTATGTATCTTTTGAGTAAAAACCGTTCCAACGGTAATTATCCTTTGGGTCAGAGACCGTTCTAATGGTAGTTACTCTTTGGATCAAAGACCATTCCAGTGGTAGGTACCCTGTGGGTCAAAGATTGTTCCAATGTTAGCTACTATTTGGGTCGTGGACCTTTTCAAAGGTAGTTACATTTTGGGTCAAAAATCGTTCTAGTGGCATTTGCTAGTACGTAAGTTTGAATGGACATGGATCATTATTTGGCTGACTGCGGCTCACATCAAAAGCAAGTTGCGCCCATGTCTGTGCCTTGGCTCTTGCCATGAAGACGAATGCAGTTCTTCAGCACTGAAGTGTTCCCTTGTCCATAGTTCTAAAATGTAGTTTGTTCTTGGCTACCTTTGAACTGATCATTCATTTATTTATTACTATTTATTTACTTCTTTATTTGTTTACTTATTTATTTATTTCATTCTATTTTATTTTGATAGATGGACTTTTCACCAACATCGTATTATGATCAGCTCAAAGAGAGCTGACTCGAAACTGTTCATGTACAGAGTTCATATTTATTATCACAGATGCGCAAAAATTGCACCAGTAACCTGAACAGCTGAGGAAGCAAGCCTTGATCTACTTAGCTGCTTTGTTATTTCTTCTTTTATTCCAGTATTAAGGTTTGTTATTGTAGATTTATCGAAAAAATAGAGGACCATTGATTTAGCTTGTCTATCCCGGTTTTTTCCCATGTCTAATTTGTCCTTTTCAGATTACTAGCATTGTATGTTAAATGAAGAACTGAATAAACGCTTGTCGAAAAATTTTCAAACTCTGGGCGTAGGTAACATATAGATGAAAGAAGATGGTCTTAAAAATCTGAATCTTTATGATGAAAAAAGATTGTCTTAAAAACTGAATGTTTTTACTCCATCATTTTTGAAATGCAGAGTATGCAGGATCTCGATAAAAGAATGCTCTCCTAAACTAAAACTAAATAATCGCCTAACTTAGAAAAAACATGCTTGAAGTATGATTGTATTTTGTCCAAATTCTCATTTCTGTTCCAGACACGTTTGGAGCAGCCTCAATTACAATAAAACGTGAAGTGCGTCGAGGACGATGATAGATTGTTAGAACGATGAATACGGATTTAAGATTTTGTCTTAAAATTTTAACTCTTGTTTTATTTCAGCTTATCTCCCAGAAGATATCCAGCCTGGGATAACTTTTGGGGAGGAAAGTGTACGTCAGCCAGGACCTAACACTGGATTTTGATCTGTGACGGATTAGCATCAAGTGGAACGTATTTGGAGTGTGCGCGGTATTTAGATCTACACTCAGATCTAGACCGGCTTCCAGTCTTCGACAGAATGGTAACACTGAATTTGGAGTAATCTTCAACAGCTTCACACCACACTGGGGAAAAATCTGTTGGATTTTGTGCTGAGCACTTTCCATTACAGATCCCATTTCCTGCTCATCATGCTCATGGTATAAGACTGGAGTTTACGCTTCCAGCAGTCTTGCTTCGACCCAGTTCTGTTCGGAGATCGTGTCGTCTGCGTCTTTGAAGATGACGCTGACTGCTCTCCCCTTGCTATTGCTGGTGGTTTGCTTTGTGGCCGTCAGAGGGCGCGATGTTAAGGTAAGTGATCAATGATATCCATTTTGAAGAAGTTTGATAGAAACGATTGGTGTTTTATTTTGATTTAGTGTAAGCCTTCCTTAACGAGCGCTGAACATAAAACGTTAATTGTAAATAAATCTTAAGAAGTTCTTATTGATGATCTTTGCCTGCCTGCCAGCCTGCCGGCCTGTCTGTCTGTCTGTGTGTGACTCTCGGTGTGTGTCTCTGCTGTTTCTCTGTTTCCCTGTTTCTCTCTCTCTCTCTGGCTTGTCGAAAGCCTAGTTTACCAACTAGTCATAAACTAAAAATGCTATTTCTGACAGTACCGTAGCCTTAATCTTATTAGATGCGCAATTTAGAAACCAAACGATACACATACAGTATTCACAATAAATCTACAGTCTTATGTAAGATGTATTTTTCATACGCTCATATATTTTATATGTTGTTATGATATCACAATGCAATGCAGTATTCAGAATAAATCTACAGTCACAGGTAATATATATTTTTCATATGCTCTTACAGTTTATTTATTGGTATGATATTACGATGCACATAACAGTATTCACAATAAACCTACAGTCTCGTGTGATATGTATTTTTCATATGATCTTGTATTTTGTTTATTGCTATGATATTACAATACACATACAATATTCACAATAAATCTACAGTCTCGTGTAACGTATATTTTTCATATGTTCCCATTACACATATAGTATTCACAGTAACCCAGTAGTTTCATGTAATACATATTTTTCATATGTTCTTATAATTCGTTTATTGCTGTGATATTGACCTTCATTCTCTTTTGAACTTTTCCCCGTTGAGGCCAAAACGTGCGTTGATGGTACTTGCATGCTTACTGTCCATTACACCATTGACTTCTAGGGCAACAGGGAAGATTTTCCTCGTCTGTCTGTTCTGGGCAACCCTCTGTATGGAAGCTCAGGTGTATTTCGGTGCTTTGTGTCCTCCTTCTGTTGTTCATCGTGTGTATGCCAGTGTCGCTACCTCTGCTAATGAAAAGGTCTTCCTTTTCTTGTTCTTCTCTCCCTCTGTTTGTCTATCTGTCTGTTTGTCTTTGATTTCGTCTCTGCCTGTCTGCTTGTGTATCTACCTGCCTTTTAATCGACGGCCTGTTTTCTTTCTCTGCTTGTCTGTCTGTTTGTCCGTCTCTGTGCCTGTCTGCCTGTCAGTCTTTCTGTCTTCCTGTCTCTCTATGTGACTGATTGTCTGTCTGCTTGTCTGTCTGTATGTTTGCTTACCTGTCTATCTATCTGTCTGTTGATCTGTCTGTATGTCTGTCTGCATATCCATCTGTCTACCTGCTTGCCTGCCTGCCTACTTCTCTGTCTGTCTGTGTCTCTGCCTGCCTGACTGCCTGTCGGCCTCTTTGTCTGTCTGTTTGTCTGTCTTTCTC
>JAPXFY010000021.1:46763476-46768476 GCA_030674185.1 Monoplex corrugatus | reverse complement strand
AGAAACAAAAGGACACATACACACAGTCACACACACGCATGCGCGCAAAAAGCCCGCATGTACGGGCGCTTGCGCACGCGCGCACACACACATGCACACGCATACACACATACTCACACAAACATGGGCACGACGCACACACGCACTAACGATACAACGCGCGCGCGCACACACACACACACACCTACGATGCACACACACACACACACACACACACACACACACACACACACACAAATGTACGACCCACACGCACAAACACAACACACAAACACACACGCTCACACAAGACTGTCGCGCACACGCCTTCCCTCCCCCCCCTCACACACACACGCAAGTCGCACGGTCGCACGCACACACGCACACGCGATCACGGTTTGCACACACACACACGGCTGCACGCACTTACATACGCACACACACACACTTACACATTCAAACACACACAGACAGACATACAGACAGACACACGCACGCACGCACACACACACACACACACAGATACAGACATGCAGACACACACTCACACACGTACACACACACTCACACACACACACACACACACACACACACACACACACCACACACACACACACACACACACACACACACACACACACACACACACACACACGTTCGCCGGCAATTACACAGATTTACTGCTTGGCCAACGTTAGTAAATAAATATTCTGATGAAGAAGGTTGATGTCTTAACCTGCGGCTCTGTCTGTTTGTCTGTCTGTCTGTCTCTCTCTCTCTCACTCTCTCCTCTCTCTCTCGCTCTCTTCTCTGTCTCTTTCTCTGTCTTTGTCTGTCGGTCTGTCTATATGTCTTTGTCTCTTCTATCTCTGTCTGTCTCTTCCCCACTCTCTGCGTCTTTGTCTCTGTCTGTCTGTCTCTCTTTCTATCTCTCTCCCTCTGTTTCTCTCTTTCTTTCTCTCCCTCTCTCTCGCTGACTATCTCTCTTTGTCTTTGTCTCTGTCTATATGTCTGTCCGTCTGTCTGTTAGTCTCTCTCCCCCTCTCTCCCTCTGTCTGTCTCTGTCCCTCTTTCTTTCTTTCTGTCTTTGTTTTTGTCTCTGTCTGTCCGTTTTTCTGTCTCTCTGACTCTCTGTCTCTGTCTCTCCTTGTCTCTGTCTGTCTGTCTCTCTGACTGTCTCTGTCTCCGTCTATGTCTATGTCTCTCTCTCTCTCACTGTCTCTCTCTCTCTCTCTTTCTTTCCTTACATGCGTGCGTGTGTGCGTGTGCTTATCTGCTTTCTTGCGCGCATGTGTGTATCTCTGAATGTGTTTCTGCCGGAAAGTACAGGTCAAGGGTATTATATTAGTTTTTTTAAAAGTACATTTTCAAAGGTTTCCCGTAACAAACTGCAGGTCAAGGACGTATTCTTTTCTCCAAAGTTTAAAAAAATTCTTTGTTCCCCGTTGTACATGTATAGTAAGATGTGTATTCTCTTCTAAGCCATTTTGATTTTGATTTTATGAAAATTGTAGGTAATCGTTTGGTAGAACGAATCAGTCTTATATTACTGCTGCGTCTGTAGCTTTCCTGCTGACTTTTCTTCTCTTTTTTTTTCTGCCTGTCTATCTGTCTTTTTTCTCTTATTTTAATGTCCTTGGTGTGTGTGTGTGTGTGTGTGTGTGTGTGTGTGTGTGTGTGTGTGTGTGTGTGTGTGTGTGTGTGTGTGTGTGTGTGTGTGTGTGTGTGTGTGTGCGTGCGTGCGTGTGAGCGCGCGCGGGTATGTGTTTGCGTGAGACGTGAGAGAGAGAAAGAGAAAGAGAGAGAGAGAGAGAGAGAGAGGGAGAGAGAGAGAGAGAGAGGGAGGGAGGGAGGGAGACAGATGAGAGAAAGAGAGAGAGAGAGGGGAAAAAAGAGAGAGAAAGATGAGAGAGAAAGAGAGAGACAGACAGACAGAGACAGAGACAGAGAGACAGACAGAGACAGAGACAGAGACAGAAGCAGACAGACAGACAGACGGACAGACAGACAGACAATCAGACAGACAATCAGACAGACAGGCAAAGACAGAGATCGAGAGCAACATGTTTTAGCAAGATTTTCTCGGCTGTTTTATGATAGAACATTACCAATGCGTAAGTTTATGTGACCATTGTTCCCGATGCAAGGCAAGTCTTGTTTTAATCAAAAGTTCTTTAAGGTCATAGCGTAATTGAGTACTACAACATATTGATTTTTTGTAAACGTTTTGGTATAGAAATGGAGATTGTTAGAATGGCTTGGTCATCATGTGCATTTTGTTTCTTTGAATTTTTTTCTCTCTCATCAACGGAATCATTGCTCTTAGTGTATCTGGTTAGATGATGACATGTCTTTGAGAAGTACTTCTGTTTTTTTCGTTCTTTAAAAGTATTCTTTGTATTTAGTCGAAGACATAATAGAACGTTGGATTTTACTGCTTTTTTCTTTCATTTTTTTTTGTCTGCCTCATTTTCTACATCACTTCGGCCCTCAAACGCACTTCCAAATCCCACTAAAATGCAGTAACCATGAAAGGAAGGCATGGAAGGCTACAGTATCTAGAGGCATGTTTTCACTTTCTCCAAAACAAGTGTGACTGCCGTGTTCAAGCAAACAGGAACCAGAAAAAAACACGAAAAAAGAATAAGAACGTGTATTTAATACAACCAGACAAGACTGGCACAAATTGTCGGCCAACTGGCCTTTCTCTAGCGTAAGATCACAAACAAACAAACACCAGATACAAAAATTAGGAGAAAAAGATTTTTCGCCTAATTTTTGTATCTGGTGTTTGTGATCTTACGCTTGACAAAGGTCAGTTGGCGTAAAATTTGCGCCTGTCTTGTCTTGTTGTATTAAATACGCGTTCTTATTCTTTTTTCGTGTTTTTTTCTGGTTATTGCATGTTTGCACGTTGCTTTTTGGTAATGGGAATGAAGATGTTAAAAATGATGCCATACAGTTTCCAATTTCGAGTGAGAAATGTCGCGAAAAATCTGAGGATCTTTATGGACCGAAGGGATTGCGCTGACCACTTTGCTCCACTGACTAGTCTCCTTCCTTCCTTCTTTCTTTTTTCTTTTGTTCTTACTTTCTTTTTTTGTTCTTACTTTTGGATTGTTCTTACTTTTGGATTGTTCTTACTTTCTGTTTGCTTTTGTCCTTACTTTCTGTTTTCTTTCTTTGTTTTTCTTGTCATTAACGAAAATAGAATCATTTGTAGGTTTGTCCCCACTGCTTCTGATGATTTCTTTCAGTTTTATGTCTCTTTCTTTGTTTCTCTCTCTGTATCTCTCTCTCTCTCTCTCTCTCTCTTTCTCTCTCTCTCTCTCTCTCTCTCTCTCTCTCTCTTCTCTCTCATGCTCTTTCTTTCTAGCTTTCTTTTGTTCTATCGGTCTTTCTTTTTTTCTTGTATTTTTTTTCTCTCTCTCTGTGTCTGTCTGTCTCTCTCCCTTTTTCTGTCTTTGTTTTGTTCTCTCTTCTTTCTTTCTCTAATTCCTTTTCTCTCTTTCTTTTTTCTCTTTCTTTCTTTCTCTCTCTGTCTCTTTTTTCCTTTCCTTCTCTCATTCTTTCTCTCTTTCTTTTTTTCAGTCATTCTTTATTTCCTTCCTCTTTTCCGTCTGTCTTTCCATTTTTCTTCCTTTCGTTAATGGATGACCCCCACCTCACCGGTAGAGGTCTGGAGATGAGGGCGAGTATTGTTTGCTGAGCAGAGGCGAGGTAACTGATATGTGTGTGGAGGCTATAGGGAAATCACGCACCTGGTGTGATGATGTATTTGTCTTTTTTTTTCTAAACGACGACTGGTCCACCCACCTTTTGTTTCAGCTCCTGTAAGATGAAATCCACAGGAGCCATATACACGGTAGTACCAAGCCAAAACAGCATTCAAGAAGATGAAAAGCATTCTTACCAACAAATTCCTATCAAATTAACATCAGGAAGAGTTCTTGAATGTTATATAGAACCGATAACGTAATACGGTTGTGAGGCGTGGACAGTCAACAAGCAAAGCCAGAACAAGATTGAGGCAGCCGAATTGTGGTTTCTAAGAAGAATGTTGAGAGTTCCATGGATAGCAAAGAAAACAAACGAGACAGTCTTGATGGAGGCAGACACAAGAAGATCATTCATAAGGAATTTTAGGAAAAGACTGGCATTATTTATAGGCCATTTTATGAGGAAAGGGGAATTGGAGCACCTGGTAACAAAGAAAAGCTGGAGGGAAAGAGAACACCAGGTAGACCCAGGGAAAAATACTGGACGGACTTGCAGGGCGGCTGAGGACGGAGAAGGTGGAAGATGTGCTTGGGGCAGCAAGGGACAGATGCGTATGGAGGGCCATGATCGCCGACGCCATGTGGCAAGGCACTTGATGATGATGATGATGACTGTACTATTTCGTACTGCTGGATCGAATTTTCTCACTAGCTGTAGAAATGTGTGACCTTAAACCCCAAGACGTCAGTCGAATTCATAGTCAGGAGTTAGGTCTATCAATATGTATAAAAAGAACACCAGGTAGACCCAGGGAGAAAATATTGGGCAGACTTTCTGTGTGGCTTAGGACTGAGACGGTGGGAGATGTACTTGCAGCGACAAGGGATAAATTGGTATGGAGGGCCGTGATCGCCAACGCCACGCGGCAGGGCACATGAAATCTGTCAGTTCATTGATGGCAGATTTGGGTGGGTGGAGCGCATATGGAGTTGTCCGAGCGCGGGTGAATCCCTCTTGAAATAACTCCAGTAACTCCAACATACACTAGAATGGGATTATGGTATTAACAGGTCTGCACACACCTGAGAGATCGGAAAAATCTCCACCCAGATGGTGGGAGGTACGCAAGCAACATAAATTCTGTAATGGTTTAAAAAAAAAAGAAATCAGCGTGTGGCCTGCAGTCCACCCAGCTGTGAATGGATTCCTGACCCTCTTCAGAATTTGGGGAAGACAAAAAACAAACAAACCCCAAAACAAAACAAAACAAACAAAACAAACAAAACAAAACAAAACAAAAC
>JAPXFY010000021.1:46753476-46755976 GCA_030674185.1 Monoplex corrugatus | reverse complement strand
TTTCACCAGATGGCAGATGCACATCAGAAATAGCCAGCAGAATCAGCCAAACAGAAAACAACATTCAAGAAGATGGCGAGCATTCTTACTAACAAATGCCTATCAATTAACATCAGGAAGAGAGTGTGTGTGTTTGTATATATATATATATATATATATATATATATATATATATATATATATATATATATATATATATATGTGTGTGTGTGTAAATGTAGATGTAGATGTGTGTATACATGTATATGTGTATGTGTGTGTATATGTACATGTGTATGTATATGCATATGTATGTGTGCGGATATATAATTATATGTATTGCAATGAATGCTTGTTATTTCTACATTTTGTTAGATCTGTTGATTACGCATTGTGTACATTTCAAGATGTTTCTAAGATCTATATATCTGAAAATGAATAAAAACAAGTTAAAAAAAAAACATCAGGAAGAGAGTTCTTGAATGTTATATACGAGGTAGAACCAATACTGTTGTACGGTTACGAGGCTTGAGGCAGCTAGGATGTGGTTTCTGAGAAGGATGTTGAGAGTTCCATGGACAGCAAAGAAAACAAACGAGACAGTCTTGATGGAGGCAGACACAAGTAGATCATTCATAAGGAAGATTAGGAAAAGACAGGCAACATTCATAGGCCATTTTATGAGGAAAGGGGAATTGGAACACCTGGTCACAACGGGAAAGCTGGAGGGAAGGAGAGCACCAGGTAGACCCAGGGAGAAGATACTAGACGGACTTGCAGAGTGGCTGAAGACAAGGAGGGTGGAAGAGATGCTTGAGGCAACACAAGAGATAGAGACAGATGGAAGTCCATAATCGCCAATGCCATGTGGCAAGGCACCTGATGATGATGATGATGATGAATGGTTTGATTGGGTCTTAAAATCATTGAATCTGATTATTGGATCGTAAATTCGTGTCGTTAGTATTTATCATTGGCCGAACGCTAGTGATTAGAAAGGATTCGACTGGCTGGGCCTTCATATATTTACATAATACAAACCGCTGAGCGTCAGAGACCTTAAAGTTTGTTCTCGGCTGAGCGGCAAAATAGCTTGGAGTTTGTTTTTTAAGAGGGATTCATCGCACTCGGGCAATTCCATATGCGCGTGAGCGTTAGTGACCTTAGAGTTTGTTTTCGGTTGAGCGGCAGAGTTTGGCTTTTGTTAAAGAGGGATTCATGTACTCTGGCAATTCCATATGCGCGTGAACATTCATCATCATCAGGTGCCCTGCCGCATGGCGTTGGCGATCATGGATTCCATCTGTCTCTATCTCTTGTTGCCCCAAGCATCTCCTCCACCCTCCTCGTCTTCAGCCACTCTGCAAATCCGCCCAGCATTCTCTCCCTGAATCTACCCGGTGCCCTCCCTCCCTCCAGCTTTCCCGTTGTGACCAGGTGTTCCAAATCCCCCTTCCTCATAAAATGGCCCACAAATGTTGCCCGTCCCCCTCCCCCCAATCTTCCCTATGAATGATCTACTTGTGTCTGCCTCCATCAAGACTGTCTCGTCTGTTGTCTTTGCTTCCCATGGAACTCTCAACATTCTTCTTAGAAACCACATCTCGGCTGCCTCAATCTTGTTCTGGCTTTGCTTGTTGACTGTCCACGCCTCACTACCGTACAACAGTATTGGTTCTATATAACATTCAAGAACTCTCTTCCTGATGTTAATTGATAGGCGTTTGATGGTAAGAATGCTTTTCATCTTCTTGAACGCTGTTTTGGCTTGGCCGATTCTTCCGGTTATTTCTGATGTGCATCTGCCGTCTGGTGAAATGAGCAGAGCGCCGCTGGCGCAAATCCAAACTCACTGTACACAGGCAACTTTTCCAAGCCTCTAAAACAAAAGTATCCACCCTCATTGCATCAGCAAAAACAAGCTATTTCCAAACCAAAATCCTGAATGCCTCTTCTTCAAAAGAATTCTTTACAACCATGAATCATCTCCTTGGCACACGAAAAGACTTACCTCTCCCAACAAAACATACAAATGAAGAACTCCCATCTGTATTCTCTAAGTATTTCACCACCAAAATACAAACTCTTCGTGACAGGCTTGACAGGACACCCTGTCAACCATGCCCACCTGACCCTTCCTTCTCTGGCACACCTCTCACTACTTTTACCCCAGTCTCACAAGAAGAAATTTTCAACACAATCAGATCCATGTCGTTCAAAACCTGCGAACTGGATCCTCTTCCAGGTTCTCTCTACTCCGATTGTCTCCCTACTCTCCTCCCATTCATCACTGACATCATCAACACTTCTTTTCAAACTGGAACTGTCCCAGATTCTTTCAAGTCTGCTATTGTTCACCCTCTCCTCAAGAAACACAATTTAGACCCAAATGAACTGAAAAATTACAGGCCTATCTCTAATCTCTCTTTCTTGTCAAAACTCCTTGAAAAAGTCGTCCTCAACCAGCTGAACTCTCACCTGTCTGCCAACAATCTCCTCAATCCTTTCCAGTCAGCCTACC
>JAPXFY010000021.1:46740976-46743476 GCA_030674185.1 Monoplex corrugatus | reverse complement strand
GTCTGTTACTTAATTGACAAGGATGAGGATTATCTATTACTTAATTGACAGGGATGAGGATTGTTACTTAATTGACAGGGATGACGATTGTCATATTACATAACTGACAGGAATGAGGATTGTCTGTTACTTAATTGACAGGGATGAGGATTGTCTGTTAATTAATTGACAAGGATGAGGATTGTCTTTTACTTAATTGACAATGATGAGGATTGTCTATTACTTAATTGACAGGGGATGAGGATTTTCCGTTACTTAATTGACAGGGATGAGGATTGTCCGTTACTTAATTGACAGGGATGAGGATTGTCCGTTACTTAATCGACAGGGATGAGGATTGTCCGTTACTTAATTGACAGGGATGAGGATTGTCTGTTAATTGACAAGGATGAAGATTGTCTGTTACTTAATTGACAGGGATGAGGATTGTCTGTTACTTAATTGACAGGGATGAGGATTGTCTATTGCTTAATTGACAAGGATGAAGATTGTCTGTTACTTAATTGACAAGGATGAAGATTGTCTGTTACTTAATTGACAGGGATGAGGATTGTCTGTTACTTAATTGACAGGGATGAGGATTGTCCATTACTTAATTGACAGGGATGAGGATTGTCTATTACTTAATTGACAGGGATGAGGATTGTCTGTTACTTAATTGACAGGGATGAGGATTGTCCATTACCTAATTGACAGGGATGAGGATTGTCTATTACTTAATTGACAGGGATGAGGATTGTCTGTTACTTCATTGACAGGGATGAGGATTGTCTATCACTTAATTGACAAGGATGAGGATTGTCTTTTACTTAATTGACAGGGATGAGGATTGTCTTTTACTTAATTGACAGTGATGAGGAGAGAGAAAGAGAGAGAGAGAGAGAGAGAGAGAGAGAGAGAGAGATAGAGAGAGAGAGAGAGAGAGAGAAGGACGGAGAGAACTCAGAATATGTTAATGTCTAACGACCATAGGTCACACAATCCATGTGGATGGCATGAGAGTGGGGATGGGAATGGGTGCCAAGGAGATCTGCAGAACCTCTTACAGAGTCGGAACAAAACTCACATTTCACAATGCGAATACATATAAGTGCATATCACACCAGATCAAGGTAGAAAGAAATTCTAGGGAGAGCTAGACAACAGAAGGTCTTCAGAGAAGTAACCCCCTTTAGACAAGTGTTTCGGCCCTGAACTCCTTACACTCTCGGGGGGCCGGGCCACATCCAGGTCATGACTCCTGGATGCCCTTCTGCTGTTGTCTATTATTTTTCCCACGCCGGGGAGCGAACCTGGGCGATTCTGCGCTTCAGAACTGCGGTACGCGGTTTTACCAATGTGCTAACGGGGCACACATCATCTGTAGGGAATTTAATCCTTATGAAGTCCACTTTGGTTCCTCCTTGCCCAGATCCAGCTTGAGCTCCTTTCTGCTGCCTCTGCCATCGCTTTAAGAGCTCTAGTCCTCTTCTTCCCAGAAATGGCGAGTTGTTTCATGAGATCATAAGCGGAGGTGCCCACAATATTCATAGTACCACACATAAACTGAAAACTGTATAGCTATTTTGAACATTGTACGAATATAATACGTATTTTATGTCATGTTAATTGAAACTGGTGACGTTTCAGTTAAATCATATAACACATCAGAAAACAGATCAGTATTTTGAACAACACAAATGCATTGAAAACTATGAAAATGTTTCTAAACAAATGTACAAATATAACACATGTAGCGCACGGTGGCTGATCACTACTGCTGACATTGTGTGGAAGCCTTTCCTTTCATGTCGGTTCCATTGCATTTTCAAGTTTATCCTTTTGTTCCGTTTGTTAACGGCATCATAAACTGACTTGTACACATTGTTTTTATGATCAATATTTGAACCTCGAAGCAAAATATTCATAAGCACTTAAATATATTTTGAAAGAAATTTAAATCTGAAATCTGCATTTTGAACCTGTGTCCTGCTTAATAAACATTCTTTTTCTTGATCACTATAATGGTATGCATTATTACTGAGTGGAAATACATTAAAGCTAAACTGAGCGACAGCAGCTCTAAAGCAGTATGTATACGTGTCAAGAATATATTTTTCTTGTTTCAAAAAAAATGTTTTGTAGGATCTCTAACACTCGTACCTGTCACCATCTCTGATGGCGCCATCCCATTCATGAATAAATATATCTATAAGCCTCTGTCTGAACACATTCGGGAAAGCCTTAACAACACCTACCATTGCTGCTGCCATACAGCGTTGAACTCAGCTCCACATAAAAATGTCCCTTACTTTTGTTAACCAATTTATCTTACCAACCGTATGTATGTAATTCAAGTAGCACATTCTCATGCTTTGTATGGTAACCTTTCAACATCAAAGTGTCAGAATTTCAATTAGCATCTCAAACGTGCAACACAAGGGTTTGCACACACTGCTGTGCTGGTCAGAAGATTTGCGCAACAACTTCAGTGATGTATCCGTGAAGTGATGAGACAAGA
>JAPXFY010000021.1:46725976-46735976 GCA_030674185.1 Monoplex corrugatus | reverse complement strand
AAACAAACAAATAAAACAAAAAAACAAAGAAACACACAAAGAAAGAAAGAAACCAACAAACGAACAAACCAACAAACCAACAAACAAAGAAACAAAGAAAGAAAAAGAAAGAAAGAAAGAAAGAAAGAAAGAAACAATCTTCTATCATAAAAGAAAAGATTGTTAATGTGGCTTGACCATCTTGTTTTTTTATAAAGAAAATTTTATGAATAATGAGTTCTGCCAGCATACAAGACTATAGTCATCATTCACAAAGTTGGCAGCCGACCGCTGTTGACTTAAACTTATGTACAGGGTATAACTGATGGTTTTTGTTTGTTTGTTTTGTTTTCGTTTGTTTGTTTGCTTGCTCGTTTGTTTTTTAAGCTTTGCCTATTAGGAAAGAATGCATTTTCTGCGGTTTTCCTTTTTTTTAAAAGTTGATTCTCGCTTCCACTTTCCACCTTTTGTTTTAAGTACTGATTATCATTTAGCATCGACAGGCGTGCGTGGGTGCGTGTGTGACTCTCTCTCTGTATGTGTGTGTGTGTGTGTGTGTGTGTGTGTGTGTGTGTGTGTGTGTGTGTGTGTGTGTGTGTGTGTGTGTTCGTTCCTTGATTTAACGTCTTTTCACTATAAGTGATATTAGACGGATAAAAATGGCATGGAGGATGATTTGGGGGGGGGGGGGGAGGAGGGGAAAGAAGGGAACAGAGTAAGAGACGGAAAAAAAAATTAAAAGGAACCGGCAAGGTCTTTAGAAAAATGATATGGATGATCAGAGAAATGAAACTAGAACAACGCTAACATCAAATGTAAAAGAAAAATCGTCATAAAAAGCAAAACAAAACAAAATAAGACAATGATAATTAAAATAATAACCTTAAAGTAACGCATTAACAGGACTGTGAACCAATGATTCTGAAATTTTAACTAACAGAACTTGATCTGATATCACTTCTTTAAAATGCTTTTCAAGATAGTTTCCTTGTGTAAACATCTTTGGTAAAAAATAACGAAGCTTTCTGCAGTAAAACAAACAGTGATACAATGTGAATTGTTCACCGCAAATACATAAAACGTTTTTACAATATTTTGTTTTCAAAGCGTTCAGTTGAATACGAAAATATGTGGTAACAATTAATCTCAAATGATATATCGAAGAATACTGCATTTTTTTACAGAGATTTTGAACTGAAAGTTTGATTCTTTTTTGAGACACAAATTTTTCATTTAAATGTTCATGAAATCGAATCCATGATGCTAATTCTAGCGAGTTGTAAGCTTCTTTTACCGAGGTGTTAACATGTAATTCTATGGAATTTTCAAAACGGAGTGCACCGGATTTAGCTGCTCTGTCAACTACGTTGTTGCCGTGAAGACCAACGTGAGAAGGCACCCAGCATAAACTGATTTCCGAGCCATTTATCTTTAAACAGTGTATTAGATGATTTGCCTCAATTATTAAATCAGGTCTTGTGTCTGTATCAAAAGACTGTAAGGCATATAATACAGATTTTGAATCAACAAACAGAACTACTTTGAAAGGCACAGGCCGAAGGCTTATTAAATAATGCAACGCTTGAACAACAGCGACCAATTCTGCTGTATATATAGATACATTTGCCCCAATGAAAAAAGACTTTTTAATGTTAAATTTTGGAACATAAAACGCTGCTCCAGCGCTCTGATTTGCTAAGACTGACCCATCAGTAAAAATGTGGAGGTGGGTACGGTACTTTTCATCGATGTGTTCACAAGCTGTGGATAGCGTAATGTTGACATTATCATCTTTTTTAACGTCTGCATAATCGAGATCAAACGTGGCCTTTAGCATTTCCCATGTAGGGATAGGCGTTAACACTGGTTTTTCGGCTATTTCATCCATAGTTATGCTGGATTGTTTGATCAGGTCAGATATGTAAGTTGCGGTTGTAATTTGTGATGAAATGTTTTTTGCTCGTTTTGGAAAGTCAATATCAGACCTGATTTTAATTTCTTTGTTCACAAAATTATTCGCTTGTGAAGTAGTTCTAATTGCAAACTTTGCTGTAGCTAGCTCACGATGGTTGTTTAGAGGTAGAATTCCAGCAACTTTGTACGTTTCCAGAGTAGAAGCATGAGTTGGTACACCTAGTGCAATTTTAAGACTTTTGCAGTCCAAGTTCTGAATCTTTTTTAGTAAATATTTAGGTGCATTGAGAAAAAACTTCTTGCGCGTAGGATAATTTAGACCTGACCAGCGCTGTTGACAGATGAATCAGTATATTTGTATCCATTCCCCAGGATAATTTGCTTATTATCTTTAGAAAATTTAAGGTTTTTCGTGCTTTTGTTAAAATATAATCAAAATGAACATTCCAGTTTAATTTCGAAGTGATGTAAACTCCCAGAAATTTTACGACCTGTTTGTAATTTAACACTTCACCAAGCAATTTGAAAGTAGGCAAGTTATTTGAGTTACCACCAGGATCAAACAGCATCATGTTAGTCTTTTCTGCTGACAACGACAGACCATTTTCTAACATATAGTTTCCAAGATTATCAAGATCAATTTGATACAATTTCCTGATGTAATTCCGTGTTCTCTGTGGAGTTGTCTTTTTTAAAGTGATATTCATCCAAGTGCATATATCATCAGCATACTGTACTAAAACAACACGATTTGAAAAAGCTTTAGGAAGATCCTGTATAAGGATATTAAATAAAATAGGTGCTATCACTGAACCTTGTGGAATCCCCATGTCGAGGTGCCGTGAAGTAGAATAACTAGCTCCCACTCTAGCCTGTATTGTTCTATTAGCTAAAAAAGATTTAATGTAATTGTACATATTGCCAGATAAACCAACAGATTTTAGCTTGAACAATAAACGTTTATGCCAAACTTGATCGTAAGCTTTTTTTACATCAAAGAAAGTAGCTAAAACACTTTTTCTGCGGGCAAACTGTTGTTTGATCTGAGTCGTAAGTTTAACCAGGTGTTCAACTGCGGATCTCCCTTTTCTAAAACCCGCCTGGTTTACCGGAATAACATTATTTTTATCACAGTAGTGTAAAAGTCTGTTTAAGATCAATCTTTCCATTAGTTTGCTCGTGTGGGACGTCAAAGCAATGGGTCTGTAACTGTTTTTATCAGTTTTCGATTTTCCTGCTTTTAATATCGGTATAACTATAGACTTTTGCCAGATTTGTGGTACAGTTCCGCTAACCCAGCATTTCTGCAAAATTTTGTGTAGGAAAATAAGATAGTTTTCAGGGAGATGTTTAATCATTTCAGTCGAAACTGCATCAATACCTACCGAACTCGTTTTGTTGTGTAGAAACAGTATTGTGTTTTTTAGCTCTTCTAAGGTGATTGGAGAATTAAACCAGAGATCATTCTGAGATATTGGATCAGTGTAGATTGAGTTGTTATCTTCCATTTCTCTGTGATGTTTGCAGTCTGGAGATAAACCTTCAACTTTACTGTTTTTAGCAAATAAGTCCACAAAGGTTTCTGCTTTGTCCATGTCTGAAGGAAATGTGTTACATGTTTCTATCATTATCGGACACCTAGGTAAGTTGGTTCCATTCTTCATTTGATTCATTTTCGTCCAGACTTTATGGAAATCTTTGAAATCTGAAATTTCTTTTTTGCAGAATGATGCCCAATAATCTTTCTTTGCTTCAGCAATGATTTTGTTACATTGGATGTTAGCTTTTTTCATTTCCACATGATCTTCAGGTTTCCGGCTTTTGATGTAGATTTTGAATTTCTCCCTTTTATATTGAACTGCTTTCTCACATGCCTCTGTCCACCAAACATTACCCAATCGATTATTCGATTTAGAAGTTTTGAGTTTCGGAATTGATACGTCTGCAGCGGCTAGAATTGACTCTTGGAATTTAGAAAACATAATGTCTACATTTTCACTTTCATAATGTCTGTAATCCTGATTAGCAAGAGCAGTTCGAAATAAGGACCAGTCTGCACGCTTGTAATTATATTTTGGAATAATATCAGGAGAGCTGTCTTTCATCCTGATGTTTTTGTCAGTTATGGTTATGATGATAGGTAGATGATCGCTTCCCAAAGTGTCTCTGTGAGTTTCCCAGGTACAGGATGGTGCTAATTCTGGTGATATCAGAGACAAATCGATGGCTGTCGCCCTGTGTTTGGAGACATCAGGGATCCTAGTGACACTACCATCATTTAGAAGGTAAAGCGAACTATCAACGATATTTTCTACCAAACGATTGCTCGTAACAGTAGAACAGTTCTTTTCCCAAAATGGGGAGTGGGAATTAAAGTCTCCACCTATTAGCCATTTACCACGCTGCTGATCTTGGATCGTGCGCAGCCATTCTGTGTTGCGGTCATTTGGACCTGTTGGCAGGTAGACTGATAAAACGTTGATGTTTAAAGAATTGCTTAATTGGACAGTGGCAGCACAAGCGTGCAAATCGTCGCTTGATTTCAAAACTGGGGAAGTAAGTAAGCAGTATTGTAACTCTTTGAGTATGTATATCGCGGTGGATACCTTCTTCCCGTGATTCCCACATTCATAGACTGGAGGATAGTAATAATTGGGGAAATTGGGAAGCTTGGTTGCAACAACATTCATCGACTGCAGAATCAAAACTTCACATCTATTTGATGTCAGGAAATGCTCTAAGTATGCCGAATTGGTGGAAAGGGATCTACAATTCCATTGCAAAAACTTGACTTGGGATTGTTGTCGCATTACTGATACTGGTTTATCTCCAACTTTCTATTGACTGTTATTTATGGTCGATAATAATGAATACTTTGATTTTCTGTGTACAGGAGAGATGGGCAGAAAGAAAATTACGCAATTACTTAGACTACGAAGTAAAGATAACAAAATTGTAGCAAAACGATGAAAAGAAAATTACACAACGTAGAAATAACTTATTGAAGAGATATTAGATTACAATGGATAACAAATAACCAATAAACAAAATAATAGCATACACGTCTTCAAATGAACAGAGTGTATAGTCTGAGTCTTGATAGTCGGACTAAAACCTAGTTATTGTATACTTTCAGCAGAAGAAATGTCAGAGATGACGAGGAAAAGTCCTGTGACATGAACGTCAAGAATTGTATATATAATACTGTTATATCAAAACATTATATGGCCACCATGGTACGTAGTTGTCGAAAAGGTGGTACCGTTCTCTGGAGAATCTGGAAGGGTGTAGCTGTGCTGATCTTGATCTTGCTGTTCTCCTTGGAGTCTCCCAAAAGAGGTCTCGAATGTGTCTTCCAAGATTTCCTGCAATGATGCTGCTTCCTCTGGTGGTGGGGTGTATGTCATCTTTTAGAAATTGTTGAGTGGTACGAAGGTTTTCATGTGATACAAAAGAAATATTTTTCATATCAACAAGTTCAGCAGATAGTAAAGCGTTGAACAGATTTCGTTGAACCTCCATTCGTGCCTGCCGTACAGGGGCAACCTTACTAACGACTAATTTTGAATTAGGATGTTCTTGTGCTATTTGTTTTATGCCTGAAGCGAGATGTTTAGTTGTTGTAGCGAGATCTTTACTATTCAAATCATGCACACCACAGTGAAAAACAATACAGTCTGCAGTATCGTCACATTTGGAAAGGGCCATGTCTAATGAGCTTTGAATGTCATGAGGGGCGGTCACAGGGCACGAGTCTCCTTCGAAGCCGTAAGATCGTCCCAGTCTTCTCGAGTTGACACCCCTCAACACAGAGTCGTGGACAGTGATAACATACGGAAGATCATGGTGCTTTTTATGTTGTTTTGGAATAGACCTATTTTCAGAGCGTGAAGCTGTATGGTTCGGATGTAAAATGACGTCTTTAGCTTGTGTGACGTCATGCCGTTGTTCTTTCTTGTTTTTTATTTTCTTTTCAGGCATTTTTGCTGCTTGCTGATTTGTTTTGCTGCTGGGTTTTGGTGCCTTGATGTTTCGAGCCTGTTTGTCGTCCTGCTTGCTTGTGTGGTTTTGTTTCAGTACGTCTGCATATGTGGGATGTGTGTCATGTAGATCCGTCTGTGTGTGACAGTTACGGGTTGGCATGGTGACGTTCTCTTTTTGCTGGGTTGGAAGAAGTGCAAGGACAGTCTTTTCCAAAGAATTGACTTGATCCCGCAGAGCCAGTATGATGTTTTTGAGTTCTGACGTACTTACGCAGTCCGCCGTGCTGGAAAGAGGCGCTGTGCAGGTTGTCCCACTCTGCGTGTCAGTGGAAGCCGTGGACAGTGAACCAGATGTAGAGTCAGACTCGGCCACTGTCGATCGCGGATCCTTTTCCGTATCTGCTCCCATGTCGCTCGCCGATAGCCTCTCTCCATCAGCCTTGCCCTCTGATGCGTCTTCTTGTTTCTTTTGGGCAAGGCGGCCTCTTCTAGTTCTTGTCATTTTGGGCCTTTTTAAACGTTTTCTCCGACAGCTGAAATTTTTTTACTTAGGTGTCTCCGCCATCTTGAATCGTGTGTGTGTGTGTGTGTGAATGTGTGCATTGGTGTGTGTATTTATGTGTGTATGTGTGTGTGTATTTATGTATGTATGTGTGTGTGTATTCATGTATGTACGTATGTTTACATGTGTGTATACGTATGCGTGCATGGGCTTGTGTGGATGCGCGCGCGTGTGTGTGAGTGTGTGTGTGTGTGTGTGTGTGTGTGTGTGGGGTGTGTGTGTGTGTGTGTGTGTGTGTGTGTGTGTGTGTGTGTGTGTGTGTGTGCGTGAGTTTCAGTTTCAGTTTCAGTTTCTCAAGGTGACGTCTCCGCGATCGGAACGAATTCCATATGCACTAAAGTCACATGTGCCACGTGTATGGTGACCCTGGCACAACCCCAAGCCTGCACATAAATCCATGAGCTGGTCAGGTCCTGAGGCCCTACCTAAACTATGTTTTGCCCAGTCTATATTTTATACTGGTATTTTATTGGCCGTCAGAAAGAGAGAGAGAGAGAGAGAGAGAGAGAGAGAGAGAGAGAGAGAGAGAGAGTCTGGGAATATGAGACACAGAGGGAGAGAAGGAGGGAGGGAGGGAGAAAGAGGGGAGAGAGAGAGACGGAGAGAAAGAGAGAGAGAGAGAGTGAGAGTGAGAGAGTGAGAGTGAGAGAGAGAGAGACAGAGACAGAGACAGAGAGACAGAGAGACAGAGAGACAGACAGACAGAGTGGACAAATGAGAAGATGAGAAATATGTAATCCTCCTAATGTACTTCTCTTTTTTGCAGTTCAGTTCGATCGAATTTAGATAAGTTCAATTCATCCATTTATTCACTTATTCATTCACTCGCTCATTCGTTCGTTCGTTCGTTCATCATTCATTTGCCCGTTCTTTCTTTTGATCGTTTGTTCGTTCATTCATACATTCCTGACGTTCCTCTTGCATTGTAAATTTTGCATTTTTGTGACAACGAGGAAAAAACCCCCATATAACCTGTGAAAGAAAAAACTAAGACTGGCAAATATTTCAGGCATGATGCAGCGGCAAGACAAATGTCATACAATATATTTTATGAATTTAGCCAGAATGACAGGGTTGATACAAAACCGTAGTCAGCTCGGCTGCCGTTTCTTGAACATTTTTTAGTACGTACTTTAAACTCATACTGACATGAAATATAACCTTTATGCTATCAATTAATATGCACAGAATTGTAATGACGACATATGATTTAATTGCATGACCTCATTGTACGTGTTATATAACTCAGTGCGTGTCCAAACAATGAATCCACAAGTATTGAGCAGCTCAAACGCTATGTCTTCACGAGGCTCAAACTTGGAGATGGTCTGATCAAATTTCACGACGATTCAACAATAGTGTGCGGAGACAAATGTGTGTAATACAGAAGAGTTTGCCTTGGTCTGATAGATTGAAACGAGGAAAAACCGACCTGAAAGACACGCACTGAAGTGGAAGTCCAACTGAGACCCAGAACGAGCAAAGTGTTCAGCTTGTGAAGAGAGTAGTTGAAGAGGATCTGTTATGTCTCAGTTTGTGAAATAAGTGAAACTTGTAGTGTTTTTCATATGACACAGGCGATGGGACCTTGCAGTATGATCTTGAAATGTGGAAAGTGGCTGCCGGATAGATATCTCGTCTTCTGACACAGGAGCAGAAAAAGCAGAGGGTTCAGGGTGTAATCGAGTGCTTCACCATCATCATCATCATCATCATCATCAAATGCCTTGCCACATGGCGTTGGTGATCATGGCCCTCCATATGCATCTATCCCTTGTTGCCGAAAGCACATCTTCCGCCCTGTCTGTCTTCAGCCACTCTGCAAGTCCGTCCAATATTTTTTCCCTGGGTCTACCTGGTGCTCTCTTTCCCTCCCAGCGAGTGCTTGAAATTTGTAAACCTTTGATTTCCGCACCGTATTCGCCAACTGCAAAAACTTAACCCTTTGACCCCTCACCCTATCTAACAGCTTCCTGCAGGAATCTGGTAGATAGGATGAGAGAATCAAAAGGTTAAATTTTTGCTTTCTTAGCATGGTTTAAAATACAGAATGCTGGTGGACAGGGTGCGGGAGTGAAAGGGTTAAGCCAGAGTGCCCCAAACGACAATGTGACATGGATCACAAGTGACGTAACATTGATTACCTTCTATGGCAACCAGAACAAACGATCCAATCACATGTAGGTGGGCACTAATGACGAAAGACCAGTTGAAGTGGGACCTGGTTTTCACAGCCGGAAGAGGCTTTTTCCATTTTCTTCAACTTCCATGGTTCTCTAGCGGTCAATAGTTTGCCTGAAAAGTCTACTATTACTTTTAGAGATTATGTAGAGACTGTTTTGCCCGAAGCTATGCATTCTATCCATGGGAGTGTCCGAATGGTAGTAGCAAAACGAAAAAAAACAAACCAACCAAACAAACAAAACAAAAAACAAACAAACAAACAAACAAAAACAAAAACAAAAAATCAAACAAAAAACAAACAAAATCAAAAATAAAAAAAACAAAGAAAACAAACCAAACCAAACCAAACAAAAACAGAAACAAAACAAAAACAACAACAAACAACAACAACAACAGCAAACAAACAAACAAACCAAAAAAACACTAACCAACCAACCAACCAACCAGCCAACCAGCCAACCAGCCAACCACCAACCAATCAGCCAACCAACCAGCCAACCAACCAACCAACCAGCCAACCAACCAACCAACCAACCAACCAACCAACCAACCAACCAACCAACCAACCAACCAACCAAAAAAAAAACACACACCAAAAGCTCTTCTTTTAGATATCAAGACAAACGCCCATTAAGCCAAAGCCACTGTAATTCATGTAGGCCTACAAGAGCTATCCCTTCAAGTTCTGGAGTTCAAAGCTGTACAAGTCTGTCCATCAGCAGTGTCCAAATGTGGGTACCAGCAAAACGCTCGTTCTAGATGTCAAGACAACTTCCCATGAAACCAAAGCCACTGTAATCTATCTAACATCTCCCTCACCCATCACACATTTTTGATTTAGCCCCCATGCGACTTCTGGTTATTTCCCCTTCCTACGCAAAAAAAAAAAAAAAAAAAAAAAAAGGCTGGCAATAAGTTTTGAAGAATCCAGGACTTGCAAAAAGTATGTGATGTGATGTGACGTGACGTGATGTGATGTGACGTGACGTTATGTGATGTGATGTGATGTGATGCGATGCGATGCGATGTGATGTAATGTGATGCGATGCGATGTGATGTGATGTGACGTGATGTGACGTGATGTGACGTGATGTGATGTGATGTGATGTGATGCGATGCAATGCGATGCGATGTGATGTGATGTAATGTCATGCGATGCGATGTGATGTGATGTGACGTGATGTGACGTGATGTGATGTGATGTGATGTGACGTGATGTGAAGTGATGTGATGTGATGTGAAGTGACGTGAAGTGATCTGATGTGATGTGGCATGATGTGATGTGATGTGAAGTGATGTGATGTAATGTGATGTGATGTGACGTGATGTGATGTGATGTGACGTGATGTGATGTGATGTGATGTGATGTGATGTAATG
>JAPXFY010000021.1:46693476-46700976 GCA_030674185.1 Monoplex corrugatus | reverse complement strand
TGTGCTTGCGGCAACAAGGGACAGATGCATACGGAGGGCCATGATCACCAATGCCATGTGACAAGGCACGTGATGATGATGATGATGATGATGAAGATGACGTCGTCCTGCTCGGAATTAATTCCGTCTGAACTATAATAATAATAATAATATATTTTATTTATATAGCGCAAAATCTTGATAAAATCAAATCTAAGCGCTGAGCGTATACATGCATACATACCTACATACATATAAGCGTATACATACATGCTTACATACTTACATACATAAATCTAAGCTGAGCGTATACATGCATACATACATACATACATAAATCTAAGCGTATACATACATACATACATACATACATACATACATACATACGTACGCACATGCATACATAATAATTACAATATTTATATAGCGCAAATCTCGACAAAATCAAATCCAAGCGCCGAAAAGACACACACGCACACACGCACGCACGCACACACACACGCACACACACACACCACACACACCACACACACACACACACACACACACACACACACAACACACACATGCATGGCCACAAATGGGGAGAAAAGAATAAAAGCAATAAAAGCAAGAATAAAACCAATGGAAAACCACAGAGAGCACATCACATACAATTTTATATTAAAACAAAATGATTCCCCTCCGAGCGGAGACAGGCTGCAGAGGGGGGTTGAGTGAGGTTAGGATTTTATGCAGAGGAGAAAAGGTGAGTTTTGAGAGCGGACTTGAAGGAGGCAAAAGTAGGTTGCTGACGGACTGAGAGAGGAAGTTTGTTCCAGGAGAGTGGACCAGAAACAGAGAAGGCTCGTGGACCATAGGTATTGAGCTTAGTGCGTGGAAAGCGAAAAGTCAGAGGATCGGAGGCAGATTAGAGATAGGCCTGTAATTTTTCAGTTACCTGTCAAGCCTACTTGAGGGAACATAGATCTCAAGTAGGCTTGACAGGTAATCGGGGGCTGCGTTATTGAGGCTTTTGTAGCACATGGTGTCTAGTTTGTACTGTATGCGCTTTGATACAGGGAGCCAGTGAAGTTGTGCCAGGAGAGGAGATATGTGGTCAGCTTTTTTCTTTTTGAGTACAAGGCGTACAGCATTGTTTTGAATGCGCTGTAGGATGTGAATGGTGGAGGCAGGAAGACCAGACAGGAGTGAATTGCAATAGTCAATGCGAGACATTATGAAGGAGAGAACGAGTTTTGCAGTTGTTTCGACAGAGAGATACTTCCTGATCAGGCTTATACGATGGAGATGATAGTAGCAAGATCTGGCAGTTTGAGAAACAAAGTTGTTCATGGACAGGGTAGAGTCAATGCAGACACCAAGGTTTTTTAGCTGAATCAGAAATTGGGACTGATGTGTTACATAATGGGAGAGAAAGAGGAGGCAGCTGGGAAAGTTTCTGACGGGTGCCAATGAGGATAGCTTCTGTCTTGTCGTCATTAAGCTGAAGTCTATTGTGTGTCATCCAGTTCTTAATGTCCGAGTAACACTCAGTGGTGCGAGTCAACAGGCGCTGTATATTATCAGGTGAGTCACTATCTTGAAGTTGGGTGTCATCAGCATAGAAGTGGTGTTTTATAGAGTGGGAGTTGATGATGGTGGACAGGGGGGAGGTATAAAGAGTGAAAAGAACAGGGCCAAGGACAGATCCTTGTGGAACACCACAGGTCAGGTATGCAGGTTGAGAGTAAGTGCCATTGATGAGAACAGTTTGTTTTCTGTTTGATAAATACGAAGTGAAAAAGGAGAGAGCAATGTCAGAGATGCCAAAAGTATGATGAAGTCTAGAAAGGAGAATACCATGGTCAATGGTATCGAAGGCTGCAGACAGATCAAGGAGTGTGAGGAGAGAGACTTTGCCAGTATCAGTTGCAAGGAGGAGATTGTTGAGAATGTGTAGTAGGGCAGTTTCAGTGCTATGGCACTGGCGGTAGGCTGACTGGAAAGGATTGAGGAGATTGTTGGCAGACAGGTGAGAGTTCAGCTGGTTGAGGACGACCTTTTCAAGGAGTTTTGACAAGAAAGAGAGATTAGAGATAGGCCTGTAATTTTTCAGTTTCATTTGGGTCTAAATTGTGTTTCTTGAGGAGAGGGTAAACAATAGCAGACTTGAAAGAATCTGGGACAGTTCCAGTTTGAAAAGAAGTGTTGATGATGTCAGTGATGAATGGGAGGAGAGTAGGGAGACAATCGGAGTAGAGAGAACCTGGAAGAGGATCCAGTTCGCAGGTTTTGAACGACATGGATCTGATTGTGTTGAAAATTTCTTCTTGTGAGACTGGGGTAAAAGTAGTGAGAGGTGTGCCAGAGAAGGAAGGGTCAGGTGGGCATGGTTGACAGGGTGTCCTGTCAAGCCTGTCACGAAGAGTTTGTATTTTGGTGGTGAAATACTTAGAGAATACAGATGGGAGTTCTTCATTTGTATGTTTTGTTGGGAGAGGTAAGTCTTTTCGTGTGCCAAGGAGATGATTCATGGTTGTAAAGAGTTCTTTTGAAGAAGAGGCATTCAGGATTTTGGTTTGGAAATAGCTTGTTTTTGCAGATGCAATGAGGGTGGATACTTTTGTTTTAGAGGCTTGGAAAAGTTGCCTGTGTACAGTGAGTTTGGATTTGCGCCAGCGGCGCTCTGCTCTGCGGCGGGCACGTTTTGCACAGGCTATCTCATGAGTGAACCAGGGGGTAGGGGGGCGGTCAGGTAAAAGACGGGTTGTGGCTGGAGCATGAGTGTCCAGAAGATGGTGGAGAGTAGTATAGAATTCATCGGCAAGGTTATGTGACTTTTCAGAAAGGAGACGGGAGGCATCAGATGAAAATGTGGAGAGGTCGATAGATTTGAGATTGCGTCGAGTCACTGTGCGCGTGGTACGGGAAGGAGGAGAAATGTCAAGAGAACAGAGAATTGCAGAGTGGTCAGATGGAAGGGCTGAAGTTAGACGGGTAGAAAGAACTAATAGTGGGGAATCTGGAGGGAGGGGGGGGGGGCAATGAGGACTTTGGACCTTCTCCACCACTGGTGCCACGTGATGGAGAAGGTCCAAAGTGACCATGACACAAGTCCACAAGCCTGAAGCCTTCACGAAAGCCCTTACGAACTGGCAAAGGCTTTAGTTCCTATCTATGACTTCAGCTCTCTAGGTTTTCCCAGCCTAAGCTTATGACCAAAAGACTTATCCTGTGATCGCAGGGGGTAAGGACTTTGGGCGACATTTATTGCCCCCCCCCCTCCCTCCAGATTCCCCACTATGGTTCCATCAATGGACGTATGGCCTCGCCAAAGGATACCCCCTCCCCCCATCCTCGTAGAAACTTTCGCCACTTGGTCTGTGACTGATTAATTGTCCAGGTGGGCCTGGCGTATATAGCTGCTAACCTCCTTGAAGGGAAATCTGTCGTTCACTACCTGCGACCCGTTGGGTTGGGGATGATCACTTCATTACCAAGTGGGAGGTAGTCCTGGCTAATATTGCTGCTAACCTCCATGTCTTAAGGCCATCTGCTATCATCAACCTGTGACCCCTTGTGTTGGGGATGGTCAATCCATAACCAAGTTGTTCTGTTCTGTTTCGTTGAGTTTAAAGTCCTACCACTCTCAGAGTACATGAGGTCTAGCTATAAGAATATTGCTCAAAGAAGCCTTAAAACATTTTGGTTTCATTGTGAGACACCGATGCTATCGTCGGATTCTTTGAAAATTAGGACCATAACCAAATTGGAGGTAGTCCTGGCTTATATAGCTGCTAACTTCCATGTCTGAAGTCCATGTGCTATCCGCAGCCTGTGACCCGTTGGGTTGGGGATGGTCACCCTATTACCAAGTTGGAAGTACCCTTTCTCACGGTTTGCTTATTCCTTCCCCCCCCCCCCCCCCGGCCCTCTCCCTCCAAGCAAGCGTGGTTTATTAACAAGAAAAACCAGGATGAGAAGGAAAAGAAGGAGAAGAAGCAGCAGAACAACAACAGCAACAACAGCAAAAACAAAACAACTACAGAAAACCGTTCCCAGGATTCGCCTTCTCTCATTCTCTGTCAAAGAAGTGTGTGTGTGTGTGTGTGTGTGTGTGTGTGTGTGTGTGTGTGTGTGTGTGTGTGTGTGTGTGTGTGTGTATGTGTGTGTGTGTGTGTGTGTGTGTGTGTGCGCGCGTGTGTGTGTCTGTGTGAGTGTCTGTGTGTGTGTGTGTGTTGTGTTTGTGTGTGTGTGTGTGTGTGTGATGTGTGTGTGTGTGTGTATGTGTGTACGTGTGTGTGCATGCGTTTGTATGTGTGTGTGTGCGTGTGTGTGGATGTGCCTGAGCGCCTGTGTTTGTGTGTGTGTGTGTGTGTACGTGCGTGCGTATGTGTGTGTGATCGTAACTGAGCGCGCGTGTGTTTGTGTTTGTGTTTGTGTGTGTATGTGTATGTGTGTGTGTGTGTGTGTGTGTGTGTGTGTGTGTGTGTGTGTGTGTGTGTGTGTGTGTTGTCTGTTTGTGTAAATGTGCAGTATGTGTGTTTGTGCTAATGTGCAGTGTGTGTGTGTGTGTGTGTGTGTGTGTGTGTGTGTGTGTGCACGTGTGTATGTGTGTGTGCATGTGTCTGTCTGTCTGTCTGTCTGTCTGTCAGCCTGCCAACTCTGTCAACGTTGAGTCTGTACAGTATGGCGTGGGCTTATCGGGTCATATCACTCTCGTCAGCGTCAGCGGTAGGACAAAACTGAATATTTATGCAGGTCTCCCCCACAGGAGCACATACACGAAAGGACCTGAAACAATAGCGTTCAGAGTGTATTCAAGAAGGCTTCTTCGCACTCGAACAGTTCTGTATGCGCTAAACCCAGGCTGCTATCTGTTAAGTTTACGTGACGGACTCCTTGAGACTGCGCAAGACCTTATGTATGTGCTTTGTAAAATGTGTTGAAATGGGAGAGCGTGGGATGACAGGACCGGTAAAATTTTAAGCTGACACTGTCACCATGGTTGGATGGAATATTATGATAATCATTGAACAGGACAGTTTTTATATTGCGGATGGGGTTTGAACTTGAGACGATAGATATTGAGTCCACATCTCTCTCTGTGTCTCTGTCTCTCTCTCTCTGTCTCTCTCTGTGTCTCTTTCTGTCTCTGTCTCTTTCTTTTCTCTCCCTCTTTCTCTCTCTCTCTCTCTCTCTCGTGATTTTCGCTGTCTCTGTCTGTCTCTGTCTCTGTCTGTCTGTCTGTCTGTCTGTCGGTCTGTCTGCCTCTCTGTCTGTCTCTTTCTGTCTCTGTCTCTTTCTCTCTCTTTCTCTGTGATTTTCGCTGTCTCTCTGTCTCTATCACTCACTCTCTCTCTCTCTCTCTCTCCTCTGTGTGTGTGTGTGTGTGTGTGTGTGTGTGTGTGTGTGTGTGTGTGTGTGTGTGTGTGTGTGTGTGTGTGTGTGTGTGTGTGTGTGTGTGTGTGTGTGTGTGTGTGTGTGTGATTTTCGCTGTCTCTCTGTCTCTATCACTCTCTCTCTCTCTGTCTCTGTGATTTTTTTCTGTCTCTCTGTCTCTATCACTCTCTGTCTCTGTCTCTCTCCATGTGATTTTCTCTGTCTGTCTGTCTCTATCACTTTCTGTCTGTCTGTCTCTCTCTCCGTGATTTTCTCTGTCTCTCTGACTTTATCACTCTCTTTCTCTGTCTCTTTTTGTGATATTCTCTGTCTCTCTGTTGCTGTGTCTCTCTCCCTCCCCACCCTCTCTCTCTCTCTGTCACATGGGCATTTGGAATGGGAATATCATTGTCTGCATGTATTTGCGAGCGCGTACATTCACACATTGATTCAGGTCAGACAAATAGGTCTGCTACTGGCAAGCTGTAGCCCAGTACTACCTGTCACAGCAGGAGACTTGGAGAGGGGATTGGCGCCACCAAGGATTAACCTAAGCCCACAGAAAAGATATGAGAGACACTATAGCCAACAAACATACCGGATCGGTCGGGGCCCGGGTTACAAACGACCGCGCTTACCACTGACAAGCACCAGGGTGGAAGTGAAAAGTCAGCTACTGGGGCAAAGACATCATTCAAACTGCCAACGGAAAAAGCTACCATTGGAACCTGGAATGTCCGTACACTCCATCAGTGCGGCAAAGTAAAAGAACTAGAGCACGAGCTGAGACGCTACCAATGGGACATTGTGGGTATATCGGAAGTAAGATGGACAGGCTTCGGAGAAGCAATCACAGAGGAAGGACACAAGATGTGGTACAGTGGCGAAGAGTCACTACATGAAAATGGCGTAGCTTTCATCGTACGCAAAGAAGTCATTGGATGCATCATGAGCTGCACGCCTGTCAACAGCAGAATCATCAGCATTCGGGTGTCAGCCAAACCAAAGAACATCACCATCATACAAGTGTATGCTCCAACTACCAGCCATGAAGACCAGGTGGTTGAAGAATTCTATGAGAAAATAGAAGACACCATCGGAAAAGCCCCCAGGAAAGACATCATCATAGTTCAGGGGGACTTCAACGCCAAAGTCGGCCCAGATGCCTACAAAAACTGGGCTGGAACAGTGGGTCAATTTGGCACAGGGGAAACTAATGACAGGGGACTTCGCCTTCTGGAGTTTGCCTGCACCCAACGGCTCACCATTGCCAACACCCTCTACCCCCACAAACTGTCAAGAAGAACAACCTGGCATGCGCCGAACGGAAAGACTCACAACCAGATCGACTTTGTCCTCACACCGCGGCGCTTCAAATCAAGCATTAATAAAGCAAAGACGAGGACATACCCTGGAGCTGATATAGGCAGCGACCACGACCTCGTGCTGCTCACAATGAAGATCAAATTGAAAAAGAAGTACCAAGCTGCGCAGCCACGCATCAAGTTTGACCTGGAAAAGCTAAAAGATCCAGAGATAGAAGAGGCATTCCAGGCACAGCTCGGGGGGCGGTTCGCGGCACTCAACTTCCTGGACAGCGACATCAACGACCTCACAAACAACTTTGGTGAGGCAGTCCGCGAAACAGCAGAGGAGGTACTGGGGCGACAGAGGAAGAAACACCAAGCATGGATCTCAAATGACATCCTTGACCTCTGCGACAACAGAAGATCACTGAAGAAGACGAAAAACTCCAGCCCTGAAGAAGCCGCACAGTATCGTAAAACCAACAACCTTGTAAAGAAGAAAATGATTGAAGCCAAAGAACAATGGATCAACAACCAGTGTGAGAACATCGAGAAAGGCATGAAAAAAGGAAACAGCAAACATGCCTTCACCACACTGAAAAACCTTACCAAGACGCAGCAAAACAGATCGTCAGTCATCGAGGATACCTCAGGCGAGCTGCTGACAGAAAGCTCCGCTGTTCTGAACAGATGGACGCAGTACTGCCAAGAACTATACAACTACCCAACACAGCCAGATGACAGTTTGTTTCAGGGGGACTCAACACCATTGAGGGAATCCTCACCGCTACCAGTGATGAGAGAAGAAGTGGAAGAAGCCATCCGCAGCCTACCAGCAGGGAAATCACCT
>JAPXFY010000021.1:46675976-46685976 GCA_030674185.1 Monoplex corrugatus | reverse complement strand
GAGAGAGAGAGAGAGAGAGAGAGAGAGAGAAGAGAAAAGAGTGAGAGAGAGAAAGAGAGAGAGAAAGAGAGAGAGAGAGAGAGAGAAAGAGAGAGAGACAGAGAAAGAGAGAGAGAAAAGAGAAAAGGAAAAGAGAGAGAGACAGAGAGAGACAGAGAGAGAGTAGAGAGAGAAAGAAAGAGAAAGAGAGAGAGAGAAGAGAGAGAAGAGAGAGGAGAGAGAGAGAGGAGAGAGGGAGAGAGGAGAGAGAGAGAGAGAGAGAGAGAGAGAGAGAGAGAGAAGAAGAGAGAGAAAGAGAGAGAGAGAGAAGAGAGAGAGAGGAGAGAGAGAGAGAACAACATGAGTCAAGGATCATACATCTGGAAGGTTGTGTACAATAGCTCAGCATCCTCTGTGTGTGTGTGTGTGTGTGTGTGTGTGTGTGTGTGTGTGTGTGTGTGTGTGTGTGTGTGTGTGTGTGTTGTGTGTGTGTGTGTGTGTTGTGTGTGTGTGTGTGTGTGTATGTGTGTGTGTATGTGTGTGTGTATGTGTGTGTGTATGTGTGTGTGTGTGTGTGTGTGTGTGTGTGTGTGTGTGTGTGTGTGTGTGTGTGTGTGTGTGTGTGTGTGTGTGTGTGTGTGTGTGTGTGTGTGAAAACCCAAAATGTAATTCCATGAAAATCATCAGTATCACTGCCGTTATCATGAATTTTCATGATATTGTGAAAAATGGTCTCGTATTCTGCGGTACTGGTAAGAAAAATTTAGCAACGTCCTCAAAGAGGCATCCGTGAAGAGGATAAGATGGTCCGATCATTCCACTGAGGTCTTATCACACCCAGCTCTCGGTAGAAGTAGATTGGAGACGGAAAGTCGCACAGTAATTGGAACAGAGAGAAAACTGAAGCCTCCAGGCATCTGTGTTTTCCAGTCGTTAGTTTGCTGAGGCCACGTCGCTTGTTTTTTGTCCATCAAAAATGTATATACCGATGATTTTATTTATGTATTGGTTCATTTATTTGACATTTGACTTAAAAATACCGTTTTTTTTTTTTTTTGTTTTCTCGACTCGACCTTTTGACAGGTTAGCTACCGCACAACATTCCCTTCCAAAAATGTCGGGACTGATCACGTGATTCTGTGACTCGTTTTTTCATTTGCGTATCACCACAAAACGTCCCATAGTTATACATTTTTTATGACCTGTTTTGAGTTGCTATTATTATTCATTCTCTTTATGATTATGACGATGACGATGACGATGACGATGATGATGATGATGATGATGATGATGATGATGATAATATATGATGATGATGATGATGAAGAAAATTATTTTAACTAACAGCACAATCATTATTTCTTCGATTTCAAAGAACAGAACCTTTAATGCAATGGGGAAAAAGTAGAAACGCTTAAGCGAACGAATAAATAAGACAGACAAAAAAAAGAAAACGTGTCACATGGGAAAAAAACAACCAATCATTACTTCGTTGTTTGTTGTTGTTGTTGTTGTTGCTTTGATCGTTTCACAGCTGTACTATATTGACGTTATAGTGAAAATGCAGATGCCCTCACAGTGTTAGAACTAATTTTCATGCTTTCTTTTACTGATACAGTTGTGTTTTTATCGTTTCTTTACTTACTCTTTTCAGACTGGGTCTTGATTTCTAAAGCCTTGCTATCTTGTAGATGACCATTGTTGCTGAGTGCTGATGTCACGTATTGATTTACTGATTGGTGGGATCTTACCATATAACTCTTTTGTTAGTTGGATGTTCTGATATCACGTATTGATTTACTGATTGGTGGGATCTTACCATATAACTCTTTTGTTAGTTGGATGTACTGATGTCACGTATTGATTTACTGATTGGTGGGATCTTACCATATAACTCTTTTGTTATTTGGATGTTCTGATGTCACGTATTGATTTACTGATTGGTGGGACCTTACCATATAACTCTTTTGTTAGTTGGATGTTCTGATGTCACGTATTGATTTACTGATTGGTGGGATCTTACCAGATAACTCTTTTGTTAGTTGGATGTTCTGATGTCACGTATTGATTTACTGATTGGTGGGATCTTACCATATAACTCTTTTGTTAGTTGGATGTTCTGATGTCACGTATTGATTTACTGATTGGTGGGATCTTACCATATAACTCTTTTGTTAGTTGGATGTTCTGATGTCACGTATTGATTTACTGATTGGTGGGATCTTACCATATAACTCTTTGTTAGTTGGATGTTCTCTCCAAGATTTGTTCAGGGCTGCACGCAGCATTGTGTGTATGCTCCATCAATCTTCTTCTCCAATGTCGTTGTTAGGGTCCAAGAGATTGAGCCATATGTAAGAACGGACTCATTGCTGCTCGAAAGAAGTTCCTTTTCAGGTTGTCTGGTAGATTGGATTTCCAATCAGTAAATCAATACGTCAACAAAGACTGCGCTTCTGGGGACACTGCTGGCGTAGCAAAGAAGAACTGGTGGGGGATGTTCTACTATGGAGACCCAGTCACGACAAACAAAGACCAGGACGTCCAAAGAAGATCTTCATCGATCAACTGATGGATGATACGGGCTGTCAGTATGATGAACTACCTACTGCAATGTCTGACAGAGAAGGATGGAAGAAACGTGTCATGGATAGCCAAGCAAGCTCCACATAATGATGATGATGATGATGACTGATGTCACTCTTTGCTAATGCATGGTCCAGCACGTCTGGTTTCTACTGTGCCGATGTTTGTTTGAGTTTGTTTGTTTGTTTGTTTTGGTTGGTTGTTTTGTTCCTCGCACTCGGAAAATTCCTTATCTTACGATAACACATTTGTGACCTCCCACCACGAAATCAGTCTTAACTCGCAGTCTGTCGAACAGCACTAGGAGCTGAAAAGGTGACTGAGGGTCTATCTGGGGTGTTTTGACTTTTTTCAAATTGATTTCTGAGACTATAATCTATCCCCCACAGAATTTTTTTTCTTGAAAAAATATTATTAATCAATTTAAACTGGTATTTTAATGCACTGATCGCAGCAGAAAAAACGCAATTTCCTACCAAAAGTACCTATTTTTGCCTCTTATTATGAACCGTAACATGTGCAGGACCCCCACATGTGATAACTGACAGAAAGCTCTTTGGTGCACCTTTCAGATAATGACAGCTAAATTAGAAATAAACTTGGTCAAAGCCACCAAATAAAGAAATTTAAGGAAAATGTGTAGGAGAGCACACAAAAACTTTAGAGGCTGTTTTTTCAAACTGGCCGTCATACAACTTAATGACTTTAAACATTAATAACTTCTACATTTTTTTGACTACAAGCTTTATTCAAGTACCAAAATGATCAGCAGAATGTACTCTTTCCAGTGATATGTATATCTCAAAATGCCCAAAATGCTAGTTAAGACTGATTTCGTGCTGGCAGGTCACTTTTTTTTTCTCATGAGTTGGATTCGACCTGTCAACCGCGCTCTAAGGGTCTATGTCTCGCAGGCACACAGTAAGATGTAGTAATATGCCAGTGGACATAAGAGCTTGGACGTGTGTTTTATGCAGATGTTCTTTTCTTTTCCTACATGCTTCAGCCTAGATATTGCTAACGTCTTTTCTGTCTTGGGGAGGATTTCTGGTATGGATCACTCATTAACCCTTTTGACTCTCTCAACCTGTCCACTGGCATCCAGCATCATCATCAATGATAGCAAAGCAAAACATTAACCCTTTGACTCCCTCACCCTGTCCATTAGCTTCCTGCAGGAAGCTGGTGGAGAGGGTGAGGGAGTCGAAAGGTTAAGTTTTTACAGTTGGTGGATAGGATGTGGGAGTTAAAGGGTTAATGATAATGCGCTCCAGTTAAGTGAATTGTTGTTTCTGGTTGCTTTGGAGTAAAGTTGGTGGATGGTGTCAATAAGTTTTTGCCCGATGTTAAATTTCTTCATTGTAGCCCATTGTGCATTGTGTCAGAATCTGTCTAACGCCTTCTTGAAGTCTGTTGTAGAACTCCGTTTGGTGTTAGAAGTGTTCTTTGCAAAGGGTACACAGGTTAAAGATTTTTTCGATAATGCTTCTGGCCTTGTGGATTCCGGTCTGGCTTTTAATAATAATAGTATCTGCATATGGCCATAATCTATTCAGAACGATTTTGAGTATTGCTTTGCTGGCATGGCTGATAGCTTGATAGTGCGGTGCTCTTGACACTGGCGTGTTGAAGAAGAACAACCTTGGAGCAACAAAAAAGATTTTTGAAGACCCCCATCCTTCATCTAGACCACCAGAACGACCATTTCAGGCATGTCTATACTAGAAGCCTATATATATCTACACATACACACACACACACACACACACACACACACACACACACACACACACACACACACACACACACACATACACACAAACATACACACACACACACACCACACACACACACACACACACACATATATATATATATATCTATATATATATCATCATCGTCATCATCATGTCGAGCTTGCTTGGCTATCCATGACACGTTTCTTCCATCCTTCTCTGTCAGACATTGCAGTAGGTAGTTCATCATACTGACAGCCCGTATCATCCATCAGTTGGTCGATGAAGGTCTTCTTTGGACGTCCTGGTCTTTGTTTGCCGTGGCTGGGTCTCCATAGTAGAACATCCCCCACCAGTTCTTCTTTGCTACGCCAGCAGTGTCCCGTGAAGCGCAGTCTTTGTTGACGTATTGATTTACTGATTGGTGGGATCTTACCATATAACTCTTTGTTAGTTAGATGTTCTCTCCAGGATTTGTTCAGGGCTGCACGCAGTTCTTCTTTGCTACGCTAGCAGTGTCCCGCAAAGCGCAGTCTTTGTTGACGTATTGATTTACTGATTGGTGGGATATATATATATATTATGGTCGACTATCGTCATCGATAAAGTCCAACCTAGCACTTCATTTGTGTGCAATCATGTGGGATCTCAGTGTTTGTGATGGGGGTTGGCGCTAGGTGCCATGCGCTTATGTACGTTACTGTTGTTTCGCAGAGCCTCAGCAACTCTCTCCACCTGCCTCCACAAGTCCATGGCAAACCGAGGTAAGACAGCTGTTCTCATAGGAGACAACAGACGACTGAACAGTAGATGGCAAGTCACAGCATATGGCCAAAATCACAAGCAGTGCTCTATGGCAAGGCCCTTTGTGCAGTATGCGGCTGCGGGATTTTCTGTATGGGTTTACTCCCATAGCCTTTCCCCACCCAAGGGGTAATAACCCAATGGGCAGTGGAGACAGGCCGTACAGTCTACTGTCATACTGTAGCAGAGACTTCGCTCTGACCTGACTAGAAGTCTTTCATCATGAAAAGACGATGGAGGTAGAATTGGTCACTTCATCTGAAGAGAGCAGGATAACACACCTGGACTCTGCCCTGCACTGGACACCAGAAGGAAGACATAAGAGAGGAAGACAGGAATATTTGACGACCAACAACTGAACGAGACCTCAAAGCTCTGAAACACACCTGGGGGGGGGGGGGATACCAGACAGAGACTAGCCCAGAACAGGAAGACGTAATAGAGGAAGACAGGCATATTTGACTATAAACAACTGAACGAGATCCCAAGGCTCTGAAACACACCTGGGGGGTACAAGACAGAGACTAGCCCAGAACAGACAGAAGTGAAAAACTTCCGTTGCTGTCCTTTATGTCAATGGCATAAAGGGCGGTGAGTATGCTAGTAGAAGTCGAACGCAGAACACGCTGAGGGATTCAGACATCAAGGATTCATTTGAATACTCTCTCTGTCTTTTTTTCTGTCTCTCTTTCTCTCTCTCTCTCATTCTGTTTTCTCTGTCTCTGTCTGTCTTCTGTTGTCTCTCTTCTTTCTCTCTCTCCTCTGTCGTCTCTCCTTTCTCTCTTCTCTCTCTGTCCGGCTCTCTCTTTCTCTCTCTCTGTCGGTCTCTCTTCTCTCTCTCTGTCTTCTTCTTCTCTTCTCTTCTCTTTTCTCTCTCTCTCCCTCTCTCTCTCTCCTGTCTCTCCCTTCTCCCTTCTCTCCCTCTCTCTCCCCTCTCTCTCCTCCTCTCTCCTCTCTCTCCCCCTGATCTCGTCCCACACCTTTCGAGTGTGTCAAAAGTGGGAATGAACAAAACAAACAAAACAAAACAAAACAAAACATCGGGCCGTACTTTTGTGACCTTGTCCAATCAAAACGCCCATTGATAAATTTTGTACTCGGTGTCGGAGAACAGTAAACCGCATGACCCGAAGTGTCTGAAGTTGATTGTCATGTCCTGTTAGGGAGCATGTGTGTGGATGTGGGGGGTGGGGGTGGGGGTGGGATGGGGTGGGGTGAGTGAGATGGGGGAGGAAGGATTTAGGGACTGCCTCTGTTGTGATGCATCAGGCGGGACAAGGCAGAAGGAGGTGGCCGTGTGGTGAGGACTTGCTTCACGTACAACAAGCTCTTAGCTCTCTAAGTACGAAGCACCCTGAACGGGGCCGGGCTAGTTTATTTGGTGTGTGGGCTCAGTTCACAGTGAATGTCGGCCCTCGCCTCGTCACTTCTACCTCGTCGATACTTCTGTCTCTTTCCTCTCTTTTCTTCTTCAAGATGTTGGGTTTTCCCTTCACTGCAAGCTCGAGTCTTTCAGGCTAGGCTTGACGAGGGTTTTTTTTTTCATGAAGACAAACGGCCAGACATTGAAGTTGATGAAACAAAACAGGAAAAGATCTGCAGAGTCCGAAGGAGGGAGGTGTTTTTTCTCTCCCCCAAGTCAAGTCGAGCTGTCATCTTCATTTCCACCTTTGAAAATTATTTCGTTCATTTTTTTTTTTTGAGATGAAGTATACATGCTGAAGAGGACATCTTCTTCAACAGAAACGTAACTTTCAGCCCAAGCTTTTAAGACAACGACGACTTTTTTTCTCGCGTGAGGTGAAGTGAAACTTGAGACTTTCGGTTTACTTTTCGTTATCAGTCATCTCAAGTTGAAGTCACCGAGTGTTCCTAGCATGCGGGTAAAACACACAGCTGGAAAGTGCCGTTCTGAAATCCATTCTCCTACAGACCAAAGCTAAAGCAGAGATCAGGTGCTATTGGACAGAGTTCGTCACCAGCAGGAACTTTTTTGCAACGAGTCTGTTTCCGCCTCTCGTCCAAAAACTTTGTCCAGGCAGTTTAAACATCGTGAAGACAGTGAACCAACTGCTGAAGTGTTTTAGAAACCAGTCCGCCAGAAACAAGAACTTTGCTCAGTTCCTCCCCAAGAGGAACAATTTTGAAGATCAAATTTGCAACCACTTTTACTCTGGTATAGAAATTTTCATGATGTTTAGCAGAAAAATCAGTTTCACTGAAACCTTCACCTGAACATTCTGTGGCTCACTGGATCCAGAACGAAGAAGACACAAATATCACATAAAAAGAACAACACAAACAAACTAACAAAACTAACAAACAGACAAGAGGTTTACAACAGAACCCAGGTGGACAAACACTGATAAAAGTGATAATCATTTTACACAACTGTCACAAATAGTTCAAACAGTCAACAACGCCTGTTTTCATCGAAAATGGACCAGACAGTCCTCCAGAGCTCGTTGGGAGTTATGATGGTGTTGATGATGATGATGATGACGACGGATGTATCTGGAGCTCAGGATCAACCAGAGAGCGAAAGTAACTCCGTGGTGTCTGGACCTTATTCAAACACAGTAAGTGGCTTGCTTGGCTGGTGGCTTGGGGTCTTCAAGTTTTACTTTTTTTTGTTTTTATCGTTTCTCTGTATTAACTAACATTTCTTTCTACAGGACATACAAACCCAGCGTTAAATTCTCGTTGTGGTTATCTCAGTAACCAACATAAGCATCTTTACCACCAAGTCAGAAATAAAGATATGAGAAAGAAATTATGACCTGTGACAAAAAAAACAACAACAAAAAAAAACACAAAAAAACTATGGCATGAACAAATGAGAATCAAATTATGATACACAAGAAATAATTATGACATATGAAAATCACATTTATGATACACGACAAACAAATGATGACATGACAAACAAACAAGTCATGACATATGACAAACAAAATCTGTGACACACTACAGACAAATAATGACATATGACAAGTTATGATATAAGAAACAAATTATGATACGAGGTACAAAATATGACATATGACAAACAAAATATAACATATGACGAAGAAACTCATTTTGACATATGACAAGCAAATTATGACATCTGACAAATCACAACATGACAAACAAACAAATTATAGCATACGGTCAACAAATTATAACACATGACAAGTAAAATTATGACATATGACAATCAAATTATGCCATATGACAATCAAATTATGCCATATGACAAACACGCCATGCCATATGACAAACACGCCATGCCATATGACAAACACGCCATGCCATATGACAAACACGCCATGCCATACGACAAACACGCCATGCCATATGACAAACACGCCATGCCATATGACAAACACGCCATGCCATACGACAAACACGCCATGCCATATGACAAACACGCCATGCCATATGACAAACACGCCATGCCATATGACAAACACGCCATGCCATACGACAAACACGCCATGCCATATGACAAACACGCCATGCCATATGACAAACACGCCATGCCATACGACAAACACGCCATGCCATATGACAAACACGCCATGCCATACGACAAACACGCCATGCCATACGACAAACACGCCATGCCATATGACAAACACGCCATGCCATATGACAAACACGCCATGCCATATGACAAACACGCCATGCCATATGACAAACATGTCATGCCATATGACAAACACGCCATGCCATATGACAAACACGCCATGCCATATGACAAACACGCCATGCCATACGACAAACACGCCATGCCATATGACAAACACGCCATGCCATATGACAAACACGCCATGCCATACGACAAACACGCCATGCCATATGACAAACACGCCATGCCATATGACAAACACGCCATGCCATATGACAAACACGCCATGCCATACGACAAACACGCCATGCCATATGACAAACACGCCATGCCATATGACAAACACGCCATGCCATATGACAAACACGCCATGCCATACGACAAACACGCCATGCCATATGACAAACACGCCATGCCATATGACAAACACGCCATGCCATATGACAAACACGCCATGCCATATGACAAACACGCCATGCCATACGACAAACACGCCATGCCATACGACAAACACGCCATGCCATACGACAAACACGCCATGCCATATGACAAACACGCCATGCCATATGACAAACACGCCATGCCATATGACAAACACGCCATGCCATATGACAAACACGCCATGCCATATGACAAACACGCCATGCCATATGACAAACACGCCATGCCATTTGACAAACACGCCATGCCATATGACAAACACGCCATGCCATATGACAAACATGCCATGCCATATGACAAACACGCCATGCCATATGACAAACACGCCATGCCATATGACAAACACGCCATGCCATATGACAAACACGCCATGCCATATGACAAACACGCCATGCCATATGACAAACACGCCATGCCATATGACAAACACGCCATGCCATATGACAAACACGCCATGCCATATGACAAACACGCCATGCCATATGACAAACACGCCATGCCATATGACAAACACGCCATGCCATATGACAAACATGCCATGCCATATGACAAACACGCCATGCCATATGACAAACACGCCATGCCATATGACAAACACGCCATGCCATATGACAAACACGCCATGGCATATGACAAACACGCCATGCCATATGACAAACACGCCATGCCATATGACAAACACGCCATGCCATATGACAAACACGCCATGCCATATGACAAACACGCCATGCCATATGACAAACACGCCATGCCATATGACAAACACGCCATGCCATATGACAAACAAAGTATGATGTATGACAAAGAAACAAATTATGATGATACACGACAAACATTATAT
>JAPXFY010000021.1:46668476-46670976 GCA_030674185.1 Monoplex corrugatus | reverse complement strand
ATGCACACACACTCAGGGAAAGAATGAGACCACTAACAGTTGACATAAGAACGACAAGACAGTAAGGCAAACTAGAACAACTCGTTGCTGAGATTATAAATTAACAGAAGTTTATATTTATCGTATGCCCAACAAGCATGCAAGAAATATGAATGAAAGCAAGCAAACAAAAGATAGATACCACGCATCGTTTCCTTTGACAAATAAATCACCAGGGATTTTTTTTGGAGGGGGTGGGGAAGAGCTTTTGCTTGCTTGCTCGGCAGTACGAATATGGTGAATGATGGATAGGCTTTTTACTGGTCTTAGATAAGACAGTTCTTTTTGAAGAGCAATCTATTTGAGTGTGTGTGTTTGTTTGTGTGTGTTGTGTGTGTGTGTGTTGTGTGTGTGTGTGTGTGTGTTGTGTGTGTGTGTGTGTGTGTGTGTGTGTGTTGTGTGTGTGTGTGTGTGTGTGTGTGTGTGTTGTGTGTGTTAGTCGTGTTGTGTGTGTATGTGTGTTTGTGTGTGTTGTTGTGTATTTGTGTTGTGTTGTGTGTGTGTTTGTGTGTGGTGTGTTGTGTGGTGTGTGTGGTGTGTGTGGGGTGTGTGTGTGGTTTTGTGTGTTGTTGTGTGTGTGTGAGTGAGGTGGTTTGTGCGTAGTAGTGTTGGTGTTAGTGGTGTGGGTGTGTTGTGGGTGTGTGTGTGGATGGGTTGTCTGTTAGTGGTGGCGTGGCGTCGTGCGATTTTTGTTGTGCGTGATGTGCGCGTGCATGTGTGTGGTTGTGTGTGGTGTGTGTTTGTATGTATGTGGTGTGTGTGTGTGAATAAGTTTGTGTGTGTGGTGTATGGTGTGCGTGTGGTTGTGTGGGTGTGGTGGGTGTGGGTAGGTGTGCGTAGTTGTGTGTAATTGTGTATATGTGTGTGCGTGTGTGCGCGTGCGCGAGCGGGTGTGTGAGTATGTATGTATGCGTGCGTATCGTGTATTTTCATTGTTTATATTCATGGCAAACTACAAGTACACGCTCCACTGGGAGAGGAGGGAGAGTGAACTGTGTGTTGTTGGGGGGCGGAGGCGGGGGGGGGGGGCGGGAGGGGAGCCAGATACATTATGTACCGAGAATCAGTGGACACACTCACTCAGTCTAACTCCGTGATATAGGGATTACTATCGTTAGTAGGGGCCTCAGTAACAGTATCCTTAATACGAGACTTAGATCAGAACGTGCAGCATTGAACTCCACCGCAGTGACCCAACAGCATGCAGGGTCCACTTTGGTGGGTGGCCTCAATGCGGCTTGACATTATTGCTTCCGTGAAACTCACAAACTTCGACCAATGATATTGAGGTTGATTGTGTTGGGAGGCCGGAATGACCGGCGTGGAATTATAACCACTAAGTGGCCGGAGAAATTGTCGGTGTCGGATCTGGGTAAAGTGAGGAAAGGCGGTTACACATGGGATCCAGGGGTAAAACCTACAGTGGGGGTCAGGGAACAACACCCACTGTAGATGAAGCAATTTTGCCAATTGAAAGAGGTGAAATGGCCTAATATGGAAGCTTTCCTTCTTGTTGCTTTGGCCATACAAATGAAAGTAAAAAGCTGAAACAGCGTACAGCTAAAACATTTCATAGAACAATAGAATTTGCTAAGCAGACCTCCAAATTATACTTGACCAAGCCACTTCTAAAAGTGTGAGCATACTACGAACAACATAAGAACATGTGATCATGACAAATAGGCGCCAATCCATTAGAATAGACGTGAGGGAGAGAACGGAGAGAACGGGAGAGAGAGAGAGAGAAGAGAGAGAGAGAGAGAGAGAGAGAGAGAGAGAGAGAGAGAGAGAGTGAGAGAGAGAGACAGAGAGAGAGACAGAGACAGAGAGACAGAGAGAGACAGAGACAGAGAGACACAGAGAGTGAGAGACACAGAGACAGAGACGGAGAGAGAGAGACAGACAGACAGAGAGAGAGAGAGAGAGACAGAGAGAGAGACAGAGAGAGACAGAGAGACAGAGACAGAGACACAGAGAGAGGTTTTAACCCGAAAGTAGACTGATAGAGGGAGACAGAAGGAGACAGAGAGATAGAGACAGAGACAGAAATAAACAGAGAGACACAGAGAGAGACAGAGACACAGAGAGAGACAGAGACAGAGACAGAGAGGGAGAGAGACAGAGGGAGACAGAGAGATAGAGACAGAGACGGAGAGAGAGAGAGAGAGAGAGAGAGAGAGAGAGAGAGAGAGGAGAGAGAGACAGATAGAGACAGATAGAGACATAGAGAGACAGAGACAGAGAGAGACAGAGACAGACAAAGACAGAGACAGAGACACAGAGAGAGGTTTTAACCGGAAAGTAGGCTGCATTTTGTTCGCCTCCTTTTTTCCCCCTTTTTGTTTTTAACATTTTAAGTTTCACTCTCTCTCTTTACCTGTCTCTCTGTCCCTGTTTCTGTCTCCGCCTCTCTCTGTGTGTCTGTCTCTCTCTGTCTCTCTGTCTCTGTCTCTCTCTCTCT
>JAPXFY010000021.1:46648476-46650976 GCA_030674185.1 Monoplex corrugatus | reverse complement strand
CACTGAAACTGATTTTGTTTGTGTGTGTGTGTGTGTGTGTGTGTGTGTGTGTTGTGTGTGTGTTGTGGTGTGGTGTTTTGTGTGTGTGTGTGTTTGTGTCTTGTGTGTTGTGTTTGTGTGTGTGTTTTTTGTGTGTGTTGTGTGTTTGTGTGTGTGTGTGTGTTTGTGTGTGTGTGTGTGTGTGTTTTTGTGTGTGTGTGTGTGTTGTGTTTGTGTGTGTGTTTTGTGTTGTGTGTGTGTTTGTGTGTGTGTGTGTTTTGTGTGTGTTTGTGTGTGTGTGTGTTGTGTGGTGTGTGTGTGTGTGTGTGTGTTGTGCGCGCGTGTGTTTGTGTTTGTGTGTGTGTGATGTGTGTGTGTGTGTGTTGTGTGTGTGTGTTGTGTGTGTTGTGTTGTGTGTGTTGTGTGTGTTGTGTGTGTGTGTTTGTGTGTGTGTGGTGTGTGTGTTTGTGAGCGTGTGTGTGTGTGTGTTGTGATGGTGTGTGTGTGTGGTGTGTGTGTGTGTGTGTGTGTGTGTGTGTGTGTGTGTGTGTTGTGTAGGTGTGTGTAATGTGTTGTGTGTGTATGTGTAGGTGTGTGTATGTGTGTGGTTGGTAGTGTTGCGTGTGTGGTGGTATGTGTGTGTAGTTGTCGTTCTTTGATTTAACGTCTTTTCACTATGAGCGATATTAGACGAAGAAAAAAGAAAAAAAAAAAAAGTATGTGAGATGAGAGATGGACGGGTTGGTTTTGGGGCATGGAGGAGACAGAGTTATAGACATAAGTAGGTGGGAAAATAGAAAAATGGAACAAAACTTAACACTAACATTTAACATCAACAATGTGTATGGAAAATTTAACTCTAAAGAACAAACTTCATAAACTTAAAGTAATGCATTAACAGGACTGTGAACCAACGATTCTGAAATTTTAACTGACAAAAATTGATCGGAAGTTACTTCTTTAAAATGAGTTTCAGAATAATTTTCTTGTGTAAACATTTTTGGTAAAAAAGAACGTAGCATTTTGCAGTAAAATAGACAGTGAAACAGTGTCAGTTAAGTTTATCTTATCTTATTTATTTATGTATATGTATTATTTGTTTATTCATTCATTCATTTATTCATTCATTTGTTTATCTATTTATTTGTTTATTTTTGTAAGTTCATTGTGCATGTAAGTTACTTCTTTAAAATGAGTTTCAGAATAATTTTCTTGTGTAAACATTTTTGGTAAAAAAGAACGTAGCATTTTGCAGTAAAATGTATTTATTTGTTTATTTTTGTAAGTGTGTGTGTATGTGTGTGTGTGTGTATGTGTGTGTATGTGTATATGTGTGTGTATGTGTGTGTGTATGTGAATTTGTTTACAGAGTCACAGTTTGACTCATTTAGCTTGCAAATATGGAGAATCACGAACTTACATGCACAATGAACTTACAAAAATAAACAAATAAATAGATAAACAAATGAATGAATAAATGAATGAATGAATAAACAAATAATACATATACATAAATAAATAAGATAAGATAAACTTAACTGAAATAATACAGATCAAGATAGAACAACAGAAATGAATAAAAAAAAAAAAAAAAAAAAAAAAAAAAGTAAAGTAAAATAAAATAAAATAAAATGAAATTAAAATAAAATGAAATAACGGCACACTTATATTTTCGGCATTTCCTGTCACGGTAGATGGATGGAGGGAAGGAAGAAACCGACAGATAAAACATGAAGACGATCACGGAATGAGAGGAAGGAAGGATAGCATTTAACCAGAGCTCATTTAAACTGTTTTATGAAGGAAACTGGACTTTCACTTCAGAAGGCCGTACTTGCTTATTAACGCTGAGGATGTAAGTTCCGCTCTGGGGCATACCACGTTTTCATTTGATTTGATTTTTCTTACTTCCTTTTGATTTTCTGTTTAAGTGGCTCGTTTGCTCCGTTGTTAGAGCTCCTTACGTATAATGCAGAAATTGGAGGTTCATAGCTCGAGCGGGTGGGGCGATGGCTCCCCCTACCCCCCCTCCTCCCCCGCCGGTTGGAATTTTGTTTGTTTGTTGTTGTTGTGTGTGTGTGTGTGAGTGAGTTTGTGTGTGTGTAGTCCGTTCGTTCGTTCCTTGATTTAACGTCTTTTCACTATAAGTGATATTAGACGGGATGTGTGTGTTCGTTCTTTAATTTAACGTCTTTTCACTATAAGTGATATTAGACAGGGGAGGGGGGGGAAGGGGACATTTACACACACACACACACACACACACACACACACAAAAAATAAAAAAAAATGAACAAAATAAAATGTAGAACGATAGTTGGACGGGTTGGATTTGGGCAGAGGGAAGACAGAGGAAAAAGACATTAGCAGGTGGGGGAACAGTAAAATGGAACGAGAACTTAACACTAACAATTAACTTCAACAACGTGAAGGGAAATTGTAACACTAAAACACAAACCGAATAAAGTTAAAGTAATGCATTAATAGGACTGTGAACTAATGATTCTGAAATTCTAACTAA
>JAPXFY010000021.1:46630976-46633476 GCA_030674185.1 Monoplex corrugatus | reverse complement strand
ACTTAACCCTTTAACCCCTCACCCTATCCATAAGCTTCCTTGCAGGAAGGTTGTGGATAGGGTGAGGGAGTCAAAGGGTTAGATTTTTGCTTTGCTGACATGGTCGACAACGCAGGTCGCTGGTGGACAGGGTCCTGGAGTCAAAGGGTTAAGTTTTTGCTTTGCTAACATGGTCGACAACGCAGGATGCTGGTGGACAGGTCCAGGAGTCAAAGGTTAAATTAAGGTTTTTGCTTTGCTAATATGGTCGACAACGCAGGATGCTGGTGGACAGTCCATGAGTCAAAGGTTAAATTAAGGTTTTTGCTTTGCTAATATGGTCGACAACGCAGGATGCTGGTGGACAGGGTCCAAAAGTCAAAGGGTTAACCCCAAACCTCCCACACTTCTGCTCAGTTTAGAAATATATTTTTTCCTTTTACAGTCCATCACGCTTTCCACTTTTTGTAATCATCGCATTATGATCATTCAAACGAAAATGTTGCATACAGGAAAATCTTCAACAATTTGTGTGGAGTTGAATACACACCTGTTCGATCAAAGTCTCGATTTTCGAACGACTACATAGTCGTTTACAACTGGGTTTCAGTTCATTAACCGCATCGTGTGAGGCCTCGAGCGTTGTCGCCTTCCTCCTTTCCACGTAACACACGGGCGGTTTGAATGAGTGGGGATGCTGGGGGCTCTTTCAGTACAAATAGTATCCCCCACCTTTTGGAAATTCTGTGCTAGAAATTTCCTCTTTTCTGTCACTCTCTTGGTTTCTTTCTTCCTCCTTTGCTTTCTGTCATTTCTTCCTATCATTTTCTGCCTTGCTGGTCCGTTCACCTGTATGTGTTGGATAATGTCTTACCTACTTTCTTCCTAGACTTGATAATCCAGTACCTGTATTAAGTGCGTTTTTGGCTCCAGGGAAATGAGATATGCCGAAGATGATTCTAGGCACTTTAGGCCTGTTTTTTATGCATGTTTTAGTGTCCTTAGTTATGTTTCAATTTGTATTCAGTGTGTTTGTTAAATCCCCTGTATGATAAAATGGACGAGGTGGTCAACATCAGGGGCATCTCCTCAGATTATGTGCGAGAATGCATTAATACGTGTACCTGACTTTTCTTTTCATATTTTAGCTGTTGAAGTATTTGCATGTTTTGAAACTGTTATAGCCTTGATACGGCTCTATGCAGTCGGCTGGGCTTTAAACAAAAATAGCAGTAGCAGTAAACACTAACGAGCGGTATGAATGAGTGGGACTGCCGTGTAGTTTTGGCGGGAATGAAAAGGTGAGGAAGATGGGCAGGGTGAAGGAATAAGAGGGTTAACATACAGTAAAATATGTCCGTCCCCCTCGACAGCTGGCGTCTGTTATTTGTCCCAGTGATGATGATCAATCGGTGTAACGCACTCTACATGTCCTGTTCCTTAATGTCCTGACCTCATGTGTTGGGTTCGAACAGTGAGTTCAACGTGAATAACTGCAAGTGTCAACGTGTTTGATTTTCCTGTTAATGGCAAGCTTAATGTCTGTTAGCACCTAGTGTGTGTGTGTGTGTGTGTGTGTGTGTGTGTGTGTGTGTGTGTGTGTGTGTGTGTGTGTGTGTGTGTGTGTGTGTGTGTGTGTGTGTGTGTGTGTATGATGTGTGCGTGTGTGTGTGTGTGCATGCGTGTGTGTGGATCTGTGTCTATGAGATAGATATACTCCTAATCATAATTTAAGGGCCACTTCTTCCTTCCTCTCTAATTTTAAGTTGAAATAATTGACAATGTTTAGAATTGATTCTATGTTTTATTTCATCATTTCCACACCTGTTTTGGAAAAAGAAATTAGCACAATGACCCATTAGTGAACAGCACATGCATTTAAAGGAACATCCCCCCCTTTTCAAAAAACAGAAAGTGTCAGATTTGGCCAATCTGTTTTCAATATCGCGTGTGTCCGCCCCGAGCCTGGATGCATGCTTCACAGCGCCGATGCATCGACCCCACAAGGGTACGGAGTGTGTCCTGAGGGATGGCCGCCCACTCGATCTGCAGGATGTCGACCAGCCTGGCCAGGGTGCCCGGTGGGGGGTGGTTGTCCCTGATGCGCCTCCCGAGCACATCCCAGAGGTGTTCAATTGGGTTCAGGTCAGGTGAGCACGCTGGCCAGGCCATACGGACGACTTCATGCTGCTCCAGGAAGTCGGTCACAAGGCGTGCTCGATGCGCAGGTGCATTGTCGTCCTGGAAGATGGCGCCTTGACCAAGGTCCACAAGCGCAGGCAGTGCCACGGCCGCCAGAACCTCGTCCCGGTACCGGACCCCGTTCAGGATGCCGTCAATGGGGAGCAGGGGGGTCCGGGTACCACGGCTCATGCCACCCCACACCATCACCGACCCGCCGCCGTACCGGTTATGCTCTTGGACAGTGGCGTCAGCGAACCTCTCCCCTTGACGTCGCCACACCCGAGCCCGGCCATCGTTAAAGGTCAGGGTGAACCTGGACTCATCCGAAAACAAGACC
>JAPXFY010000021.1:46620976-46625976 GCA_030674185.1 Monoplex corrugatus | reverse complement strand
TGTGTGTTTCAGTATCTGTGCCACAGTTCAACCGAAGGACAGACAAAGCTGTCGGAATATAAATGACGGAATGAATTATGTGCACCCTGACTGCATAAGCACACAAAAGATCCACTGTTCAGACCACGCACTAAGGCAGGACATACTCACACGTACACCCACACACACACACACACACACACACACACACACACACACACACACACACACACACACACACACACACACACACACACGCACACACACAACCCCTTATGCAAGCATACATGTTCGCTCGCACCGCCCATACACATACCCTCACAGGAGCACACACGTACTCTAACACATACACATTCATACACATGCTGAAATTCAGAGAGGGAGAGACAGAGAGACAGAGACAGAGACAGAGAGACAGAGAAACAGAGGGAGAGAAAGAGAAGAGAGAAGAGCAGAGAGAGAGACAGAGAGAGAGAGAGAAAGAGAGAGAGAGAAAGGAGAGAGAGAGAGAAAAAGAAGAAGAGACAGAGAAAGAAGGAAAGAGAAAGAGAAGAGAAGAGAAACAGATGAGAAGAGACAGAGAAAGAGAGAGAAGAGAGAGAGAAGAGAGAAAGAGAGAGAGAGAAGAAGAGAGAGAGAGGAGAGAAGGAGAGAGAGAGAGAGAGACGAGAGAAGAAAGAGAAGAGAGAAGAGAGAGAAGAGAGAGAAGAAAGAAGAGGAGAGAGAGAGAGAAGCAGAGAAGAAAGAGAAGAGAAAGAGAGAGAGGACAGAGACAGAAGAGAAGACAGAGACAAGAGAGAGACAGAGACAGAGACAGAGACAGAGACAGAGACAAGAAGACAGAGACAGAGACAGAGAAAGACAGAGACAGAGACAGAGACAGACTCAGAATCAGAAATTTATTCAGTAAGGCCAAAGCACCCATGTGAAGGGGGGTGAACTCATTACAAACATTATACAAACACAAAATATAATACATAATCATTTTTGGATAATGCATACTTCAAATATCTTGAAATGAATACAATATAGGCCACAGAGGGAGGAGGGAGAGGGAATACAGAGAGAGACAGAGAGACAGAGACAGAGACAGAGACAGAGACAGAGACAGAGAGACAGTGCGAAGTGCGACAGAGAGACAGTGCGAAAGTGCGACAGAGAGACAGTGCGACAGAGAGAGAGAGAAGAGAGAAGAGAGAGAGAGAGAGAGAGAGAGAGATAGAGAGAGAGAGACAGACAGACAGACAGGCAGACAGGCAGACGGCAGACAGACAGACAGAGACAGAGAAAGAAAGACAGAGAGAGACAGACAGAGCAGAGAGACAGACAGAAAGACACAGAGAGAGAGAGAGAGAGAGAGACAGAGAGAGACAGACAGATAGAGACACCACACGTGTACTCACACGCAACAATTCCCCCTCATTACCTCCCCTTACGCACTCACAGAGAAACGAAATGACTATTTTCCAACGGTATAGATAATTGTACATACGCCAGCTGGCATATCTGCCATTGTTACTAATCTACTTAGATCAAAACCTTAAACTTCAAAAACATTAATATAATGAATAAGGTCTTATTTGACCTGCCTTACAGCTAATCCTTGCTACTCCACACATGTAATGTAAACATATTTACAACACGTACACTGTGAAAGAAGATATATAAATGAACTTTAATGATAATGAAATATTGACCTTAACATTTCAATCGGTCAAGCTCTTTACAAAAGCATGAAAGAAAAAGGCAGACGTATTTTAATCAAAAGACATATCAAACCTTAAGAAATAAGAAGAAAACAAACCAAAACAATCACAGAACAATGTTAGTAATAATACCAGTTATGTAAACATTTCTGTAAAGCACATAAGTAAATTAATGAATATGTAAATGGATAAATAGATAAATGAATAAAAGAGAGTGAATGAAGGAATAAATGAATAAATGAATGAATGAATAAATAAATAAATAAATAAATAAATAAAGTACACACACAGAATCAACGAAAAAGAAAAAAGCAAAAGAAACGTAAAAAGAGAAAATGAATAGGATACAAAGAGAAAGAAAGAGAGAGGGAAAAAGAGAGAGAAAGAAAGAGAGAGAGAGAGAAAGAGAGAGAAGAGACGAGAAAAGACAGAGAGAGACATCGACAGAGAAAGAGAAGGAGGTGCTGAGACAGAGAGAGAGAGACAAAGAGAGAGAGAGAGAGAGACAAGAGAGAGAGAAGAAAGACAGAGAGACGAGAAGAGAGACAGACCAGACAGAGAGACAAGAGACAGAGACAGAGACAGAGACAGAGAGACAGAGACAGAGACACAGAGACAGAGAGAGGGTTGGGAAAGTTGACACCCATGTTTCCAAGGTCGCCTCTGATAGTTTGTCAAAAAGTCAACAGCGATGACAGACAGGCCTGACGTGAGAAAACAGAGCAGTTGTTAGAACTATTTTTATACACGGCTGTTTAAAACAACCCACGTCCTTGTACAACGTAGATCACATCGAAAGCACGTTGTGACTGATGATCTAAAAGACGTTAGCACCATATTTCAGATGCTGCCGTTCGTTTATAAAGTTGACAATGTCCTTGAGTTTTGAGAATTTGTTTCAAAATGAATTTCCTTTACATTGCACTCGAACAATTCCATATGCGCTGCATCTAGATCTGCCAGCAACCGTCTGGTAGACTCCCTAAAGGAGCGTTCGTAGTAAACCCGGACGGACGGCCACGAACAGTTGGCTGGCCGGCCGTGGCCGTGAAAGCGTTCATTCTGCAAGACGACGGATCCGGACGGCCACGGTTTTTTTCCCTTCAACACGAGCCCACCAAATATGTGCACAAAGCGTGCAAAAGTTGATATTCATTGTGGTGGTGGTGGAAGAAGAAAAGAAAAGAAATATTGTACGTCCATTCTGTCGATTTTTCTGTACATTCAATCTGTCCCAACCTCTCTAGCGATGTTTTCCCACGCAGCTGCAAGTGTGTTTCTGTTAGTGATTTTCATTACCCTTCTTGTAAAATGGAAGGCCTTGATCTCACGGCAGCAGTAAGCTTCTGGTCGTACACGTTTTTCTTGCGAAGACAGATAATTCGGTCTGAAATCAAGAGAAGAGTTCAGTCCCTTAACCCGAACGGCCGGAAAAAACAACAACAAACAAACCTGCAAGCACGACCGGAGAATTTCCGTCCGTGTACGGGCGGGCCTGGCCGGGCTTACCATGAACACTCTTTCCGTCGCCAGTGAGAACAAACAGAGGTTGCTGTACACGATCTTTTTGACAGGAAAGGTCCGTGGCCGTCCGTGCCGTCCGTGCCGTCCGGACTTACTATGATCATCATCATCATCAAGTGCCCTGCCGTATGGCTTTGGCGATCATGGACTTCCATATGTATCTATCCCTTGTTGTCACAAGCACACCTTCCACCCTCTGTCCTCAGCCACCCTGCAAATCCGTCCAATATTTTTTTCCTGGGTCTACCTGGTGTTCTCTTTCCCTCCAGCTTTCCTGTTGTGACCAGGTGCTCTATTTCCCCTTTCCTCATAAAATGGCCTATAAATGTTGCCTGTTTTTTCCTAACCTTCCTTAACAATGATCTTCTTGTGTCTGCCTCCATGAAGACTGTCTCGTTTGTTTTCTTTGCTGTCCATGGAACTCTCAACCTTCTTCACAGAAACCACATCTCGGCTGCCTCAATCTTGTTGTGGCTTTGCTTGTTGACTGTCCACGCCTCACCACCGTATAACATTATCGGTTCTATATAACATTCAAGAACACTATGAACGCATTCTAAACGTGCGCAAAACCCCTTTTCGCTGGCGAGGTTATGAAATGGGGAGGGGGAGAAGGGATCCATGCAACACTAAGCAGACAGGCAGCAGACAGGCCATTCTTTATGTTGAGGACTGGGATTGAACTCAAGATATCAGATCTTTGTTGCACGTCTCTATTAATCACCATTTGACACCCGAACACCATGTCTACCGGCATCCTGCATTGTCAATCATGCTAGCAATACAAAGATTTAACTCTTTGACTCCCTCACCCTATCCACCAGCGTCCTACAGGAAGCTGGTGGATAGGGTGAGGGAATCAAAGAGTTAATTCTTTTGCAGATGATGCATAGGCTGTGGGAGTCAAAGGGTAAAGGGAACCAACCAGCGTGCTAATCCAAATACATTGAAAGTTTTGTGTTTTTCAGCTTTGAATGAATAACAATTTTCTATTTGTTTCAAGTTTATGAAGAAATAGATTTGTGTGTATTTCTATTCCCATCTATATAAGCTATATCTTGTACTGCATTTATTTCGCTAATGCCACAGTTGATTCACCATGTGAAATTCGGGTCGCTGTCCCAGGGGAGAGCGCGTCGCCACAGCGCCATGCCACTCATTTACAGTGCTTTTTCTGTATGCGTGTATTTCTGTTTATATGTGAAAGGTTCATCTAGTAAAAGCTGAGAAACTCTTGTTAACACATCTTTATGACAAACAGATAAACAAACTGACACCCATACACACACACACACACACACACACACACACACACACACACACACACACACATACACACACACACACATATATACACACACACATACACACACACGACACACCACACACACACACACACACACACAACAACACACACACATACACATACACACACATACACACACAAGCGCACACACACACACACACACACACACACACACACACACACACACACACACACACACACTTCCTTCGCGGGTGATATGAAATAATCTGCTTTCAAAATGTTCCTTTATGTATTAATTTATCCATTTGTTTAGTTGTTTATTCATTTGCATATTTGGCTATTTACTTGTGTATATTTATTTATTCATTTTTCTTTTTTTAGAAAAGGGACATTAAGTAACTATTATAATAATGTCAGCGACTAAGACCATGACGACGAGAAGATGATGACAACGACATGGAACACAAAAATGACAGCGATGAAGACGACATTGTCAAAGCCATCGTCGATACTGACGACAACGA
>JAPXFY010000021.1:46610976-46618476 GCA_030674185.1 Monoplex corrugatus | reverse complement strand
TCAGCCATCTCCATCTCTTTCTATACCCCCCTCTCCCCTCACCTTCATCTCCCTCCTGCTCAGCGTTCTCTTCGTGTCCCTGTCGGTGGACATGTTCGTGTTGTTCTTAAAAAAAAAATGGTACGAGTTCTCTCCCTTCCCCTTCTCTTTTCCCACTTACACGACGAAACCGCTCTCCTGTTCCCCCCCAGCTGGTGACGGAGTTATCTCGCTTGCTACGTAATATACATCTTTTTATGTCTAGTAGCCTCCCTTTCCCACTTATTCCCTCTTTTCTTTGTGTTGAGCATTTTAACGCCTTCTCTGTCTCTGCTGTCTCCTCTATTACGTGATTTTGTTCTCAACTTTCCTTTGTTGCTAACTTTTCGTTTTGTTCTTTGTCAACTGTTCGTTATTCATCGTTTTCTTCAACTCATTTTCTTCTTTTTCTGTACTCTATGCCCGTAATTGATTGTTCGAATGGTTGAATATTTCCCTAAATTCCCCAGTTTGACTAATTTTGCACCTTTTTCACATTTTCATTAAGTTCATTGCATTTTTGTCCACATACGATTTTTGGTTAATTCTCCACCTTGTTGTGCACTTCATCTTAACAATATATAAAAGTGATATTCGGTAAGCTTTTATGTTCTCTCTCTCTCTCTCTCTCTCTCTCTCTCTCTCATCTCCTTCCCGTCTCCCTCCTCGCTTCCTCCTCTTCCTCCCCTTTCTCATTCTGTTTTTTACATTTATTCTCTCTTTCTGTCTCTTACACTCATTCTCTCTCTCCTTCTCTTTCCTCTCCCTCTCTCTCTCTCTGACTCACAGAGAGAGAGAGAGAGAAGAGAAGAGAGAGAGAAACTGAAACTGAAACTGAAAATGTTTATTGCCATGACATTTTTGTCCTTCTGGCAAGGAGCATAAAACAAAGTCAGAGAGAGAGAGAGAAAGAGAGAGAGAGAGAGAGACAGAGAGAGAGAGAGAGAGAAAGAAGAGAGAAGAGACGAAGACAGAGAGAGAGAGAGACAGAGAGAGAGAGGAGCAGAGAGACAGAGAGAGAGAGAGAGACAGAGGAGAGAGAGAAGAGAGAGAGAAAAAGAGAGAGAGAGAGAGAAGAGAGAGAGAGAGAGAGAGAGAGACAGAGAGAGAGAGAGAGAGAGAGAGAGAGAGAGAGAGAGAGAGAGAGAGAGAAGAATTGCTGTTTTCTTACTTACGTTTCTTCTCCTACATACATATCTTTCGCAAACGACATCAAATGTTATTACTCATTGGCTTGCTTATATTACCATGTCTTACGTTATTTATTGACTGGTATATTCCATATTCAGTAGTTTTAGTTCCAGGCAGATATCAATTTCCTTTTGTTTGTCCATCCACAAAAGGAGTGACTGAAGACGAGGAGGGTGGAGGAGATGCTTGGGGCAACAAGAATAGAGACAGATGGAAGTCCATGATCGCCAACTTCATGCGGCAGGGCACCTGATGATGATGATGATGATGATGCAGATATCAAGATTAGAAACTGCAAATTTGAAAAATGGTTCTTTGCTAATACAAACCAGGAACATAGGAAAATAAAATTAGAACGCGTGTTTAATTCATAAACCACGACTGGCGCAAATTTTCGGCCCACTGGCCTGTTATTATTATTGTTATTTTCGTTTAAAGTCCAATCGACAGCGTAGGGCCATGTCAGGGCTATAACTAGTTCAAAATGTACACAATACTTCAATCAGAAAAGAAAATTAAGTACACATATCAATGCATTTGCGCACATAACCAAAGGAGATGCTCCTAGCGTTGACCACTCCGCCCAATTTATCCCACAGGGGATTTAAAAAACAAACATGAATACAAATTTAAACATAACTAAGGACACTAAAATATATATGAAAACAGGCCTAAATGACCTAAAATTGCTTCCGCATATCTCGTTTCCCTAGAGCCAAAAGTGCATTTAATACATGTACCCAATTAAATGCCTATCAATTAACATCAGGAAGAGAGTTCTTGAATGTTATATAGAACCAATACTGTTGTACGGATGTGAGGCGTGGATAGTCAACAAGCAAAGCCAGAACAAGATTGAGGAAGCCGAGATGTGGTTTCTAAGAAGAATGTTGAGAGTTCCATGGACAGCAAAGAAAACAAACGAGAGTCTTGATGGAGGCAGACACAAGTAGATCATTCATAAGGAAGATTAGGAAAAGACAGGCAACATTTTTAGGCCATTTTATGAGGAAGGGGGATTTGGAGCACCTGGTCACAACGGGAAAGCTGGAGGGAAAGAGAGCACCAGGTAGACCCAGGGAGAAAATGCTAGACGGACTTGCGGAGTGGCTGAAGACGAGGAGGGTGGAAGAGATGCTTGGGGCAACAAAAGATAGATGGAAGTCCATGATCGCCAACGCCAAGCGGCAGGGCACCTGATGATGATGATGATGACCGGATTGTCAGTCCCACGAGAAAGTATGTAAGAGTTTATCGAACACAATCATACAGGTGAATGGACCAGCAAGGTAGAAAATGATAGGAAGAAATGACACGAAAGCAAAGGAACAAGGCAGAAACAAAGAAATGACAGAAAAGAGGAAATTTTTGGCACAGAATTTCCAGAAGGTAGAGATACTATTTATATTTAAAGAGCCCCCCGCATCCCCCCTTGGAGGAAAGCCAAGTGACCTTTGTCAAGCGTACGCAAATGACAACAAAGAAGAAAGACACGAAAACTCAAGGAGAAACAGCAACAGAACTTCGCTAATGTTTCGTCGAACAGGCGAAAAAAAAAAAAATTATTGGATTCACATTTTTCTTGTTTAGTAGAATCGGCCAAGCAAAAACAACATTCAAGAAGATGGAGAGCATTCTTACCAACAAATGCCTATCAATTAACACCAGGAAGAGAGTTCTTGAATGTTATATAGAACCAATACTGTTGTACGGTTGCGAGGCGTGGACAGTCAGCAAGCAAAGCCAGAACAAGATTGAGGCAGCCGAGATGTGGTTTCTAAGAAGAATGTTGAGAGTTCCATGAACAGCAAAGAAAACAAACGAGACAGTCTTGATGGAGGCAGACACAAGTAGATCACTAATAAGGAAGATTAGGAAAAGGCAGGCAACATTTATAGACCATTTTATGAGGAAAGGGGAATTGGAACACCTGGTCACAACGGGAAAGCTGGAGGGAAGGAGAGCACCGGGTAGACCCAGAGAGAAGATACTAGATGGATTTGCAGAGTGGCTGAAGACAGGGAGGGTGGAAGAGATGCTTGAGACAACAAGAGATAGAGACAGATGGAAGTCCATGATCGCCAACGCCATGCGGCAAGGCACTTGATGATGATGAGTAACTTCTACCATTGAAAGCATGATTGTCATTGTCATTGTTTCTCTCTTTCTCATAATGTCTGCAGTTTTGTTTACTGCATCAGTTTTTCGCAGACATCTCATCACCTGTCACCTTCCTTCCTCCACTCCCAAAATATGTTTAAGCCATTGGAGTCACAGTGAAATCTCTCTCTCCACTCCCATTTGTGACTGGACCTTTGAACTCAAGATTAAATCTGTCTATTTCTTTGTCTCTGTCTGTCTGTCTCTGTTTCTGTCTCTCTGTCTGTCTCTGTTTCTGTCTCTCTGTTTGTCTGCCTCCTCTCTTTCTCTTCCTCTTCTCTCTCTCTCTCTCTTACACACTCTCTCTCCTCTCTTTCTCTGTCACTCTCTGTCTATTCTCTCTCTCTCTCACTCTCTCTCTCCTCTCTTTCTCTGTCTTCTCTCTGTCTATCCTCTCTCTCTCTCTCTCTCGCTCTCACTGTCACTCTCTCTGTCTCTATCAGTCTGTCTGTCTGTGTGTGTGTGTGTCTGTCTGTCTCTCTATCTGTCTGTCTCTCTCTGTTTCTGTCAGTCTGTCTGTCTGTCTGTCTGTCTCTCCTTTCTCTCCCTTTCTCTCTCTCTCTCTCCCCCCCCTCTCTCTCTCCCTTCTCTCTCTTAGTCGTATCCTCACTTCCTTGTATTTTCTCTCTCCATGTGTTGGTCACATTCACTCGTCTTTCTTTTTCTTCTTCTTTTTCTTTTAATTAATCCCCTCCACCCACCCTCTTTCTTCTTCCTTTCTTTCTTTTCATTTTGTTCTTTTTCTTATCTTTTTTGTTGTTAAAGGTCATTGTTTCATAACAATTGGAGTTTGTGTTGTGTGTGTGTGTGTGTGGTTGGTGTGTGTGTGTGTGTGTTGTGTGGTGTGTGTGTGGTGTGCGTGTGTGTGTGGTGGGGTGTTGTTGTGTGGTGGTGTGTGGTGTGTGTGTGTGTGTGTGTGTATGTGGTGTGTGTGTGTGTGTGTGTGTGCGTGGTGTGTGTGTTCTGTGTTTGTTTTCCTGTCGACGACAAGCATGTGTTAGAAAGCTTCTCTTAGCTGTTTCTGGGTGGATCTGTACGAAAAGTGGGTCAAAAGTGTGGCCCTTGAAAGAACCGTGAATTCATAGGGCTTGAAGTCATGGCTCCAGGCCAAGTTTTCAAAGACCAAAATAAACGAATAAACGAATAGATAAATAAATAATAAATAAATAAATAAATAAACAAATGCTAAGTGACTAACTAACAAACAAACAAACAAGCTAACAAACTAACAAACTAACTAACAAACTAACAAACTAACTAACTAACTAACTAACTAACTAACTAATACTAACTAACTAACTAACTAACTAACTAACTAACTAACTAACGAACTAACGAGGTAACTAATTAACTAATTAACGAACTAAAGAACTAACGAACTAACTAACGAACTAAAGAACTAACGAACGAACTAACTAACTAACTAACTAACCAACTAACTAACTAACTAACTAACTAACTAACTAACGAATAACTAAAAGGAGCACTTTCTGCAGAACGTGTGAGAACAGCACTTTCTCGGGCACCTGTGCCAATATTCACACTCTGCTCTCGTTCTCATTCTTATTGTTGCTTAAAGCCCAGCCGACAGCGTAGAGCCATATCAGGGCTATAAACGTTTCAATATACGCACAGTACTTCAACAGGAAATAAAAAAAGGGAACAGAAAATTAAGTATACATATCAATGCATTCGCGCATATAATCTAAGGAGATGCCCCTGGCGTTGATCACCCCATCAAGTTTATCACATGAGGGATTTAAAAAAAAAGACTTACCTGAATACAAATTTAAACATTGCTAAGGACAATAAAACGTACAAAAACGGGCCTAAATTATCTAAAATTCCTTCCGCATATCTCATTTCCCTAGAGCCAAAAATGTACTTAATATATGCACCAAGTTATCAATCCTAAGAGAAAATATGTAAGACTTTATTGAACACATGCACGTGAATGGATCAGCAAGCAGAAAATGATAGGAAGAAATGACAGAAAGCAAAAGAACAAAGCAGAAACAAAGAGAGTGACAGAAAAGAGGAAATTTCTAGCACAGAATTTCCAGAAGGTGGGGATACTATTTATAGAGAAAGAGCCCCCAGCGTTCCCACGGGGCACTTTCAGAAGTGAAAACAAAACAAACAAACAAACAAACAATCAAACGAACAAACAAACCAACAAACAAAAATTGCATATTCTGAAATAAGTAGAAAAAGGGAGATTGTGAGAATGGTTTGATCATCTTAGTGTTTTTTTCCCCCTTCTTTTTGTGTTCTCGCCTTTTCACAACTTCCTGCCTGTCATCCTGCCTCATTATACGTGATTCTGCCATCCGACATCTTTTCTACCCCACCCTCCCCGTTTCCCTCTTCCTTTCTGCCAGTCCAACCTTCATCAACTCCTCATCGCCCCCCCCCCCCCCCCCGTTCTTCATCTCCTCGTTTCTTTCCCCCCCCCCCCCCCCCCCCCCCGTTCTCTACCCTCATTCTTCCTTTCCAAGACGAAAACCACTCACATCTTGCCAGTTGTCCAGCTTTCAGGTCCGAGTTCTAAACCTCACCCCAACAACTCTTACCCCCACACCCACCACCACCCCCCAACAAGCCTCTCCCCTTGCTTCACATCTCGTCCCACCCACCCACCCCCATCCACCCCCCTCATTCGTTTCTGTCCTTTCTCGTTTCTGCCTGAAGGAATGGCTGATGTCAGTGTTCAACAGTCAATCGACCACTTAGGGAAACATTGGTATAGAGTACTGGTATGTCCTGTCCTTACGGTAGTGTTGGTATGTCCTTATGGTAGTATTGGTATGTCCTTATGGTAGTATTGGTATGTCCTTATGGTAGTGTTGGTATGTCCTTATGGTAGTGTTGGTATGTCCTTATGGTAGTATTGGTATGTCCTTATAGTAGTATTGGTATGTCCTTTTGGTAGTATTGGTATGTCCTTATGGTAGTATTGGTATGTCCTTATGGTAGTATTGATATGTCCTTATGGTAGTATTGGTATGTCCTTATGGTAGTATTGGTATGTCCTTTTGGTAGTATTGGTATGTCCTTATGGTAGTATTGGTATGGCCTTATAGTAGTATTGGTATGTCCTTATGGTAGTATTGATATGTCCTTATGGTAGTATTGGTACGTCCTTATGGTAGTATTGGTATGTCCTTATGGTAGTATTGGTATGTCCTTATGGTAGTATTGGTATGGCCTTATAGTAGTATTGGTATGTCCTTTTGGTAGTATTGGTGTGTCCTTATGGTAGTTTTGGTATGTCCCGTCCCTACGGTAATACTGATATGTCCTTATGGTAGTATTGGTATGCCTTGTCCTTATGGTAGTATTAGTATGTCCTTTTGGTAGTATTGGTGTGTCCTTATGGTAGTATTGGTATGTCTTGTCCCTATGGTAATATTAGTATGTCCTTTTGGTGGTATTGGTGTGTCTTGTCCTTATGGTAGTATCGGTATGTCCTTATGGTAGTATTGGTATGTCCTTATGGTAGTGTTGGTGTGTCCTTATGGTAGTGTTGGTATGTCCTTGTGGTAGTATTGGTATGTCCTTATGGTAGCGTTGGTATGTCCTTGTGGTTGTGTTGGTATGTCCTTGTGGTAGTGTTGATATGTCCTTATGGTAGCGTTGGTATGTCCTTGTGGTATTATCGGTATGTCCTTATGGTAGTGTTGGTATGTCCTTATGGTAGTGTTGGTATGTCCTTATGGTAGTGTTGGTATGTCCTTATGGTAGTATTGGTATGTCCTTATGGTAGTGTTGGTATGTCCTTATGGTAGTGTTGGTATGTCCTTATGGTAGTGTTGGTATGTCCTTATGGTAGTGTTGGTATGTCCTTATGGTAGTATTGGTATGTCCATATGGTAGTGTTGGTATGTCCTTGTGGTGGTATTGGTATGTCCTTATGGTAGCATTGGTATGTCCTTGTGGTAGTATTGGTATGTCCTTATGGTAGTATTGGTATGTCCTTATGGTAGTATTGGTATGTCCTTATGGTAGTGTTGGTATGTCCTTGTGGTGGTATTGGTATGTCCTTATGGTAGCATTGGTATGTCCTTATGGTAGCGTTGGTATGTCCTTGTGGTAGTATTGGTATGTCCTTATGGTAGTATTGGTATGTCC
>JAPXFY010000021.1:46588476-46595976 GCA_030674185.1 Monoplex corrugatus | reverse complement strand
GTGAAAGGGTTAAGTTTTTGCATTGCTGTCATGGCTGACAATGTGGGATGCCGGCGGATAAGCTGAAAGGAGTCAAAGGGTTAAATCTGTTGTTGTTGTTGTTGTTGTCACTGGTTTTTGTCCTAAATTCTTGTGACTTTGTTTTTTTGTGTTGTCTTTTGTGTACGTCTGACTGACAAAAGGTTTGCTGCTATGAAAAAAAAAATGTTCGCCTGTCTTGTTCCGTTGATTAAATATGCGTTCTTGTTCCATTTTCATGCGTGCATCTTGTCTCTTGTCTGTTGTTTTGATGAACCACAGAAACAACACACACACACACACACAACACACACACACACACACACACACACACACACACAACACACACACACACACACACACACACACACACACATACACACACACACACACACACAACACATACACACCACACAACACATACACACACACGCACACACACACACAACACACACACACACACACACACACACACACACACACATACACACACACCACACACACACACACATCACACACACACAGCACACACACACACACACACACACACACACACACACACACACACACACACACACACACACACACACACACACCACACACACACACACACAAATATAGCCTTAAATCAAGCAACGAACACACACAAATAGAATTGGAACGTGTATTTAATTACAGGTTATATGGACTTTTTTTTCAAGCTCACATAAAAGACAACAAAGAACAAATACACAAAACTTGTTGTTTTTATGTCATGCTACATACCTCCCTCAAACGTTTATACATAGAGAGAGACAGGAAGGAAGAGAGAGAGAGAGAGAGAGAGAGAGAGAGAGAGAGAGAGAGAGAGAGACAGGAAGGAAGAGAGAGAGAGAGAGAGAAGAGAGAGAGGAGAGAGAGAGAGAGAGAGAGAGAAACTGAAACTGAAACTGACGAGAGAGAGGGAGAAAGAGAGAGAAAGAGAGAGAGAGAAAGAGAGAGAGGGGGAGGAGTGGGGAGAGAGAGAGATAGGGAAAGAAACAGAGAAAGAAAGAGAGACAGAGGGAGAGATAGATAGAGAGAGAGAGAGAGAGAAAGAGAAGAAAGAGAGAGAGAGAGACAGAGATAGAGACAGAGACAAAGACAGAGAGACACAGAGAAAGACAGAGAGAGAGAGAGAGAGAGAGAAAAGAGAGAGAGAGAGAGACAAACAGACACAGACAGACAGATAGACAGACAAACAGACAGAGTCACAGAGACACAGAGACACAGAGACAGAGAGAGAGGGAGAGACAGAGACAGAGACAGAGAGAGAGAGCTAAAAGAATTACGATCTTGAAATCTGTGTCTACACCAACAGAAACGAATCCTGATTCACGAGCTGGGTCACGTGCTGGGTCTGATTCATGAGCACCAACGTCAGGATCGTGACAATTACGTGAAGGTGATGTTACATAACGTCAGGAACTCTAGCCAGGAGCGGTACCAGTTCTCCAGGCTGGCTCCCAGTCCTCTCACTGACGGTCAGGTCCAATACAGCTACACCTCCATCATGCACTATGGAAAAAATGTGAGTCTTGTTTGTTTGTGTGTGATTGTGTGACTCTGTGTGTGTGTGTGTGTGTGTGTGTGTGTGTGTGTGTGTGTGTGTGTGTGTGTGTGTGTGTGTGTGTTTGTGTGTGTGTGTGTGTGTGTTTGTGTGTATGTGTGTATGTGTTTTTGTGTGTCTGTGTGTGTGTCTATGCGTCTCTGTGTGCGTTTGTCTATATAGTCTTGTCTGTGTGTGTGAGTGTGTGTGTGTGTATTCGCGCGCACGAGGGCGTGTGCGTGTATAAATCTGTTTGTGTCTATGTATATCTGTGTGTGTCTTTGCGTGTGTTTGTAAGAGAGAGAGGGAGGGGGAAAGAAAGAGAGAGAGAGAGTAGACAGACAGACAGATCGATAGACAGACAGACCGACGACCGACCGACCGACCGACCGACGACAGACAGACAGACAGACAGACAGACAGACAGACAGACTGACTGCTCTTGAACGTTTAAAGACATGTTTCATATGGTTTTCTTATCAATCCGTTATCATTGTACTTCGTGATTGATTGACATGTCACAGCAGATGTTTATTATAAGTCATTCCTATCTCTTCTTCAGCATTGTACCTCTTGTAGTAAGTCCCTGTTATCATAGTATTCACATTTAATTGCTTGACATATATCCGCCTTTAGCATTTTTGTAAAGCGCATTGAGCGCTTGTGAGATGAAGCGCTGTGCATGTGGTCATAATCACTATCATTGTTAACTAATTTGTTAAAAGGCGTTGATCATTTTTAAAAGTTTCTTATGTTTCATCATGTATGTCTATTTTCATGCTGATTTTGTTTATTTGTTTACGTATTTAGAAAAAAAACCCGGCTTACTTAAAAAATCAATCGCGATATGAAAAATATCAACTTCCTTGTGATTGTCTGTATTTTGTCAAAACCCCCAAGCGCCACGTTTTGAGAACCGCTCATATAAACAGCAGAAAGCGACCCTATCAAGCTATGAATCTTCCACACAGAGAACCCCCCCGAAAAATCATACAGATTTTTCGGCCCAAGACCAGATCCAGCCAACATCGACTTACCCAGTGCGATCAAAACAAAAAGGGCACTATCATTAGTATGGACATGAGGGAGTGATGTAAACACGATATTACTGGGCGGACGAACTTCCTTCAAAGACGATGGAGATGATTTGGGCACATCATCTGAACAGAGCAAGCTAACATCACCCTGGACAGTCCTTCACTGGACACCAGAAGGAAGACAGACAAAAAAGACCCCATAAACACCTGGCGACAAACACTAGAAAGAGACGTCAAGACTCTGTAACACTCAGGATTCCATATACATAGCTGGCCTAGAACAGACAAGACTGGAGACTCTTCGATGCTGCCCTGCATTTCACTGGCGTACTAATGGGCAGCAAGGAAGTAAGATACAAACCGTTGAGTTTAAGAATTCTAACCTGAAGAGATTGATTATAAACCGCTGGCTTTAATTCTGACCTCAAGAATTTGATATAAACCGCTGGTTTTAATTCTAACCTTAAGAGATTGATACAAACCGTTGACTTGAATTCTATTGATTGTTGTTGTTACTACTACTACTACTACTACTACTACTACTACTGCTATATACTACTACTACAACTACTACTACTACTGTTATCATTATCATTGTTGTTGCTTTTGTTGATCATTGTAATCATTATTGTTGTTATTATTGTTGTTATTACTATTAAAATTGTTATTACTGTTGTTGTTGTTGTCTTTTTCATGACGATACTATTGATAGTGCCCGGTTTTTCTTGATTGCTTTGGATAAGTCGTTTTTATTTGATATAAACCGCAGACTGTAATTCTGACCTTGTCCTTGCTATCAGTACTTTGCCAAAAGCCCAGAGCTGACCACCCTGGTGACAGTGGACCCCAAGTTCCAGGAGATCATTGGCCGTGCTGAGGTACCGGCCGTCAGTGATGCAGAGGCCATCAACCTTATGTACGGATGTGCCGGTAGGTCACTTACTACAGCAACTACTGGTATTACTACTGCTATTGTTACTACTACTATTACTACTGATGGTGATGAAAGATGACGATAATAATGATAATCATAATAACGATGATAAAATAATGATACTACTACTACTACTACTACTACTACTACTACTACTACTACCACTACTACTACTACCAATAACAATAATAATAACAGCAGCAGCAACAATATCAGTATTAACAACATTAATAGTAATAACAACACTAGTAACAACAATAAGGATTACAATGATGACGATAATGATCAACAACAACAACTACAACAATGATGATAATATTACATTACTTTCGGGTTTTTTTTAGGCAGTTCCCCCAAAATGTGTGCCTGTCTTGTTTGGTGTTATGCGTTTTCATTCTATTTTCATATGTCTCAGGTTTCTGTTTGTTTGAAGGTTGGCAATCACTCTGATATATATAGAGTTTATAGATCTGTGAGTTCATCACTGTGTTAAGACAGTCCAACAAGCTGTAATTGTTGGCCAGTGAATCAGTCACATTCAGCAACAGACTTTCGTACTTGTATACACTTGCACAGTGTGCTGGGGTAAGGATGGTCTTTGGTCCTAGTGTTTCCACTGGGGCCATTGCACGCACGCTCACTCAAGGATGGAGCCCATCTGTGCCTATAAAAAATATAAGAATTTGCAACAGTGTTTGCGCTTGCTGAAGTGTCTTACTAGTAAGTTTATTTGTCGTTTTGTAAAATTGGTTTTTTCCTCCTTCAGATTGCATGCGTTGCTGTTTTTGTAACAGTTGTCTATTTGAAAAGTTGAATTTTGCATTGCATTTAAGATTTCATGTGATTTATTCGTTTAAGTCGTAGTCCCTAACAAATTGGTGTGAACTGCAAAAACAAAACAAAACAAAAAACAAAACAAAACAAATCAAAACAAAAACAAAACGAAACAAAAAACAAAAAAACAAAACAGTTTTGCCAAAATAAGCTGTGAGCCCATAAGCATTATTCATTAATATAAGCCAAACAGTTGTACAACAAACGTATAAACAAATCATAAAACAAAACTTAAACACAAATCTACGAAACATCATTTATCCTTTAAAGAGATTTATACAGGAATGTCGACAAGATTTTCATTACTTTTGGTTATTTCTTTGCATATGAAGACCGCACAATCGGTTGCAGGTCAAACCAGTGGCTTGCTGTGCATAACCTGTCATTCAGCCTTGACATTCATCTCTTTGTTTGCTTCTTTTATTTCATGATTAATTATCATAGTTTTAGCATTCCAATTTTTCTCGGATGTGTGTAAGCACATTGTTTTCCTCACACTGCGCAGGCGGTATGTTGCTGCACAGTCTACACACTCCGTCTTTGGTGGGCGTGCATGCTGGGTGTTTTCGTATTGTTATTAACAACCAGACATTGCCACGACTTAGGGGGATCTTTAGCGTGTTTGTTTGACGTTCTGCATGCATACACATACACACAGTGTATACTGCCACTAACAGGTCTGCACGCATGTTGACCCGGGAGATGGATAAAATCTCCACCCTCTACTCACTAGGTGGGAAGAACTCAGGCAGGATCGAACCCAGACCTTTTGATCGAAAGTCTGACGTCTTACCCACTTGACTATCGCGTTCGTCATCTCTTTGTCAACAGCTCCAACACAGAATCGGCTGCCAGACTCAACATGCGAGATGTTCAAACGAACCGGGGAATGTGAAGGACTAAACAAAGCCACCATTCGTCCTCTCTGCCTAAGATCCTGCCAGTTACAGCAGCAACGCTACAGAGGTTACGTGGGAAGCTATCCACCAACCAGAATGACGTCTCAGATAAGCTCCGCCCACCGGAAGACGCATAGCACCCTGTGGGGCCAGAGCTCCAACGTGATTGGTCTAGGATCACGTGTCTCTGACACTTTGATGTCGTCAACGGTGTACCCAGCTTCTAACCCGCCCCTCAACAGTCGACGAGAGCCGGTGAAGCACACGTCAATGTTCGGTACTATTCCCCACAGGCCCAGCAGCCGGCCTTTCACCCTCAGACAGCAGCCTCGTCAGCAGCAACGACCTCGTCAACCACAACAGGCAGTATCGTCTGTGGGCGTGTCCAAGTGGATGCCTTCTGTGTTTAAGAGCAGGTAAAGAGTTTGTGAAGTATTTATGTTGTTTTGTGTGTGTGTGTGTGGGTTGTTGAAGTGGTGAAGTGTTGTCATGAAAAGACGTGATGTCCAACAAACGTTCCTCGCGAGAAAGATTGTTGACTGAGTTGTAAATGTTGAGATTCTTTTTTCCTCCTTAAAACATTCGACGTGGTCCAATTTCTGTATTAAAATTGTTTTAGAACAGTTTTCTCAATAACTTTCATATTATCAGTTTCATACGTATGATCTTTTAAGCTGACAGATGGTCATCCCACCTTTCCCAAACCATGTAACCCTTTGACTCCCGCACCCCATCCACCAGCATTCTGCATTGTTAACCATGCTAGCAAAGCAAAAATTTAACCCTTTGACTCATTCACCCTATCCACCAGCTTCCTGAGTCAAAAGTTAAGTTTTGGCAACAGTGGATAGAGTATGGGAGTCAAAATATTATATCTCTGTTAGCAATCTTTCTCTCGAGGAACGTTTGTTGGACATCATATCTTTTTATGACAACACACGATATGTTGTCCACAAAATTTCATGGTTGTACATGATAACAGAACGAATATCGTTCTTCCGTTTGAAGATTAGCACTGTGCATCGTCTTAACGAAAATGGTCACCTGACGAAAACAGTACGCTTGTCGTGTGGTTCTATAGCATTTCATCCCTGAACAGACACTATGTAATTGTATAATGAAATAAGCATTTCCCTCAGATTGTGTGTGCGTGTGTGTGTGTGTGTGTGTGTGTGTGTGTGTGTGTTGTGTGTGTGTGTGTGTGTGTGTGTGTGTGTGTGTGTGTGTGTATGTATGTGTGAGTATGTGTGTGTGTGTTTGCGTATGTGTGTGTGTGTGTGTGTGTGTTGTGTGTGTGTGGTGTGTGTGTGTGTGTGTGTGTGTTCGTGCGCACGCGCATGCACGCGTGTGTGTGTGTTCCGGATTTCGAATTAATGCATTACCAATCTCTGTTATGTTGGCAGGAACCGACCATCTGTGGGAAGGATTCAGATCCACCAAGTGTCAGGCCCCAACCAGTTGCCCGTCTGGCTACGTTCACGTCACGTGCCCAACCGGACGTCCCCACGACCCAAAGCCAGCCAGCCACGGAGACACAAGACACCCATCGTGGTGGAGAGGCACATGAGGGTGGAGCCAGGAGGAGGGGCAGACTTTTCCATGGCAGCTCACAACATGAAGGCACTGTCTCCAGAAGCGTTGCCAGAGTCCCCGGCCAGAGCTCGTCCACCTCCTCGTGAGAACAGGTTCGGGTCTAGCGGCGGGTCACTTCAGCAGGACCGAACGCAGTACTCCTACGACAGGCCTCAGCATATGGGTCTCCTGCAGAGCATGCTGTCCCACGGTCAGCAGTTGCCCACCGGAACACCCCAGCAAGGCGTCCACGTCACGAGACCCGTCCATCGTCCTGCGCCTTCTCACACGTCTTTTGCACACGGCACTCCACCGTCTGCGCACGGCTCCAGTCATCAGGGGACCTCCTCGCATGGCGCGGAGCGGTCTTCGCCTTACGGGGCCGTTCAAGTTCAAACTTCGTATCACCAGTCAGGACCTCCGGCCCCTCCTCCTACAGAACCACCGACTCTTCTGGGATTGTTGGGCCCCAACGCTCAGGACAGTTGGTCACAGTCCGGCTCGTCCGCGTTCTCACGCAGCAGTTCTTATCGAAACGACGCTTGGCCCCCACCTCAGCAGTCTTCAGGGTACGATCCCATCCCCCACCAGCCTAGAACCTCCCCGGAGGGCTGGTACATGCCAGCGGAATCTTCCAGG
>JAPXFY010000021.1:46570976-46583476 GCA_030674185.1 Monoplex corrugatus | reverse complement strand
TCTTCAAAATGTTCACTGGTTAGTTTCTACCATTTGGTAATATTAAAATGTATGTCAAAAAGGAAAATGCATATAGACAAAGTGGCCAGATAAGGCACACAAGTTCAGATAGTGCCCTTACTAACACCGTCACCACCATGGCTAGTCTGCCACAGATAACCATCGATCCTATTACGAGGCTCTCAAAGCTCACAGAGATTATTCCCTCGTCTGAGTGGTCATTGCAAGGACTGTCTACTTTCAGTCTGGATGACAGCTTCACAGAGATAAGAGACACACGGGGAGAGTGGGGGGGGGGGGGGAGACTAGGGATGGGAAATGGAACAGGGAGGAGAAATGTCAGTAACATGTTGCTTCTGATGTTGACTTTATTCACATAGTCACTGTTTCGATTCTTGTAGCAAGAGCATATGACCACGCTATTTAAATACAAAAAGTTAAACACAATTTTTTACGCTATCAGAGCTAACAAAAATAAAAAAATTATTGACATAGTTGAAGATTGTAAAGGAAAACATCGAGTTTTATTTTGCTATCTTGAAGTAAAAAAATTACATCGATTGCAGCCCTCCGACCATTCAGAGCCCCTTCTGGACTGTGAAAACATTACGACACGACAAAAACTCCTTAATACTATATGAACTATTTCTTAACATAACACAGACACTGATCAAAACAAGAAGTAACTGCTGGGGGATCCGTGTATCAAAGAACAATGGGGGCAGGGGGGGGGGGGGGTTTCATAAGAAACAATAATATTCTGTCACTGAGATATCATACAACACTACTACGTACCAAACTCATAAGCACCAACAAGCACCAAACTACCAATACAATGAGGACACATAAATAAAAGTCTATAAAATTAGTTGGGCTAATCCGATGACTGATGGCTTTAGCAAGAGAAAGCCACCTGCAGGGTCTCACGGATGCAATCAAGTATCAGCAAGAATTCCAAGTGGCCGGTCGATAAAGATCAGCCAGGAATGACGACAATGCATGCCAAATATGTTATAGAGTTCGGTGCCTATCAGCCTATTCCTTGCTATTTACAGTGCTACCACAGTGAGTTTCAAACTTCATTTTTACTGTTTAACTTATCAAGAAAGTCACAGCGCTTGGGTGTTCCATATGCGCTACAATTTATCTGACATGAGAAGAATGGAAAGATCCAAACTGGTTATGATAGAGGCCACAAGCCTGCACATAAAACCAACCAATATAACAAGAAATAAATGGATGATTCTCCTCCTTGTTCGTCTGAATCACAGTAGACTTTCAGTATGAGGCCTTAACTCTGTTTATGTGATGATAATAATGAATCAGGCAATTGCGTAGAGATATTAGGTGAGAGGGGTGGGGGGTTAAATCATGACAACATTCAACATAAACAAAAATGATGATCACTAGAAAGCAATATGGGCCTAACAGTTGTATTTTCATTTTCTGAAAGATGCCCCTGAAACGTTTATACATTTGCATGAAAACAAGCAGAAAATACAGAAATTATAATCTTATGAACAGGAACGCATATTTAATACAATAAGACAAAACAGGTGCACACTTTGGCCAACTGGCCTTTGTCAAGCGTAAACATAAGACAAATTGTTGTTCCACGTTTCTGTTTTGTTGTCTTTCGTTTATGCCCGACAAGACCATTTAGCCGAAAATTTGCGCCTATATCTTGTCTGGTTGTATTAAATACGCATTCCAACTCTATTTTCATGTTTTTTTCTGGTTCCTATGTACTTGAATGACGGCGGTCGCACTTGTTTTGGATTTCTATAATCTTATGATGATGGTGGAGAGAGAGAGGCGGGGGATAAACAATGGTACGTTTGTATATACATCAACATTATGATCAAGGAAAATGACATTAACTAGGTTAACATTATCTCCACTCAACAACGGATGGCGTGTGAATCTCTACATCACTGGGTCTGTTTGTGAATAATCATGAACATCGTATGGTGATCTGTCTTAACACTCTCACCCTCAACATCCTACGTCCTCAACACTGTCACTTTCACAAACACGAAACGACCGTTTTCGGCAGAATGAACAAGCACTTGCACTAAGTGAAGGCGACGAAAAGGAAGAAATCAAATATATGAATGACACTTGCGACCCAGGCATTTCATTCAGCTCCTGCTCGACTACATTATAAACGTAACATTTCGACGTAGCTTTTCAGAGGTAAAACTTCGTTTTCGCGATTTTCTTTTTCTGATCGCTTAGACTGACCTGATTTTTTTATCACTAAGGCCTGGTTTGTAAAAATCCTCTCACAACAATAAATAAATAGATAAAGTAATTAATAGATAAACAAACAAACAAATAAATAAATAAATAAAAAAATAAAAAAATAAATGTGAGAATTCTTCGAAACGCTCATTTCCTGAAGGAAACCGCGTTCTGCCAAATGCAATTTCAGTGTCACGACGTAGAAATCAGAACGGTAAAACTAAGTGAAAATTTCTCCCTGTATATCTAAGTCACGTTTCGGTGTAGATATCGCCCTGGAAGTTAATCAGTCTCGATGAATTTTAGTCACAACCTCCTTCGTAGAACACATACATCGAGAATACTCTGCCAAAGACCGTTCATTATTTCTTTTGTGACATACTCCTCTAATAGTGAATCCTTAAATTTTGATCTGCGTTTTGTTTTTACATGCCAGTAGACCACCAAAACGTATATACAAAAAAGACGATATTCATTTGTATTCACAAACTACAGTTTCTCACAGTAGAGGGGATACCAAACTCAAATTGGTCAAAATCCAACCACAAATAACACACACACTTTTGTTTACAGTCACGTTATCTTTCTCTAAACATGCACACGCGTTCGCGCGTACATCCTGGGTAACTTAGGACGAAACATTGTTTCAGAAAGAAAGACAGGAAACTACTGTAATATGGACAAACTTTTTCTCACACACGAAAAAGTCCCATTCCACAAATCATCCCACGAAATAACAGTGCTGTATCTTTCATACATATTCAACCAAATTGCCGCCACACGATTAAATTACTGAAATCTAAATCAGTTTAAACCAATTACAAATCTCACACGTACACCAGTTTTGAATATATCTACAAGATGGTAATGCTATTTACAAGATTCAAAGCAGCTTTCGGGCTATTTTAAATACATAAGACAGATGTTGTCAGAACTGATGTAGAGCTGTTGAACAGCCTTATCATCTCTAAAGCTACTTATGCATTTTCAAGCGACTTTAAAGTTATTTACAATGCTTAATGCAGCTTTAAAATCATACGCCACATGTTCATTCTTGTCTAAAAATGTGAAAATAGCAACTAAAACCTAAATCTACAACAGACTTAGAGTTACTCAGAATTTTGTGATGTGCTAAGTACCTTTATGGAAGGAAAGGAGATGGGCACCATCATCATGATTCCATCTCCAAGAAAACTTGATGTTTGCTATCTCATTCCTTTACGACCTCAGGTTGATGAAAAAATCTTCACAGTTTTAGTACTTACAGACTGTTTTGTTAACTTTTGAAGTTCAACTTAACACCTTCACAGAATCTTGCTTTTCAATTCTACAGCTACACATTTTTTTTTCAATTTCAGACTTGTTAGTAAGTCTTAGCATAAGTGTAGAGGTACTTAGGACATTTTACAATGGTGATATTGTGCCTGTGGACGTAAGACACCGCAAGGTGTATCACTGACAGTATACATGGTCTGTACTTGTTCAAATACTATCAATGATTCAGCAAAAATGTGCATTTTTGCTTTTTCAATCACATCTGGTCGTATATGAGAATAGCCACCATGACAAACTCCGCTGGTGTATATTGATCGATGGTCTGAGACTCAGGACTGAGTACCGTGGATAATCCACGGTCCTCTGTATTACACGTCCATCCTTAAACATTTGGTATTAAACGTCTAGCACCTAGACAGGCCATGCTACATGTTCTGTGTATGAGACAGTTTCAGAATTGTTACAGCGAAAACGCACGTCATTAATGACGCTAAAAGCCGGATCATGATGACGTCTTCAAAACGGGTCATTGATGACTTATTGAAGAAAAACCGTGTCACTGATGACGTATTGAAGGAAGCCACGTCACTGGGTGACGTGTTCACGAGTGGCTGTCACGACAGGAGGGTTGAGGTGTCATCAAAGCGTTACGTCGTCTTCCCACCATTCTTACTTCCGTGCAGTCTGAACCGTCGACCAGAGCTGTGAACAAAAACCACAATCTGTTTATGAATTTGTATACTCCCCCTATTTTATCTTTGTACACAATCATAGGTCAATCTGAATTAAATACACTGCCATCATTCAGGTGAAGTAGAAATTGGAAACAAGTGGCAAAAAGAAGTCATGCACAAAGTTTTGTCAAACTGGTCTTTGTCACTGGGGAAAGAGAGAGAGAGAGAGAGAGAGAGAGAGAGAGAGAGAGAGAGAGAGAGAGAGAGAGAGAGAGAGAGAGAGAGAGAGAGAGAAAGAGCAAAGAAACAACATCACTAAGCTGTCTTGTTTCGACAGTTAAATATGCATTTTTAAAAATATTTTTGTATGTTCCCGGTTCCTTCCCAAAGGTTATCAAAATTTAGACAACATATTTATTGTACTTGGACGGTGGATATACGTTGATATAAACCTCCGTGTGTGTGTGTGTGTGTGTGTGTGTGTGTGTGTGTGTGTGTGTGTGTGTGTGTGTGTGTGTGTGTGTGTGTGTTTTGTGTGTTGTTTGTGTGTGTGTGTGTGTGTTTGTTGTGTGTGTGTGTGTGTGTGTGTGTGTGTGTGTGTGTGTGTGTGCGTGTGTGCGTGTGTGCGTGTGTGTCGTGGCGAGCACGCGCGCACGAGCTTGCATGCACTCACACACACACATATGTGTACAGGGTACGACTAAAAATTCGGATGTGTACATATATTTCACACTGTTTCTAAGACCCAATGATAATCACAGCGAAATAAGACATGCAACTCACCAGGGTCAATGAGAGTGACTTCCCGACTAAGTTCACGTGGGGTGTTTTTAGGCAAGTTGCGTGGGGACTGTCGATCACTAAAACAGCCGATGGGTGGCAGGCGTGGACTGGTGGACATGCGATGTTCACTGCACACTGTACATCAGAAACATCATTTTATTTTATGGTGTTTCTACAGATGACGCCATTTTCACAGGGTTTCGGTTTAAGATACTGCTGTTTTCGCTTTACGCGTTGAATAAGATGTTTATGCCATTAGCAAACACAACTGCTTACGTGCACAAAAAAAGAAAAACACAATTACAAGAACTGGCATATTTTAAACAATTTTGGCATTTCCATTTAATCAAACACATGAGTCGATACAATCAGTCGATATGTATTTGATGGGTTTTTTTAAACTCATCCCCACCTCCATACTGCTCCTTTCTCTGTGGTTATCTGCATTTTTTTTTTAAGGGGCAGAGATCTTCATCCAGATACCATTAAGACACAACTGTATGGAATCTACGGGCGATAATCATTACTCAAAGATGTACTACACAGCACTACACGTATCAGAGTTGTCCTTGTTCCTAAACTTATATTTTCCATGCTGATAATGACAATGTAAAACCATGACAGCCCTATCTTCACAAGACAGAACAACCTTTCTGGTTGTTATCATCTCGTTTTGATGCACCTGATAAATAAATGAGTCTGCGTTTGATAATCTGAGTCTGAGAGCGTGAGTATCCTAGTCGTTCTCTCTTAAACATATACTTTTCCATTTGTTTTGAGATTTCTGTTTGTCAGGGGCATTAGTATGTAAGAGATTGTTAAAGCTGAGCTGAGCAATTGTAAGGACACGAGAGGTGAACAGAACACTCACTGCCAGCCTAACCATATCAGTCTCCCCAAAACGTTCATATCAGTCTCCCCAAAACGTTCATGTCAGTCTCCCCCAAAACGTTCACGTCAGTCTCCCCAAAACGTTCATGTCAGTCTCCCCCACAACGTTCATGTCAGTCGTTCATGTCATTCTCCCCCCCCAAAACGTTCATGTCAGTCTCCCCAAAACGTCCATGTCAGTCTCCCCAAAACGTCCATGTCAGTCTCCCCAAAACGTTCAGTCAGTCTCCCCCGAAACGTTCAAGTCCGTCTCCCCAAAACGTTTAAGTCTGTCTCCCCAAAACGTCATGTCAGTCTCCCCAAAACATTCATGTCAGTCTCCCCAAAACGTTCATGTCAGTCTCCCCAAAACATGCAAGTCAGTCTCCCCAAAACATTCATGTCAGTCTCCCCAAAGCGTTCATGTCATTGTCAGTCTCCCTAAAACATTTATGCCTGTCTCCACAAAAGATTTAAACCCACTTACCCAGCAGTTTCCCATATTTGCGAGGAGACATATTGGTGGGGGTGCCGGATGGGTATGGGGAGTCTCGCCCTTCACCCAGGTTCAGTTTGGGCACCTGCGTCATAACGCTTTCCATGGGGGGCAGCGAACCAGACCTCCTAGCTGTTACACACACAGAGAAACAGGATTTTGTGAACACGACACCCAACAGTAATGAAAAGACGTAAAAGAAAAGACAAGGAAAAGAGAAGAAGAAGAAAGATGAACAAGAGGAGTAGAACAAAGCAGAAGAAATGAATAAGCAAAAGAACAATAAAAAAAAATAATAATAAAAAAAAGAAAGAAAGAAAGAAAGAAAACATTGAAACAGGGAGCAGAAGAAGAAATTATAGTGGAAATTAAGGAGAAAGAATAAAGAGACCTGGACGAGGCGAAAGAGGAGGACGGGAAGAAGGCGAAGGGTGGAGGAAGAAGAAGAAGAGAAGACAGAAATGAGAAAAATGGAGAGGAGTACGCAGGAAGAACAAGGAAAAAGAGCAATAATAAAACCGAAAAAAAGCATTATCTCAACCAATAAATTATACATGTAGGGATATAAAATGGCCATTATTGAAGAAGAAATTAAAGATAAGTTGGTATACGAAGACAAGGGCAACTCCTCCCCCCCCCCCCCCCCCCCAATAAAAAGAAAGGGAAGATCACTCGATAAAAAGAAAAGTAACAACGTTCGCCATTTCAGTAGGAGTTCTCTGCTAAGGTTATCCACCGGGACCAAGCTAAACAACAAGGTCCACAACTGCTGAGGCATATAACTAAAGCCCCAAACCCGTGCCTCAAAGTCAAAAGCATCAAAGATTTGCCAAACTGTTTAATCAATTCTTCGCGAGAAAAAAAAAGGAGAAATCTAATGATAGTAATAATAAAAATAATAATTATGATAATAATAATCATCATCATCATCGTCACATAATTATAGAATTAATACCGCGCCAAATCTGAAATATTCAAATCAAAGCGCACCCACGCACCAGGCATACGCATACAATCGTCGATATTAGCCTAAATAACAATATTAATTTACATGTAAATACACAGGCTAAGGGAAAGATGTAGTTATAGAATTCATTGTCGGAGAAAGAGGTGGGTTTTTAAATAGGATTTTAAATTAAAGCAGAACGGAAGTCTGTTCCAGGCTGACGGTGCTGAGACAGCAAAAGAACGCTGGCCAACACTTGATAAGCTAGTTTTAATTTAAATCTAGGGATCTGAAGGAAAAGAGTGCCTGAAGCTGAGACGAAATTACCAACAACAGCTAGATCTAGAAAAAGAACTCACCCGTCTTGAAACGGAGATTACTGTGTGACCAAGTATGACTTCTATCTCTTCTGACGCTTCGTCGCGAGCAAACAGATTCTGTCCCGTCGTCGTCAAAACTGCAAACTGAATCTACGCTCGGGGTGCCAGTCCTTGACAAAATACTGCTCCTTCGCGGACCAAGGCCAGGGGGTAGATTAGACACTGTCTCGTCGACGCTGTCTTCGTCTGTCTCGCTCACTTCCGGTTCGGCAGATGGCGTCTCGTGCTCGACTTCTTCAATTGTCGTCTGCTGCAGTGGTATGTGTGTTGTCAGCTGTGGTGGAAAAGTCTTCGGCTCTTGAGACACCGTTGGCTGCGCTTGATCTGTAACACCGACAAAGTGAGCGGTTAATCCTTTTAAGGAACTGTTCGGTGAGTTTATTAATCCACCTAGGTAGGCTAGACCTAATACTTGTCTTGCTCAATAAACGTGTGATTAATCCAGTAATTATCGGGTTAATGAACTGGATAAAGTCAAGAGGGCATAACGATATGATCCACGGCACACAGTCGTGTAGTGCAGTTTTACAAATTCAGTAATTTTATCGCTTTATTTGCATCTTAAAAAAAGATTATATGACAAATGAAGTGCCTGTTGGTTTTACTCGTAACGGTTGCACGGTTGAACAACGGTTGAAGTTATTCACTTGAAAAAGAAGAACAGGTAAATGAAATAAAATAAATAAACAAATGAATAAAAATCGACCGAAGATAAGAAGATCCCTTGATCCTCTTAAAAGACTCAATAACACTTGGTGAAAAACAAACAAAACAAAACAAAACAAAACAAAAAACACAACAACAACAACAAACAAAAACAACAACAAAAAACAGTTTTCGGTTTTGAGTAAATTTTAGGCCAAATCAACTTACATCGACTGTCAGTTCAGCTGCTCACTGTCTAGACATACGATTCTCTTCTCCTAATAGACACGGATCAGTTCGCTTTCTGTATCACAGGACAAGCGAGAGAGAATTCTAGTACTGAATAATGTCCGTCGACACATTCGCTGGAGCTGAAAATGCAAGATCTGCTGAGTTTCAGGCACTTTCTGCACTGGAAATAAGGCGCGCACTGTTAAACGAGAGAGACTGCCAACAGCGGATCAATCGCGCATACTGGCAGACAGAAGTGCCAACTCCAGGATCAATGAGGTAGAAGTGGTTGGTGGGCCCTCAGTGGTGCCAAAAGAGGTCACCTTCTGGTCGGATGATACCGTGAAGTGGACACGTGACGGACATAATCCCCTGCACAATACGCTTGAGCACGTGCAAAGTACTTTTAGCCTACGGTGAAGCCTCGTGCACAGTTGGCACAGGTATTTAATCATGGTTCCTTGATATTTAAATCAGATCGGCCCAAGATCAATGAACTCTTCTTCTCTTTCAATTTTTTTGCAAGTGTGTGTGTGCGTGCTTGCGTGTGCGTGTGGTGTGTGTGTGTGTGTGTGTGTGTGTGTGTGTGTGTGTGTGTGTGTGTTGTGGGTGTGTGTGTGTGTGTGCAAAAAGCATATGCCAAAGAATCTTAACTTCTTTTGGTGGTATGATTTTAAAGGTGGGTGTTAATATGGGGCTATCAATGAATTGAAATAGATGTTTAGAACTAGTTTATTATCGCAGTTTCAGCTGAATTGAAAATGTATACAGAATGAACGACAATGCTCTCGTGTTTTGATGACACGACTGAAATATAGTAAATCATGTTTGAACAAAGAGGTTTGCTACAGACAGATTTGAAATAAGCAAGATACGTGTCTAAAGACAACAGGGCTCGTTTTCAAGATCAAAACCGCACAGACGGGGTATATGGCTTTGATAACAACAGTTTCACCATCTTCTTCTTTTGTGGAAGGGAAATTTCTTAATATGGCTTCACCATCTGATCGTTAATTGTATTCGTGGACACAAAACGGGCGAACGCTCTCAGAATCATTCGCAAATGCAAACTTATGAGAGGGCAGTGTTTTTGTTTTTCATTACCCGTTAGTCACTCATATTGACGTCATCACTGCCAGTTATAACTCACAAACTGTCCTTGAAGGGCTTTGGTAAACTGATATATTACACACACATGCATGCACGCTCGCTCGCTCACACGCACGCACGCACGCACGCACGCACGCACGCACGCACACACACACACACACACACACACACACACACACACTGGAGACACAGCTCAATATTTTCATTTTACTTGACCAAATTAAGCCTACGCGTTTGAAAGGAGTATCGCCGAAGACAAGAATACGTAAGCCAATCTGATGAAATGACGTAAGATGTTTCATCAGAACATTCCATTATAGATTAGAGAAAGCTGTTTTCGGGTTTTGTGTTTTCTTGTGTTAGAACTAAGTTGCTTTCTTCTCAGGTTGTTATTAATTGTACTGAGTCATACTGTTTTGTTGTTGTACTTTCTCTCTCTCTCTCTCTCTCTCTCTCTCTCTCTCTCTCTCTCTCAGTCTCTCTGTCTCTCTCTGTCTCTCTCTCTCTCTTGCTCGCTCGCTCGCTCTATGTCTCTGTTTCTCTCTGTAAGTTTGTGCCTGTGTCATCAGGTTTGTTTCTGTCGCATTCCCATTCGTCCTCTCCCCCTCTCTCTGTTTCTCTGTCTCTGTTTCTCTTCTCTCTCTCTGTCTCTGTCTCTGTCTCTCTGCTTCTCGCTGCTTCTCTCTGTCTTGTCTGTGTGTGCCTGCGTCATCATTTACGTCTTGTTTACTATTTAGAAAAAAAACTAGAAAGGCCTAGAAATTAATGGTATTCAGTCCCACGTTTCCATTTTACGCTTATTTGCATCGATACACGCTGTTTATTGATTAAGATGTCATTAATCAAATGAATAGCAAAGAAAATAACTGTAAAGATTATATATGTATTTTTTTTTCAATCAGCTCACACACACACTCACATACACACACACTCACTCACACACGCACACACACAAACACACACACACACACACAGAGGCGGGTGAGAGAGAGCGAGAGAGAGACAGAGGAGAGAGAGACGAGAGAGAGGAGAGAGAGAGAGAGTCGTACAAACACACACACACACACAAACACACACACACACAACAAAACACAAAGAGAGAGAGAGAGAGAGAGAGAGAGAGAGAGAGAGAGAGAGAGAGAGAGAGAGAGAGACTCGTCAACACACACACACACACACACACACACAGAGGGAGGAGAGAGAGAGAGATTAGAGAGAGAGATACACACGCACAAACACACACACCACACATACACACCACACACACGCACACAAACAAACACACACACACCCTCACACACAAAAACACTCACACACAGACACAGACACACACACACACACACACACACAACACACACACACACACACACACACACACACACACACACACACACACACACACACACACACACACACACACACACACACACACACCACACCCTATCCCGTCACGATCTGCTCTTAAGAAGAAATGGCCAAGCCTAAGTTATGATCCGTGACAATTGAACACACTCGTAGAGTAAGATTAATGAAACGTTACAAGCTGCCAGATTTTATCAAGCTAAAAATTTGGTCACCGTTTGGATTATTTCTGTCAATTTTCATTTTACACGAACAAGAAATTTTTGCTGGAACATTTTCACATTTACAGACACTCTGACCTAAATAATCCATTAGGTCTCATTCATAGTTACATGCTACATTCATTTAATGCCTTTTACTGGTTTCAGCAAATCCATGGTTGAAAAATAGAAATGATGAAAAGGCGTCTCCGGACAATTAGACATTTTTGCATACTCACGACACGGACATACAGACACACAGACTGTCGATCTGAAACGATCTACTTCCACTTTTTGTCCCCAGAATATAACGAATTTTTCTTTTAAATATTGAATATCGTTTTGGATAACCACAGACACGGACACACAGACGTACAACCAATCGATGTGAAAGATCCTCCTCCTCCTCCTCCTGCTCTGACGTTTTGGATAATCACAGACATGGACACGCAGACGACCAATCGATGTGAAAAGACCCTCGTCCTCCCCCCTCCCCCCCCCCCCTAGTGTTTTTGGATAGTCACAGACATCGACACACAGGCGTATAACCAATCTATGTGAAAAGATCTTTCTTCTCCCCCCTCCCCCTCTCCCAGCCTTTTGGCAATTCAAATTAATGAGAAGATGAAAAACCACAGGATAAATCCATGTTTTTAACAACTAGCGGTACCCATTACGCGGATGGTCAGTGAACCAGACGATCTTGCGATGTGGAAAAAGGTATTGACTAAGAGGTGTAACTTTATTGACCAACAGGTGAGCTCTACAGACGAGGGATTTTTGTTAATCACTTTGACGTGGCCGGCAGGATGGGCAGTTGACTTACTGTATTCAGTTTCTCACCTGACCTACCCTGTGGGTGTGGGGGATTAACTCACAGACTTGTTTACCATTCTGCGGGTGAACTGGCCGCGCCGACTTACCTGATCATGAATTAGGTCCAAGTGGTTTTGCTGGCGTCTGGTTCAAGTTATCGATACTAAAAGAGGGGCTGATGGGGTGGCTGTTCGGCTCTCTCTATCTCTTTCTCTCTCTTTCTCTGTCTCTGTCTCTTTCTCTGACTTTGTCTCTCTCTGTGTCCCTATCTCTGTCTCTCTCTTTCTCTCTCTGTCTGTCTTTCACTGTGTCCCTCTCGCTGTCTCTTTCAGTGTGTTTCTCTCCCTCTTTCTCTCTGTGTCTCTCTCTCTGTGTCTCTGTCTGTCTGTCTGTCTCGCTCTCTCTTCTCTCACTCACTCTCTCTCTTCTCTCTCTCGCTCTCTCTCTCTTTCTCTCTCTCTCTCTCTC
>JAPXFY010000021.1:46548476-46563476 GCA_030674185.1 Monoplex corrugatus | reverse complement strand
GTCCATGGGGTTTTGACATGGTTTGTTTTCCCATGTACACTCTAGCATTTAAGGGTCACCGATTGCGGCTTTAACCTTTTAGCTCTTTCACGCTTCCTGCATGAAGTTAGGGGTATAGGGTGGTGAGGTGAAAGGGTTAAAGGTTCACTGTGTGTGTGTGTGTGTGTGTGTGTGTGTGTGTGTGTGTGTGTGTGTGTGGTATGGTTACTAACTGGCTACCTACCTTTTTGACGTGTCTGCACAACAAGGGAGAGCTAAGTAGTTGACATACTTCCACTCACTCTTCCGATTTATTCGAACAGTTACCGAACGAAGAAATTTCGAAATGAAAACCGACCCACTTAAATCCCACTCTCTTTGCAGCAGTGGGATTCTCATTTCCTCTTCTGCTTCCTGATTTTCTGTTTATTTGATAATTTTTTTAAACAGCGTGGTAGTTCTGAACTACATGGTTGTGTGTGTGTGTGTGTGTGTGTGTGTGTGTGTGTGTGTGTGTGTGTGTAGTGTGTGTGTGCGTGCGTGCGTGCGTGCGTGTGTGTGTGTGTGTGTGTGTGTGTGTGTGTGCATGAGTGCGTGTATGTGTGTGTATGTGTGTGTGTGTGTGTGTGCGAGTGTGCGTGTGTGCTTGCGTGTATGTGTGTGTGTGTTTAAACAAAATGTGTAGGTTAGGCTCTCCTGGTTTAAACCCATTTACTCAGAAATGCGTTCACAGCCAAATATTTACATAAAACATATATAATATATCATAGAACTGGTTCGTTGACTGCTTACGATACGTTATTTAAAACTGGACGACAGGCCTTCCCCATCAGAAATTGCAAAAGCTGTGTTTTTGAATGTACAGAAATGTTTTAGCAAGGATTTCTCCAGGTATCTTGTCTGTTTTGCTAAGGGTTTTTTGATCAAATCCGGGATACATGTTAAACCCAGCAGAGGGACTGCTAGTACGATTTTGTATATTGTGTCACTGGCTCTGAAGGCCTGCATGATGTCATCATCACTTTTGATTTTACAAACCGTATCATGTAAATATGTAATTGATATGGTTTGTAAAATCAAAAGTGATGATGACATCATTACAATTTTTGACACAAAACATTTAGGTCTGTTTACAATTGTGAATAGACTTAGAGGTTTACATGATAAAATCAAAACCAGAACATTACTTAACAAATTAAAAGTATCCTCTCTAATGAATCAAAAGCTAAAAATAGACCCTCTAACTGAGTAGAGTGGATGCCTTCGTTCACAGACTTGAAATTAACAGCCACGCGATCGCTTTTATTTGTCATGCCATTCGCACGTGCCTTACACAGTAGCCTACAAAAACATCACTGTGCCTCATAGAAAACATGTTTGCTCGCTTTACTAATTACCTTTTCTGCTAGACTAACGGGTGGATTAACGATCAGCCGTTCCCGCCTTTGATCGGCAAGTTGTTTTCAGGGTGGATTAAGACCCAGATGATGTTTGCGTCAGTTTTTGTTTGTTTCGCGGTCACGCTGTTGCTTGCTTCATAGCTTTAATCGGCTTACTGTCCGAACCTGTTTGTAGCCCAATGTGCCGAAAACTGAAAAATAAGAATGATTGGATTTGTGCTGTCATGGAGAGAACTTGTTGTCTGTGTTGACGAGGGTACTGTTTGGTGAGAACAACGTTAAAGTTAATATCTCGACCTCATCAGATTCATGTTTTTGTTTTTGTACTTCACGTTTTAAGGAAAATAGAATGTTTAGGCCCTTATGCGTCATAGTTTCTGTAGGTCAGTATCCATGAATGCGTTTGACCAGCATGTTTGTCTGCTGAAAAATGGAAACTGTTTGTTAGCTTGCAGAATCTAATTATCTTTAGTTTTTGTTTTTAACGAACGTTTTGCTTTGTCACGGAGCTTACTTCACGTGACCTGTTGACAGCTTTGTTTTGGTGGTCAGTCACTCACGTGAACGAACACTGACTTGTACTTAATATTATTTACTTAAGTATTTGCCCTTAGACACTGAGTTCATCGTATCCAGCTCACATGTACTTCAATATCCATGCTCGTTTCGCAGTTTCCAAATTCTCTTTATTTGTCGTCGAGAAGAAGAGTGGCAGAATGGTTCAGACGTTCGCCTGCCAATAACTAAACTCGAGGTTCCAGGGTTCGCTCCTCTCAGAGGCCTCGACTTTTCTCCTCAGTTTGACCGGAAAATCGAACTGAACGTCTAGTCCTCCGGAAGGGACGAAAAATGAGTCGGACCCGTTGCTTTCTGGCTGCGCACGCAAAAGATCCCACGGCAGTTGAAAATCGTGAAAAGAGGGCATTGCCCGGCTGCCTTGGTATAAAATATTGGACAGATAGGTGGATTTCCCAGATCCCACCTCTTGAAGACCAATTAGTCTTCTCGCCTTTCTGAAGTCCTGGTTAAAAAAAAAGTGAACATGCGTATGCATTTGAATCAAGGGAGAGGGGATAGGCGCCGCACTCATAGTACTGATATTAATTTAATTTAATTGAATTGTATATAATATGCTATCTATAATTTTCCATTGCTTTTCTTCTTTTTCCCCATTTATAGCCGTGTGTGTGTGTGTGTGTGTGTGTGTGTGTGTGTGTGTGTGTGTGTGTGTGTGTGTGTGTGTGTGTGTGTGTGTGTGTGTGTGTGCATGTGTGTGCGTGCGTGCGTATGTGTCTGTTCAGCGCTTAGATTTGATTTTTATCAAGATTTTGCGCTATATAAATATTGTAATTAAATTAAATTAAATTAAATTACTGGCCCCGGGAAAAGTTGAGGTCTCTGTCATCTTGCTCCCCTACGACCTCAGGGTTATGGGACTATCTAGGTAGGATCTCAGGACCTGGCTAGCTCTTGGGTTTTTTGTGCAGGCTTAAGGTTTGTGCCATGATCATTCTGGATTTGCTCCATCACGTGGCACCTGTGATGAGAGTGCATATGGAATTCATACCGAGCGCGGAGACATCATCTTGAGAAATTGAAATTGAAACTGAAACTGTTGACGGGGACAGTTTCAGATCTAGGCGTTGATCTTCGGTCGGGAGACTTGTTGAATTTTCGAATGCCTGGTCCAGTAAAGCCATGTAAGACCTTATGTCCGATCAAAGTGTCGTGCTCATGGAAACGAATCCTGTTTTTCAGTCTCTTTTTAAATTAAAAAAAAATCTTTTCAAAAAAGGTTGATTGTTTTATATCGATTGCAAGTACGTGTGTGTGTGTGTGTGTGTGTGTGTGTGTGTGTGTGTGTGTGTGTGTGTGTGTGTGTGTGTGTGTGTGTGTGTGTGTGTGTGTGTGTGTGTGGTGTGTGTGTGTGTTGTTGTGTGTGTGTTTCGTCGTTCTTGATTTAACGTCTTCACTATGAGTGATATTAGACGGATGTGTGTGTGTGTGTGTGTGTGTGTGTGTGTGTGTGTGTGTGTGTGTGTGTGTGTGTGTGTGTGATGTGTGTTTGTGTTTGTGTGCGTGTGTGGGTGTGTGTTTGTGTGTGTGTGTGTGTGTGTTTGTGTGTGTGTGTGTGTGTGTGTGAGTGTGTACGTGTATGTGTAAGAGAGCGAGAAGGAGAGAGGGGGAGAGAGAGAGAGAGAGAGAGAGAGAGAGAGGAGAGAGAGAGAGAGAGAGAGAGAGAGAGAGAGAGTATGTGTGTGTGTGTGTATGTGCTTTTAGACAAAAAAAAATTAAGTGAATAAATAAATGAATAAAATGAAATAGAATAAAATGAAATAAATAAGATAAAACAAAATAGACAAACAAACAAACAGACAAATAAATATGATAAAGAGGTGGTGTGTGTGTGAGTGTGTGTGTGCGCGTGCGTGCGTTCGTGTGTGTGTAAGTGTGTGTGTGTGTGTGTGTGTGTGTGTGTGTGCGTACGTGTTTGTGTGTGACAAAAATATGTAGGCAAGATGTTCAAAAGGAAATTGAAAAACGATCTCATAGAGATGTTGCGAACGTAAAGGCTGTGACTGGAGTGAATCGTTCGTTGAAAACACTAAAGGCCGATATAATGCTATGAAACAACAGAACTATGAAGAAAGAACTCTTTGTGGTAAGATTACTTTGCCTACAACGCGTATTACTTCAGGAAGAGTACTTTGCCTATGTAATGATAATAATTCATCACGGTTCAGAGAGCCCGCCACCACTTAAATCCCTGCTTAGAAGCATTGACAAACATTGCTTTTCTTTGTCTCGGTCTCCGTCTGTCTGTCTGTCTGTCTCTGTCTTTGGCTGTCTTTCTGTTTTTCTGTCGGTCTCTGTCTGTCTGTCTCTCTCATGCACATAAACACACACATACATAGAGATATGGACATTTTCTATCTCTGTGTCTGCCTCTCTCTCTCGTCACACACACACACACACACACACACACACACACACACACACACACACACACACACACACACACACACACACACACACACACACACAACAACACACACCACACATCACAGACTCACACATGCACACCACACACACGAGACCACACACAGACTCACACACATCAAACACAACAATACAACACACACATTTGTATTTATAATATATATATTATGTATACATACACACACACATTCTCTTTGTGTATATATATATATATATCTAACCACCATCACCACAACCAAGAGTACATAACTCCCAGAGTTAAGACGCACTATGTGTTTGTGAGTTAATATCTGTGTGTGTGTGTGTGTGTGTGTGTGTGTGTGTGTGTGTGTGTGTGTGTGTGTTTGTGTGTGTGTGTTGTGTTGTGTGTTGTGTGTGTATGTGTGTGTTTGGTGTGTATGTATGTGTTTTGTGTATGTTGTGTGTGTGTATGTTTTGTGTGTGATGTTGTGTGTGTGTGTGTGTGTGTGTGTGTGTGTGTGTGTGTGTGTGTGTGTGTGTTGTGTGTGTGTGTGTGTGTGATTACGTCCGTGTCGGCGTGATTTGCAATGTGTGTGTGTTTAAATTAGTGAATGCTTGTGTGTTTACGCTGTGTGTATGTATGTATGTGTTGTCTCTAATGTTATTGCGAAGGGCTCATCGCTTTTGTGAGATGAGACGATGTGCAAGTACTCATTTATGTCACTGTTTAACCTAGGATCTTACAAGTTTGTCTGTGTCTTGATTTAAAATTTCTGAACTCTGAGAAGCTGTGGAGATGCCAGGGGTTCTTTCAGTATAATTAGTATCCCCACCTTCTGGAAATTTCCTCTTTTCTGTTACTCTCTTTGTTTCTGGCTTGCTCCTTTGCTTTCTGTCATTTCTTTCTATCGTTTTCTACCTTGCTGGTCCATCCACCTGTAGCCTATGTGTTCAATAAAGCTTTACGTACTTTCTCTTAGGATTGATAACTGGATACATACATAAGTGCATTTTTGGCTCTAGGGAAATGTGATATGCGGAAGCAATTTTAGGTAATTTATGTGTGATAAATTGGACGGAGCTGTCAACGTCAGGGGCATGTCTTTAGATTATGTGCGCGAATGCATTGATATGTGCACTTAACTTTTCTGTTCCTATTTTTTTCTTGTTGAAATACAGTGCATGTATTGAAACGATTAAAGCCCTGATATAGCTTTACAAAATCGGCTGGGCTTTTACTAGTTTAGCAACAAGAAGAATAAGAATCTCCCACACGTCATTTCTATCAGTAAGTCGTCGAACGCGTTATCAGTTTGTGGAATTTCTACGTCATCGACTCATGAGATCACTTCCTGTGCGAGTTCTCTGTTTAATCGGCTTCAGCTGGAAACAAATTTTAGATTGGAGGAAACAGCCTTTCTGAGCTAAGGTTTGTTCAGTTCATATATTAGGCGAACAGCATATTATTTGAAGAAAAAGGGTAGATCAATTTGTTTAAAATCTCAGTGCGTCCTTGAGTATACATATGAAATTCAATGTTGATCTTGCACAGTGTCGGTACAGATCAGTTCACAGCTTGTCTGTTTCACCAGGTCTGACCTTGATTCTAGATCTGCATCTCACTGAGTCAGTGAGTGATCCTGGTTAGATATGATCAATAGGTCGTGTTTTTCCTGAAAGAGTTCTGCTAGTAGGAAACACGAACAGTTTGTAATTTTCTCAATGGTTCACTTCACTTCAGCTTGTTTCGGTCCGCTGTTGGACTTAAGCCGTCCTGATCGCACGCCACTGTTGCCAGTTAACTGCTGTTCTGGTCCATTGTTTGTCGAACTTTTCTTGATCGTCTCGCCATGTGGTTCTCTGGCGACCCCTGTTCCTTTTTTTAGCTTACAGAATTATTCAAATGAAACTGAATGTCGTTCTTCAATTCTTGTGCAACTGCAAGTGATGCTGGGTCTTCAGCAATTCCAGACAACTGTCGGGACAGTAAAGACTAATTTTCTCGATGCCTACAGGAATATAAAAATGAATTTCAGTGTTGTTCCTGTGCAGAGTCAGTATTATTTCATTCGAAGTTTGCATTTTGCCTGTCTACTTCTTCTTTCTCCTTCTTCTTCTTCTTCTATTTCTTCTTCTTCTTCTTCTTCTACTACTTCTTCTTAACAAGGCCTGGTCTAGAATCTTGATTTGAGATTTAAGTGATCCTAACAAGTAACATTTAATTATTAAGTTAAGGCCTCTGGCCCATGTCAACAGGGATGAAGAATAAGAACAACAATCAAACAGCAAAGACTCAATGCACAACATTGGCTATCAACACGCGACTGTCTCCTTTTCATCTTATTTCGTTCGCCGTCTATGTCGCCGTTTTTTTCCAGGTGCTGACAGCTGCCATGGAACTTGGTGGTCAGAGGGGTTCGAGTAAGCCATGCCTCCTGTCGCTCCACCTGATAAAAGAGAGATCACTCTAACATGTCTTCAGTTATTTCGTCCTCTTGACCGCAGGGACAGGCTGGTTTTATCCCTTTGACTCCCGCACCCAGTCCACCAGCTTCTTGTGTTGTCAACCATCCTAGCGAAACAAAAACTTAACCCTATGACTCCCTCACCCTATCCACTAACTTCCTGCAAGAAGCTGATGGATAGGGTGAGGGAATCAAAGGCTGAAGTTTTCGTCGTTAGTGGATAAGGTGCAGGAATCAGGATTAAAGCGTCAGTTTGAACTTGCGGTCACATTGGCTTCTAGTCGGTTGTGGACGGTGCAGAGCCATATCAGCATCGTTTGCTATTTTCCAGGCAGAAGGTGGATAATCGTCCCTATTTGTTCGTGGATCTAAGGAGTAATCAGATGATGCCCCTCTTCTCACTGTACTGTTTTTGTTATGCCGTTAAATTTGTTATGTCTTCCTGCCCCCACGTATAATTTTTCATACTTTCCTTTACTTTGTTCCTTTGTTTGTAATATGTACATTTATCTACACACACACACACACACACACACACACACACACACACACACACACACACACACACACACATATATATATGTATACACACACACGTACGTATGTATACATACATACATACATATATATACAAATATATGTATAAATATATTTGTATATATAAATATATAAAGATAATTCATACATACACCACCAATACCAATATATATACATATATACAGTAGAGCACACTTATAACGAACACGCTTGAAACGAATTGACGGGAATAACGAACGCATTTCTGTGCCCCGCTTATTTGTCTCTTTATTTCAATTAAATTTTCACGCATTTAGCGAACAAGCGTTAACGAACTGACGGCCCACCAAGGTCTTATTTTTCTTTGTTCACGACTGAAGTAACGAACTAGCCCACGTGGGCCTGAAAACACGTGGCCGGCCCCCTGGCCACATTCGCCTGGTCACGGACGGTGGTCACTATCGCACAATGCCTAGCTTGCCCGCGCCTATTCATGACGGCGATCTAAAAATAGATTATCGATCGATGGCATCTCGTTTATAAACATTGACAGTGAAGCACAGACATCGGCAGTGCTTTTGGATCAGGAAATTGTGGACCAAGTCAAAGCTGCTGGTTCCAGTTCTGTGCCTCCTGAAGAAGAGGACGAGGCACCTGCAGAGCAGCTCAAGACTGTGAGCTCTGCAGAAGCCAAACAGTGTTTGAAAACTCTTAGGGACTTTTGTATTGTGAATGGCGGAGAAACCTTTTTTGACACTTTAGGGGACATGGAGAAATTCATTCTTGAATCGAGCGAAAAGGGAAAAAAACAAACTGACATTACATCATTTTTTTCACCCGTGGGCAAGAAATTAGGACTCTAGATGAATGTATAATGGCTTTGGGGACGTGGATAAACAGTGGGAAGGGGGGGGGGGGATTGTGTGAGGGATAAAATGTGTGTGTAAAGGTTTGACTGAAATAAAGAACTACTGATATAAAGAACTATTTTTTTTGCCTGGGGTTGTTCTTTATATCAGTGTTCTACTGTATATATATTTGTATTGGTGGTGTATGTATGATTTATCTTGTGTCTGTGAACTTATCTTTCAATTGGTTTAGAGACCGCAGATAATAGTGATATTGACCTGTAATTATGTAGAGTATTTTTATTTCTGTTTTTTGGTAAAGGGATTATTTTGATTATTTTCAGTTTGAAGATGTGATCAGTACATATAAATTAAACATGTATATCAGCGTTGTAGCGATGCGAGGCGTGGGCACTGTCACTGATTTTTTAACAACAGATTTCATCTAGAGCGGAGGATTTTTTATTGTTCGTTTTTGAAGTGTATTTTTGACTTCAGGAAGAATGATGAAAGGAATGGTAAATGAATCGTTTGTTTATGGACGAGTGCATTTATAACATGGTTTTCTGTTTCAGTTGATATTGTGTTCAGCTATAGAAAAGAAATAGTCATTGCAGAGAGAGAGAGAGGGAGATTCTCAACACATAATCCATGCTATTGTATCTTTTAACAGACAGCAAGCAGTATGGATAATCCAGGCATCAGATTTGACGACGATGATAACCAAAGCGAGAAAAGCGACACTTCTCAGGAGGTAAGCATTCAAACACGGTATCGAAAATCAAGCTTTATGTTAGCACTCCTTCCCCTCGTCTTCTTAAAAGAACTCATTATAAAGGAGTTGAACACTATAATATGTTGCAATTGCATTATCATGAGCACGAGTTCATACTAATATTATAACGTAATAGGCAACCCACGTTCGCAAACAGCTGCAAGCACTTTTAGACAAGATTGCGCAGAGTTGGAACTCCCAAAAGCCCAATAGATGGGTTATTGTTATTGTTATTGTTATTTTTGTTTAAAGCCCATCCGACTGCGTAGAGCCATACCAGGATTGTAACCGTTTCAGAACATGCAACATACTTCAACAGGAGAAAAAGAAAAAGAAAATTAAGTCAATGCATTCGCGCACATAATTTGAGGAGATGCCCCCTTGCGTTGACCACTCCGTCCAATTTATCGCACAGAGGATTTAAAAAACATACTCGAATACCTAAAATTGCTTTCGCATATCTCATTTCCCTGGAGCCAAAAATTAACACATGTACCCATTTCTCAATCCTAAGAGAAAGTACGTAAGACTTTATCGAACACATACAGGTGAATGGACCAGCAAGGCAGAAAATAATAGAAAGAAATGACAGACAGCAAAGGAGGAAGAAAGAAACAAAGAGAGTGACAGAAAAGAGGAAATTTCCAGCACAGAATTTCCAGAAGGTGGGGATACTATTTATACTGAAAGAGCCTCCGATATCTCTTATTTATTTATTCATTTATTTTTCTAGTTATTAGACAGTTAATTAGTTTGTTAATTATGTGCATTTTTCCCCGTCTAAATCCAGTAAAAGCACATACGTGAATAGACGTTAAAAGAATTAACGAACGAAAATACACTCACACACACACACACACACACACACACACACACACACACACACACACACACACACACACACACACACACACGCACGCACGCACGCACGCACGCACGCACACACACACACACACACACACACACACACACACACACACACACACACGCACACACACACAAAACAAAACATGCAGTCACGCACATTAATACACGAGCTAAAGGTACAGGTGATAGGCAGCAATCACATATTTCCAGGTGGATTTGAGGCACATGTCTTTTGAAGATGAGTATTTAGTGCAGAACTGAAAATCGGAAAGAGAGGAGCATAACATGATTTAAAGGGGGAATGAGTTCCAGAATGTTGCAGTAGAACGAGAGAATGCCCTGCCAGTTTTGTTCTTGGACGGGGAAGCATAATTTCTAAAAACTGTTAGCTCAGCGAGAAGACATGAACTAATGTGCAAACTGGCTTTGTTGATCGAACTGTAGAATCAAGATCTGGTGTCGCCCAGTTTCAGTCTCAATCTGCAACGTAAAAAAAAAATCATCTTGTTTTATAACCATATCAATGGTCCAGTCATTTTGGTTAAGGTAGCTTAGTGTTTCAAAGGGCCTGCTCTCTCTCCCCCTCTCTCCCCCTCTCTCCTTCATCCCCTTTTCATACCTTTCCAGTGCAGTGCATAGAGTTTTGCACAAGCTCTGTGCATGTATGTGTGTGCGCGTGAGGGCACACACACCACACTTGAGAGAACTAGAGAGAGAGAGAGAGAGGGGGGGGGGGAGAGAGAGAGAGAGGAGAGAAAGAGAGAGGGAGAGAGGAGAGAAGAGAGAGAGAGAGAGAGAGGAGAGTGGAGAGAGAGAGAGAGAGAGAGAGAGAGAGAGATAGAGAGAGAGAGAATTAAAAAGCGTATGCCATGAAATAATCATTGCCATTGTACTGAAGGCTCTACCACTCTGTGTTCCTTTTGTACATTATGCGTTTACTATCGTCGGGACATCAGTTGTGAACATTGTATCTGATGTTCATCAAATTTCCAACGATTGAATATTGACGAAATGTGTGTGTGTGTGTGTGTGTGTGTGTGTGTGTGTGTGTGTGTGTGTGTGTGTGTGTGTGTGTGTGTGTGTGTGTGATGTGTGTGTGTGTGTTTGTTTGTGTGTTGTGTGTGTTGTGTGTGTGTGTGTGTGTGGTTGTGTGTGTGTGTGTGTATATATGTGTGTGTGTATATATATGTGTGTGTGTGTGTGTGTGTGTGTGTGTGTGTGTGTGTGTGTGTTTGTGCGGTGCGTGTAAATATTCCTACATGCATGCATGTGTGCGTCCGTGGGGTCGTGCGCGTATGTTTTAGATACCACTATCTGGGCCAGTCAGCGAAGGTATGCTCAGGAAACAGAGCATTATGGAGAAGCTGAGCGTCATCAAAAAACGTCTGGAATATGTATGTGTGTTCAGTCTTGGCTTTTGCCACCTTCCCTCCCCTCTTATCGCTTCTGTCATGCTGTTGGAACGTCATTTTAAATTGTCTTTTGTTGTGGTGTAATGTATTGTACTCAGAACTCCTCGCTTTTTTTTTCTTTCTAGGATCATCGCATTTAGGGAGGTTATTTTTGTGCTTACCCTTTTTTCTTCGTCCCATTTTCTACGCCATCATTAATGTCCGCAGAAGCTGGTAAAGCCTTTTTTTTTTTTTTTACATTGCAATGATGATGATGTCGATGAGGATGACAATCATGATGCTTTGAAGTTGCGTCTAGGACTGACGACTGCGTGACAAGGCTGTACTCTACGCTTACTATCATAATATATCCTGGTGTCAACCAGGCTGAGAGATACAGACACCTGCGTGCTGGTCAGAAGATTTGAGCAACACTCTAGATGACGCATCCGTGAAGTGGATGAGACTAGACTGTGTGGTCCCAGTCTTCCCAATGAGCCCATAGCACGCCCAACTCTGGGTAGGATTCGGTTAGAGCCGAAAAATCCCACAATGATATGTTTTGAAGGGACTGACGGGGATTCGAATCCACAACCTTCCAGTCGGTAGTGCACTACACCACGGTGACTGGTTCACTCCTCGCTTCTTAGGATGAATGCTTTATCCACGAGGTCACATCCCTCAGTATATGCACACGTGTTAAAACGCATCAGGACTGCAACAGCAATGCAGCAGTGGTCAAATTGTGCAGCATCGGTTTTTCCAAGTACAGAACCGTACAAATTCATTTTTGGTCTGTTGGCTTCGTTGCCAAGTACAGACTGTTCAAGTCGCTCGTGGTCGATCAGCTTTGCCACGAAGTACAGAATTTACAAGTCACTAATGGTCTGTTGTGTTCGTTACTAAGTGCAAACTGTACAATTCACTTTTGGTCGATCAGCTTTGTCACGAAGTACAGACTGTTCAAGTCACTTGTGGTCGATCAGCTTTGTCACGAAGTACAGACTGTTCAAGTCACTTGTGGTCGATCAGCTTTGTCACGAAGTACAGAGTGTACAAGTCACTAATGGTCTGTTGTCTTCGTTAGCAAGTACAGACAGACTGTTCAAGTCTCTCGTGGTCTATCAGCTTTGTCACAAATTACAGACTGTTCAAATCATTCTCGGTCTATCGGCTTCGTCACCAAGTACAGACTGGACAATTCACTTGTGGTCTATCAGCCTCGTCACCAGTTATAGAGTGTACAATTTACTTGTGGTCTATCAGCTTCGTCACCAATTATAGAGTGTACAATTCACTTGTGGTCTATCAGCTTCGTCACCAAGTACAGACTGGACAATTCACTTGTGATCTATCAGCTTCTTCACCAATTATAGAGTATACAATTCACTTGTGGTCTGTCAACTTCGTCACCAAGTACAAACTGTACAAAACGCTTGTGGTCTTTTTGCTTGGTCACCAAGAACATACTGTCCAAATTTCTCGTGGTCTTTTGGCGTTAGAATGTCCAAAATCACTCGTGGTCTGTCGACTTCATCATCAAGTACAGACTGTACAATTCATTTGTGATCTGTCAGTTTCGTCAACAAATGCAGATTTTTCAGTTCATTCGTTATCTCCTTCCTCCTCTACGAGGTGTGAAACCTGGACAGTACTTGCTGATTTGCTTAAAGAGAATTCAGGCCTTTGAGACCAAGTCAGTGCCTGAGGAAACTGCTTCGCGTGTCGTACCAGAACAAAGGAGCAACGAGTAAATATGTAACAGATCTAATACCACGGTGGGCCCACAGAAACAGCTGGCAACAATGAAACGACATGAGCTTGCTTGGGTTGACCAAGAATGACTCACCGAGATCCCTCTTTCAGGGTACCATACTGTCACGGGAAGAGTTTTGTGTCGTTTACAGTCTAGCAGAAGTGTGATTGGTTGTACTGCTAGACGTTGGTTAATCCTAAGCTTTCAGTCGAGAGGCTAGTTTGTCTGGCTTGTCAGACATTGTCAACATCCTGTTTCAGACTGAAGTACGGGTATGGACCTGTTTCTACATGAGGGTTTTTTGTAATAGTATCAACGAAGTTGACAGAGCTGGGTGACAAATATCGAAAACTGGAATAGTTAAGCATACCTGAACTGCGTGCTGCCCCACCCTAGACATTGAGTCGGAGGATCCTGTTTGCTGTTGCGTCCTTTCATCCACCCCGTTTCGATCGACCACGCTGGTCATAGAATTAGAAGAAGAAGAAGGAGGAGGAGGATAATGACAAGAAGAAGAGGAGAAGGAAGAGGACAAGAAGGAGGAGGAGGAGAAGGACAAGAAGAAAAGGAAGAACAAGAAAAAGGAGGAAGAGGAGGAGGACGAAAAGAAGAAAAAGGAGGGGGAGAAGATGAAAAAAGGAGAAGCAGAAGGAGATGTAGAGGAGGGGAGAAAAGGAAGAAGACGAAAAAGAAGAAAGAATGTGTACTATTCATGGCAGTGGAATGTGTTGTTTTATTGTATTTTTGTTGTTATATTGGTTTGTTATATTATATTTGTACTGATTACACTGAATTGTATTATACCTCGGTTGTGTTTTGTCAAGAAAGATTTCCGTGTACTTGTCTTTGTTCTATACATGTCGTAAGTTTTTTTCCCCGTAGAGCTGACTGTCCATGCATTGTTTAATTTAACTCTTTATGTATTTCATTTCCCAGGTAGTCTGCAAATTTTTATAAATGAACCCTATCTGGAGGGAAATAGATCTTACCAAGTCTTCAGCACTATGAGAAGCAAATTCGGTTTTAATCTGTTGGAGGTATTTCTTTGTTTCACCATACCCCCCTTTCCTGGAAGGACCATGTGCCAAACAGGATGTCCTGGACAACGCTAACTTGCCGTCCCCACATATTGACGAGTGCGTGGGCTTGACCATGTCCGCCACATGCATATGGTCGTATCCCAGAAGATATACTGTATGGGAAGCTCGCTCTGGCGTCTACTGCTGCAATAAGGGACGCTTGCAAACGTGACCTGAGGTCTGCTGTGGACACCTGGGAAGCGACAGGTACACATCGCTGTGCCTGGCGATTGGCTGGTACAGGTGCAGGCATTGAAACGAACTTGATTGGTTGGACAGAAGAGAAAGAAAACTGCTGTAGCGACCACCCAGCCCCAGCCGTCAGCCTTCATGTATGTCAGTTGTATCAAGGACTACCATTCAAGAATCGGCCTGTTCAGCTACAGCCGACACTATTCCACATCCGAGTTCTTAACCGGTACATCCATTGTCAAATCAGACACAGCCATCATGTTGGGAGACTACGTAGATATAATGTAATTTACTCATTTTACTTATTTCTGTGAAAACAAGAAAGTAGAAGGAAAACAACCTGCAGACACTGAACAGGACTGCATACACACCTAATGATGATTACCATTTTTTAAAATTGATTTGGTTAAGTTTTTACGTCGACACCCACCTCAGGTGATATGGCAGACGGGGAAAACCATCCAAGGGAAGTGGGGGAAGGGGGACTTTTCTAATTCTATACTGACACCACCAGAACAACAATGATGTTAAGATGGGACAGTGAGAAGGCCAGTTTTAATGTAACGCACCCTGGGATTCGAACCCACAACCATCAGCATATGTGAATCCGACGCTCAGCCAACTGAGCTACTGAGCAAATACTTACCAGTATACTCATGAACTTTGTACATGTATAACTGAAACGTGTAGTGCATGATGATGTCAGTGGGGGGAAATACAATATAAGGAAGCTTACTTCACGATGAAGGTGAAAGCTCGCAACTGACAACA
>JAPXFY010000021.1:46540976-46545976 GCA_030674185.1 Monoplex corrugatus | reverse complement strand
AGGAAGGCAAGAGACGGCTCTTTCATTCTGTCTTGGTTCGGTGGCTGGGCTGGACCTGGTTGGTGGGCGTTGTGTGGCTATGTCCTGGGGTTTGTCATCTGCCCGCCCCCCCCACCTTGCCATCATATTTGTAAACAAAACTGATGACTGGGTCCGAATGAGTCATGCAAAGCATAGACATTTGATGAAATGACGTCGGGAGCTTGGGAGGGGATCGTCCGAAAAGTGGTGAGGCATTGATTCTCTGGGTCCCAGCCAGCATCCTTGAGGTGCATCTTGTTAACTTTGTTAACAGTTCAGTTTGATCCAGTTCCTTTCTATTACCTAGTAGTTATGGCTTATGATTATCATAATGCATGTAGATTTTGCCAGGTTTTCTGGAGTTATTAACACTTACGGACGTATGGAATGCTCATTTACGCACACGCACGCACGCAATTAGTCACAGACTAGACATATTAAAGGAGACGCATACATCTGCTCACATGCAAATACGCACACAAAAAAGCAAGAAAAATAATAAAAATGAAATGTCTGACTGAAAGACAGGACTTCATCTTAATATGATTTTCTTGATGTATTTTTTGGCTTTTGTTGAATTTGATATAAATCTATTTAAGCCTAACGAAAAATAATGAATGTGGATGTTATGTTTGTATATTATTTCGAAAACTAGTACAAAACTTTGAATAAAATGGAATTTACGTAAATATGTAATTTGTTTATATGTCTAATAATTCTTGATGAAATGGAAATAATTAAACAGTTTGACCAGCAGCTGCACTTTGATATCAGTGTACTCTCTCTCTCTCTCTCTCTCTCTCTCGGATGATGCTTGAGAGAGGAGCAGGAGGAGGAGAAGAGAAAGAGAGAGAGAGAGAGAGAGAGAGAGAGAGAAGAGAGAGAGAGAGAGAGAGAGAGGAGAGAGAGAGAGAGACGCTATCATTTTATGAGTAATACATTTACTTGACTGCGTATTTCCTTTTTTTTTCAGGAGGAATCATCCATCTCGAACCTCCAGCATATGATCTTGAGTATTCCTTCTCAAGAGGTAAAGCTCCACGTATTTATTATCGACACTTGTTCTTTTTTTTAACTTTCAAACTTTTTTTGTAAAGATTAAAAAATACAAAAAAACGACACTGCTGCTTTCCTCTCTTAACCCTTTGATTCCCGCACCCTGTCCACCAGCATCTTGCATTGTCAATCATGCCAGCAAAGCAAAAGCTTAACCCTTTGACTCCCTCACCTTCAGGAAGCTGGTGGATAGGGTGATGGAGTCGTAGGGTTTAAGTTTTTTTTTTGCAGTTGATGGATAGAGTGCAGGAGTCAAAGGATTAAGGCTGGGGACCACACATTCATCTGTGTGCTCTTTTTAAAGATCAGTTATAATGGTCGATGAGCAAGGACAACGTTTCAGTTTCTTGTGTCTCAAGACAGCGCGATCTCTGCGCTCGGAATAAATTCCCTATGCGTCAACGCCCGCAAAAACCTTATAATCGAAAAAAATAAAATCCCAAATAATCAGGACATAAGCCACAAGTTTGCATATGGTACCTCCCACCACGAAATCAGTCTTAACTCACAGTCAATAGAAGGGCACTAGGAGCTGAAAAGGTGACTGAGGGTCTATATGGGGTGTTTTGACTTTTTCTCAAAATTGATTTCTGTAGACTATAATCTATCCCCCACAGAATTTTTTTTCTTGAAAAAATATCATTAATCAATTTAAATCGGTATTTTAATGCACTGATCGCAGCAGAAAGAACGCAGTTTCCTACCAAAAGTACCTATTTTTGTGTCTTATTATGAACCTTAACCTGTTCAGTACCCGCACATGTACTATACTGATGAAAAACTCTTTGGTGCACCTTTCAGATAATGACAGCGAAAATTAGAAACAAACTGAGTCAAAGCCACCAATAAAGAAATTAAAGGAAAATGTGTAGGAGAGCACACAAAAACTTTAGAGGCCGTTTACTCAAAATGGCCGTCATACAACTTAATGACTTTAAACATACATAACGTCTACATTATTTTGAGTACAAGCTTTATTCAAGTACCAAAATAATCAGCAGAATGTACACTTTCCAGTGATATGTATATCTCAAAATGCCCAAAATGCTAGTTAAGACTGATTTCGTGGTGGGAGGTCACATATATGATCTACGCACTGTCATTCTCTTGAGGTTCTGTTAAACTTACAGGTTCTATGTATTGTTGTCCATGGTTTCACTGATCTGTTAATGAAAAAAGCTTAGGCTGTATTATTGTAAAAACGAGAAGAAAACAGCATCAGACAACTGCACCGGAAAATTGGAAATGCAATGTACATGCACGATATCTATTATTAATAAAAACAACCACCCCTACATGTATTTGTTTGCACGAAAAACAAAAAGAAAAAAAAAAAGATAATAATAAACAAACACACTTTTTTCGAGTTGAAGTATTGTGTATGTTTTGAACTGGTCATAGCCCTGATCTGGCTCTACGCAGTCGGCTGGGCTTTTAGACAGGAAAAACAATAACAATTAGTAAAGTTTGTGTGTGCTTGCAGATCCAGGATGGGCTGCTGATCTTTCTGGATGACTACAAAATGCAGTGCAAGTGTGTGAAAGAGATCAAACATGAGAGGGAAGAGGTGAGAACACTTGTGTTGTTGCCAGTGCAGAGCAGTGCTTGTACTGGCCATTGCATGCCATGGGCATAGACCGTTTTGAGTAGAATACATAGACTAGTCTATGAATAATCAGAAATATGTATTGGGAACAAACAGCTGCAATGAGAATAGAAAACGATATAAGCTCTTTCCAAAACATCAAAAGAGGAGTCAGACAGGGTTGTGTTTTGTCACCAGATCTGTTTTCACTTTACAGCGAAAACATGAGAAACTTAGAGGAAGACCCTGGATTAAAGGTTGGAGGAAAAATGATAAACAACATTCGGTACGCAGATGACACCGTGCTAATTGCAGAAGATGAAAGGGACCTACAAAACCTTGTGAATATACTAGAAATAGAGAGCAAAGGTAAGGGGTTGGAACTAAACAGCAGGAAGACTGAAGTCATGGTGATCAGTAAAAAACATGAAATCCCCTTATGTAAAATAACAGCAATCGGCACAACCTTGAGACAGGTTAATAAGTTTAAATCAGGGCTTAAAACGTTCCGCGTCTGGGCGGAATTCCGCGATTTCGGTTCGTCAAAAAACAAAAACAAAACAAAACAAGCAAACAAAAAAACAAAAACAAAAACAAAAAAAAACGAAAGGAAAAAGGCATCCGTGATCGGCCTGCAAGCGTTCATAGCAACTTATTGAAACTTTCTGAGCAACCCAAGAAGTGAGATTTCACCCAAAGACTACAGTTGGTGAACGTCTGTAAAACACTCAAGTTAAAGGGTGAGTGTTCATTTTATTATTATGTTTTTAACCCCTTCTCCCCTTTTCCCAAATATATCTTCCTGTAATAATTATGTGTTTACAGCAATTTTTATGCACTAAATATATCTTGAAATTATGTCCAGAAAGCGCGAATTGGCATAGATTTACACTTGGTTTTTAAAAAATTCTCCCGGGGGAGCATGCCCCCGGACCCCCCTAAGTTCAGTGTTTTTTTCCCTCCTCCTGTTTTAAGACCTGTTAAATACCTGGGAACAATCATTTCACCAGACGGCGAATGCACATCAGAAATAGCCAGCAGAATCGCCCCAAGCCAAAACAACATTCAAGAAGATGAAAAGCATTCTTACCAACAGATGCCTATCAATTAACATGAGGAAGAGAATTCTTGAATGTTATATGGAACCAATACTGTTATACGGTTGTGAGGCGTGGACAGTCAACAAGCAAAGCCAGAACAAGATTGAGGCAGCCGGAGATGTGGTTTCTAAGAAGAATGTTGAGAGTTCCATGGACAGCAAAGAAAACGAACGAGACAGTCTTAATGGAGGCAGACACAAGAAGATCATTTATAAGGAAGATTAGGAAAAGACAGGCAACATTTATGGCCATTTTGTGAGGAAAGGGGAATCGGAGCACCTGGTCACAACGGGAAAGCTGGAGGGAAAGAGAGCACCAGGTAGACCCAGGTAGAAGATAATAGACGGACTTGCAGAGTGGCTGAAGACAAAGAGGGTGGGAGAGATACTTGAGGCAACAAGAGATAGAGACAGAGACAGATGGAAGTCCATGATCGCCAACGCCATGCGGCAAGGCACCTGATGGTGATGAGTCTATAAAACGCCTGTCATGTTTGTTTGCACTATGTGAGACATAGCACACAGACCGCTATGTGTAGAATACATAAACTAGTCTATAAAATGCCTGTCACGTTTGTTTGTGCTGCGTGAGACATAGCACATAGACCGTTATCAGTAGAATACATAGACTGGTCTATAAAATGTCAGTCACGTTGCAGTATGTGAGACATAGCACATAGACCGCTATCAGTGGAATACATAGACTCGTCTATAAAATGCCCGTCACGTATTTTTACACTATGTGAGACATAGCACATAGACCGCTATTTGTAGAATACATAGACTAGTCTATAAAATGCCAGTCACGTTTATTTGCACTATGTGACACATAGCACATAGACCGCTATCAGTAGAATACATAGACTAGTCTATAAAATGCCTGTCACGTTTCTTTGCACTATACTATGAGACAAAGCACAATAACTGCTATGTGTAGAATACATAGACTAGTCTATAAAATGTCAGTCACGTTACACTATGTGAGACATAGCACATAGGCCGCTATGAGCAGAATACACCTGTACATAGACTGGTATATAAAATGTCAGTCACGTTGCACTATGTGAGACATAGCACATAGACCGCTATGAGTAGAATACATAGACTGGTCTATAAAATGCCTGTCACGTTGCAGTATATGAGACATAAGCACTATACAGCAGACTCGTTGAAAAACCTCATCGGAGATGTTCCTCCAAGTGTAGTTTTCAAGGTTTTATAAAAGATCAATAGACATTT
>JAPXFY010000021.1:46530976-46535976 GCA_030674185.1 Monoplex corrugatus | reverse complement strand
ACGGCACAATTTTTTTTCTTTTTTTTTCTTTTTTGTATTTTGGTAATCAACACGTGAAAAATTTAGCGTATCTTTTCAAAACAAAATCAGTGCTCTGGAAAATGTTGGCGACAGTGAGGGCCAGTAGACAAATTTGAAAAACTCAATAAGATAACCAACATCAGTGGCCTAAATATTCAAGTTGTCCTCAAAAGTCAAGACAGAGCGGCCTGGAGGGAGGTGGTGGTGTCCAGGTGTGCACAGCCAACACGACGTGACGCACAGGAACAGGTGAGACAATAAATGAAGCTTATAAACCAATCGTTAGATCAGAAGGAAAAGCAAAGAAGAAGTGGTTGACAAAAAAGAGTTAAGTTTGATGGGTGAACGTAGTAAGGTAAATGGAAAAGAGGAAGAAGATAAAAAGATTGATATGGAAATCCGAAAAAGTACAATGATATTAAGACTAGAAACAAAGCCTAAGTTGATACACAGAAATATATGAAAGAAATTGCTCACAGAAAAAAGAAATGCACATCAACTGGTTGCTTAAGATCTAGAGATGGTATGATTATGATGAAAAACCCTACGTTTATACGCAGAATTATTGAAGAAATTGCTCATAGTGAAAAGACATGCACATCAACGGGTTGCTTAAAATGAAAAGATGGTACGATTATTACGGAAAAAGACAAAATATTAGACAGATAGGGAAAGATTACATAGATCTTTTTGACGATGGCAGAAACGAGGAACGCATCATTAAACACTAAGAACTTTGAAGTACCACCAGTAATGAAAGAGGAAGTAAGAGCAGCGACGAAAAAGATGAAACATAGAAAGGTTTTAGGACCAGACAATATCAATATAGAAATGATTAAGGCTCTAGATGAATTTGGTATTGAAAAAGTAAGTCCTCCAAAAGAAAATTTATGACACCGGAAAAATCCCCAGAGATATTTCAAAGCCAGTTTTCATTGCACTTCCAAAGAAATCAGGGGTTATAGAATGTGTATTCTATCGTAAAATCAGTCTGATGAGTCCTGTGACAAAGATTCTGTTAAGAGTAATCATTATGAGGGCAAGGACTAGAATCAAACCAAAAAGAGCAAAAGAATATGATGGATTTGTTTAAGGGAAAAGAACTATTACTGCCATATATATCCTAAAAACTCCCATAGAAAGATCAGCTGAGTGATTAAGGATCTATATTTATTCGTTAATCATGCCAAGACTTTTGATCAGGCGAGACCTGAAAAATTGATCAGTCTACAGAAAAAGCTCAATTGTGATGGAAAAGATCAAAGAATAATACGGAATATATATTGGGAAACAAACAGCAGCAATGAGAGTAGGAAATGATATAAGCACTTTTTAGAATATCAAGAGAGGTTAGATAAATATGTGTTCTATCACCAGATTTGTTTTCATTTTATAGCGAAACCATCACGACAAACCAGAAGAATGCCCTGGGATAAAAGTTGGAGTAAAAACACTAAACAGTACACACTCTTCTTTATGAAGAATAAATAGTCTTCGTTATGCAGATGACACCATTAGAATTGCAGAAAATGAAAAGGACCCACAAAATCTTGCAAGTATAATAGAAATAGAAAGCAGAACTAAAGAGCTGGAGTTTAAAAGTAAGAAGACTGAGGTCATGGTAATCAGTAGAAAACAAGAAGTCAAAACAAAATCGAACCAGCTGAAATGTGGTTTCTAAGAGTGTTAAAAGTTCCATGGGCAGCAAAGAAAACAAACCAGATAATCTTGAAAGAATCAAACACAAAAATAACATTAGAAGATCAGGAAAAGACAAGCAGTTTGTATAGGACAAGAAACATTTTAACACCTAGTCGGAACAGGAAAGCTAGAGGGAAAAACAGCACCACGTAGACCCATGAGAAAACATTAGCCCATTTTGCAGAGTGGGTGGGAACAAGCATCATAGGAGATATACTTGCAGCGACAAAAGATAGATTCATATGGAGAAACATGATCGTCAACGCCATGCGGCAAGGCACATGGTGATGCTGATGATAATCACCCCCATCTCTATCCCCGGTCCATACAGACGTCTCATCACGTTTATAGGTGAAGGTCGTTCTGACGCAAGCTTGCTCGTAAACATCCTTCATTTAAAAAAGACAACAAGCAAACAAAAACAGTAAAAAATTAATCACAGAATCAAACCGACATAAAACAGAACAAAACTCAACCCAAACCACTAACAATGGCCGGAGGCTACCAACATATGCTAAGTAGTTCCCCGAGGCTTTGGTCGCGCTTATAGTCAGGGCTTATGTGCACATATTTATCATGGCTCATGCCACGATCAGTTTGAATTTTATCCTATCACGTTAAGTGGCGACTATGCATGCGTGTATGCAAACATACTACATACATACATACATACATACATACATACATACATAAACATACATACATACACACAGACAGACAGACAGACATACATACACATATAGACAGAAACACAGACATGCATACAATATATAATTATATATATATATATATATATAATTATATTATAATATCTGTTTGTGTGTGTGTGTGTGTGTGATATCATGTATTTTATTACATAATATGTATAGATAGATTAAAATAGATGTAAGAAGAGAGATAGAGAAAGAGAGAGAGAGAGAGAGAGAAGAAGAAGACGAGAAGACAGAGAGAGACGACGAGACAGATGACGAGACGACGACACTGACTACCCCAACACAGAAGCGCTAGAAACCCAAAACAGAACAGGGACGCGATACATTTTTAGAAAACAGCTGAAACTCAAACCTAGATCTAGTGGTTAGCACTCGTTGTGTCGAATAACAGTTGAACGGGCACGGCATATTGTTTCTCGCGTTTTTTCCTTCGATTATACCGGTTTATCGCGCTTACGCCATATTCTGTGTTTTTTTTTTCTTTTGCTGTTTATTTTTCTCTGTTTTTGTGTTGTTGGCTTGTGTAGGCGGTGTTTGTGTGTGTTGTTGTGTGTGTGTGTGTGTGTGTGTGTGTGTGTGTGTGTGTGTGTGGGTGTGTTGTGTGGTGTGTGTGTGTGTGTGTTGTGTGTGTGTGTTCGTGTGTGTGTGTGTGTGTGTGTGTGTTGTGTGTGTTTCTGTGTGTGTTTTGTGTGTGTGTTGTGTGGTGTGTGTGTGTGTGTGTGTGTGTGTGTGTGTGTGTGTGTGTGTGTGTTTCTCTCTCTCTTCTTTCTCTCTCTCTCTCTTTCTCTGTCTCTGTCTCTGTCCTGTGTGTGTGTGCACACACACATTGTTTATTTTATTCCTGTAAAGTGCTTTTGACATGGACTGTTTGCGCTATTGTAAGTAAAATTGTTAATTTTGCACGTAAACATCACTCAATAAAGAATTTAAAAAACAAACAAAACCAACAACAATAAAACAACCAACCAACAACCAACCTACCAACCAACGAACAAACCAACAAACCAAATTAAAAAAAAAATCCCAATAAACAAACAAATAAACAAAACAAAACAACAACAATAACAAACAAAAACCGAAGAAAAACAAGACAAAACAACAAACAGTCTAGAAAACATAGAACAAAACCGTCAAAACTCAACCCAACCCACTGACGAAAACAAACAAACAAACAAACAAACAAACAAACAAACAAATAAAATAACAAACAAACAAAACCTGTACAAAATAACAGACAATCCAAGAAGAAAACCATCACAGAGAAAAACCCTATCCAACCGTGACTTTTGCGAAGGACGTGATCCAAAGACGTTATAAATAGAATGATCCAACCCGACACCAATGCCCAGAGATGACTTTCAGTATTATGGTAACTTGTACATCTGTCTTTGTCTCTAGATCCTCTACTTGTGTTTATATAACAGGTTTTTTTGTAGGGCCGTGATAGTCTAGTGGTTAGGACCTCGCGTTGTGGCCGCGATAACCCAGGTTCGAATCCTGGTCACGGCAAAATTTTTTCTTTCCTTTGTTTGTTTTTTTTTTTTTTAACCTTTTCTGCTCTCTTTCCGCACATATGTCTCATCACGCTTACAGTAAAGAGCATTATCTTGTATGCACGTGTGTGCGTTCGTGCGTGTGCGTGTGAGTGTGCGTGTGTGTGTGTGTGTGTGGGAGAGAGAGAGGGAGAGAGAAAGAAGAGAGATAGAGAGAGAGAGTGTGTGTGTGTTGTGTATGTGTGTGTGTGTGTGTGTGTGTGTGGTGTGTGTGTGTGTGTGTGTGTGTGTGTGTTGTGTGTGTTCAAGAGAGAGAGAGGTAATGTATACAGGATAATTTGGGTCAAGGGTCACCACGCTTACCGGGTTGAGTGTACGCTAATCATCATTCTCTGTCTCTCTGTCTCTGTCTGTCTGTCTGTCTGTCTCTCTCTTCTTTGTGCATGTGTGTGTAACACACGCATTGTTTACTGTATTCCTGTAAAGTGCTTTTGGCATGGATTGTTTGCGCCATATAAGTAAAATAACTAAAATAGCACGTAAACATCACTCAACAAAAAATTCAAAACAAACAAACAAAAAACCAAATAACAAACAAAATACACACACATACACACACACACGCACCACACACATACACACACACCACACACAAACAAACAAAAAAACAACAAAACAAACAACACAACACAAACAAAATATGAAGAAAAACAGTACAAAAACAACAATCTAGAAATAATACAACAGCAACAAAAGCCGCAAAGTCAACCAACCAATTGACGAAAGCAGCAAACAAAATCTGTCAAAATAACTCAGCCATGAAAACAAACAAAAAGAGATAAACAAACAAAAACAAACAAACAAACAAAAAAGAACCAGCACAGAATAAACCTTACCCAACCCAGCAACAATGTCCAGAGGTGACCTTCAGCATCTCTTTCAGTTTCTAAAAATGATACCTCCGGGCTCGGAATGAATTCTATATGAACTAACGTCACAGGTGTCATAAACCCATGAGCAGGTCCTGTATTATGGTACCTTATAGATCAGTTGTAGAGCACTACATGTGTTG
>JAPXFY010000021.1:46518476-46520976 GCA_030674185.1 Monoplex corrugatus | reverse complement strand
AGTGGCTGGAAATCGACTGTAAGGATTTGGTAAGTAATATTTTTTATCAGTCAATAGATGATATAGTTTCAGACTTTGAGAAGAAAAAAAAAAAGAGTTCGATATGAACATGTCAGCTAAAGTTAAGACTGGAATAAAAACGTGCCGAAAAACTTTGAGGGGGAACACTTCTTTGAAATGAAGGCGAGAATAAGAAATACTTGGGGAAACACTTATTTGAAATGACGGCGAGAGTTAGAACATACTTGGGGAAACACTTATTTGAAGTGGCGGCGAGAGCGATAATATACTTGGAGGTTATTTGAAACGATGGCGAGAGTGATAATATACTTGGGGGTTATTTAAAACAATGTCAGGAGTGAGAATATACTTGGGGGTTATTTGAAATAACAGTGAGAGTGAGAATATACTTGGGGAAACACTCATATGACATCATAGCAAGAATGAGAATATTCTTGGAGAAACACTTATTTGAAATGAAGGCGAGAATGAGAGCATAATTGGGGAAACACTTATTTGAAATGACGGCGAGAGTGAGAATATACTTGGGGAAACACTTATTTGAAATGATGACGAGAATGAGAATTTACTTAGGGAAGCACTTACTTGAAATGATAGCAAGATAGCAAGAATTAGAGTATACTTGAAGAAACATTTATTTGAAATGATAGCAAGAATGAGAGTATACTTGGGGAAACACTTATTTGAAATGATGACGAGAATGAAAATATACTTGGGGAAACTATTTGAAATGATAGCAAGAATGAGAGTATACTTGGGGAAACACTTATTTGAAATGAGGGTGAGAATGAGAGTATACGTGAGGAAACACTTATATGAAATGATGGTGAGAGTGAGAATATACTTGGGGAAACACTTATCTGAAATGAATGTGAGAATGAGAATATACTTGGGGAAACACTTACTTGAAATGGCGGCGAGAGTGAGAGTATACTTGGGGAAACGCTTATTTGAAATGACCGCGAGAGTGAGAATATGCTTGGGGAAACACTTATTATTTGAAATGATGACAAAAAATGAGAATATACTTGATGAAACACTTATTTGAAATGATGGCGAGAATGAGAATGCAATTCATTTGATTGTCTTCAGAAACAAACGAGTTTCCAGCTTTGTCACTGCCTTATTCACACGACAGTCGTATGATTAGGAATGTCTTCAATACTAGTATCTGTGAGAACACTGAATGTTTTGTTGACGCCACGTTTAGAAGGGAATTATATTTTTAGTTTGTTTGCTTTGTTGTTGGTAAATGTCTACAGTTGCATCCAGTTTAACGTACAACATTGTACTGTCTGTATTAAGAACAGTATTTTAAATGTTAACAGTAACAAACAAGACTAAATACGATGACAGTTGGTGGCTGCTGTTTTTTAAATTTTTTAAAAACTTATTTCTGTTTTTTTCCAGTCATGTTTGCTACTATACAGAATTGTGATAGACAACTGGTTTGTAGATGTGTATATGTGTGTGTGTTTATGTGTACATGTATGTGTACGTATGTGTGTGTTTGTGTGTTTGTGTATGTGTGTGTGTGTGTGTGTGCATGTGTGTGTCTATCTGGGTATATGTTAATAATTGTGTGTGTGTGTGTGTGTGTGTGTGTGTGTGTGTGTGTGTGTGTGTGTGTGTGTGTGTGTGTGTGTGCTCCGTTTAACCTTTTTCTTTGTTTCGATGAAGTAAGTTGTGTATTGGGTTGTTTTTATTTTTTCAGATACAGTCATATCGAATTAGCTTTAGCAGCGTATACCTAAAAATGTTCTGTTTTTAGTTAAAACCGTGTTTCATATTCCATTCTAAAATGAAAAACAAAACATTTTTTTTCCTTTTATGGCTTAAAAATATTTCTACTATTCGAATTTCTGAAAACAGAGATATTTTATGTTAAATATGTAAGATTGGATGGTTCTGATAACAAACGTATATTCATTCAGGTGTGTGTGTGTGTGTGCGTGCGTGCGTGCGTGTGTGTGTGTGTGTATGAGTGAGTGTACGTGTGTATGTGTATGTGTATGTGTGTGTGTGTGTGTTGTGAGTGTGTGTGTGTTTGTGTGTATGTGTGTGAGTGTGTGCGTGTGTGTGTGAGTGTGTGTTTGTGTGTATGTGTGTATGTGTGTATGTGTGTGTGTGTGTGTGTATGTGTATGTGTGTGTGTGTGTGTGTGTGTGTGTGTGTGTGTGTGTGTGTGTGTGTGTGTGTGTGTGTGTGTGTTTCATTCGACAGAGAAGAATCAGAGGCGTTCGCATTGAAAAGGCTTTGGACGCTGAGTCCGACTTTTTGTGAGTGATTAGTTAAAAATGAGAAACACAACACACACACACACACACACACACACACACACACACACACACACACACACACACACACACACACACACACACACACACACACACACACACACACACACACACATTACACACACACTACACACCACACACCACACACACACACACACACATACACATCACCCAACACAAAC
>JAPXFY010000021.1:46478476-46515976 GCA_030674185.1 Monoplex corrugatus | reverse complement strand
GTTAAAAATTATCATGCAGACTCCTTGAGCCTGCGCAAAATTCAATGCATTGGCAAAGTTTTGAAATAGGTTTTGTGGAGTTCGGGTATGGGAACAAACAATTGCAACAACAACAGTAAGAACAACAAACAACAACAACAAAAACAAACAACAACAACAAAAACAAACAAAACAAACAAACAAACAAACAAATAAACAAACAACAACAACAAAGAACTCCAACAACATTAAACTGACACCACCAGAATAGTTTGAGCATTAAGATGACAATGATAGTAATAATGATAATGACACCTTACCTTCCAACGATGGAAGTTATTAACTGAAAGCTTTTTTATTTTTTAAATCTTGCTGTTGCTAAGGAGAAGGGTGGCAGAATGGTTCAGAAGTTCGCCTGCCAATAACTAAACTCGAGGTTCCAGGGTTCGCTCCCTGTAGAGGCCTCGATTTTACTCCTCAGTTTGACTGGAAAATCGAACTGACCATCGAGTCCTTCGGAAGGAGACGAAAAACGCATTGGACCCGTGTGCCTTCTGGATGCGTATGCTAAAGGTCCCAGGGCAGTTGAAAATCCTGAAGAGCAGGGCATTGTCTGGCTGCCTTGGTATAAAACATTTGAGAGATAGGTTGATTTCCCAGATCCAATCCTTTGAAGACCAATTAGCTTTCTTACCTTTCTGAAGTCTTGGTAAAAAAAATGTGAATGTGAATATGAATTTGAAGTGAGGGAGAGGGAATGGGTGCCGCCCTTGTGGTGCTGGCCTCGGGAAAAGTTCAGGTCTCTGCCACCTCACTCCCCTACGACCCCAGGGTTATGGAAGTATCTAGGTAGGAGCTCAGGACCTGGCCAGCTCATGGGTTTATGTGCAGGCTTAAGGCTCGTGCCATAATCATTCTGGATCTTCTCCATCACATGGCACCTGCGACGTTAGTGCATATAGAATTCATTCCGAGCGCCGAGACGTCATCTTGAGAAATTGAAATTGAAATTCTGATAAGCCAGTCACTGACATAACTTACAGGATCTTTAAAAAGTACATGTTTGATAGATTCTGCCTGCCCGTTCCCATGAAGGGGGTTTAGGCATGGCAGATCTGCACACATACATGTATTGGTCTGGAAGATCGGGAAAATCTCCATGCTTTACCCATCAGGCAAAAGTGTCTAGACGAATTGAACCCTGGACTTTCAGATTGAAAGTCGGATGTTTACCCACTTGATTACAGCGACCCATGAGCAGCGCAAAGGCCAGTTTTCATGTTGCGGGGGGACGGGAGAAATTCATAGGGCAAGACGCGGCTCAAGACCAAGTTCATATTGCTTATAGCCCAGCCGACTGCCAGAGCCTAACACTACGTCAAAAACGACAACCAGGTTAAGATGAAAGACTACAATTAAAAACCATGCTCACCGTTAACCTCAAGTTCATATTATTTATAGCTCAGCCGACTTCTAGAGCCATATCAGGGCTAACACAACGTCAAAAACGAGAACCAGGTTAAGGGGGCAGACCTACCCAGACCTACCCTGATGTATACATCAGACATAATAATTATGTTCAAAAGTTTTCATCCGATTTCCTTGATATTTGGCACACATATAGCAGGGACAGGTACCAATAGCCGGTAGTAAAATCTTGCACTTATGCTTGAAAAAAACAATTTTATCAAAAGTTGTATTACAATTTCTTTTGTTAAAATTATTCTAAAAATTGGTGTGATGATTGTACAGAAAAAATGATATTAGAGCTAAGATTTTACTACATGCCATACATACTATACAGATGTGTTTGCTCACTAAATATCACATTCCTAACATTAATATATGTGTAGTTATAAATGTCACAGTATGTACTATATTTTTTCATTTTTGTGAGAACATTTTTAATTAATTAATTTTTGTCAACTTTTCGTAACTCACAGATCCCAACAAAGATATTCAATCCAAAGAATACTGTCTGAGGTATCTTCTTGCCAAATATCATGGTGATTGGTTAATTAGAACTGAAACCCTGAACATCACAATCTTGGTACCCAAATCTGGGTAGGTCTGCCCCCTTAAGAGGGAGATGAGAAATTTGACTTTTTGGAATTACTACTTCCTATATTTTTTTTAACACAGAAAAATCATTTCTACACTATATCCTCAAAGCATTTTGCTGAAAAACAAACAGATTTGCTTCAGGAATTTTTTTAGTAAGGCTGTGTTCTGCGTGTTTTGGCGTTTGTCAACGTTTGTCAAAATTGACCTTTTTTTTGTCGTTTTGCGTTCCTAGTGCGTACAAATATTAACCAATCTGCATGAATTTTGGCACAAAGCTTTATCATACTAACAGCTAGCTTGTGTCATATCAGATTTTGGATAACTTGTATAGTTTAGTAATAAAGCTTGTAAAAGTGTAAAAAAATTTAATGACATTTAACGCGAATTTTATACGCCCATAGAATGAAGACAAAACTGGATATCAAAAAGTTGGTATGACAAAAGCTTCATTTTGTAATATAGGTTATATTAAAAAAAACAAATCTTCAAAAAGAATTATACCCTGGGAATTAGTCTGTCAAAAACTATCACTATTTTTGGTATCGAAAATTTCACATTAATTTACATAATTAATTACAACACAAATTATATGAAACATTTTACCAAAATAATATTTTTTTCTATTAGAGACATGTATCCTGCAGATTTCTGCCAAAAATCAGGTTTCTAGCTTATGTATATCCACTGTTACTAAAATAAACAAAAAATAGCTTCTCCGCCACTGTACCTGCTACCTTAAGATGAAAGACAACAGTTAAAAACCATGCTCACCGTTAACCTTGCAAGTCTAAAATGCAATTAAAGGGCAGGAGGGGGATGATAGCTTTTCTTTTTAAAAATGTTCATGTTGTTTATAGTGTGATTTGGCCTTAAAACTTTACTTATTTCATCAGGCTACAACCACCACCATCAGCAACAACGTGTATGTATGTGTGTGTCTATGTGTACATGCATGCCTCTGTGTGTGTGTGTGTGTGTGTGTGTGTGTGTGTGTGTGTGTGTGTGTGTGTGTGTGTGTGTGTATGTGTGTGTGTGTGTGCTCACGTTTGTGTGTATGCCTGTGTGTGTGCGTCATCTGCACGAATGTGTGTGTATGTGTGTGTGAGTGTGTGTGTGTGTGTGTGTGTGTGTGTGTGTGTGTGTGTGTGTGTGTGTGTGTGGTGTGTATGTGTGTGTGTGTGTGTGTGTGTGTGTGTGTGTGTGTGTGTGTGTGTGTTTACAGAAGTTCTAAGTCCGCGGAATCCTTAGATTTTGAAGGTAAGCATACATCGTAAACATGACAATGACATCATTCCACGTTATGAAGTAGTCATGCATTCCTTACCATTCGATTTGCGAGTAAACTGGGGGGAAGGGGAGGAAATCATAAAGGGGGCGGGTGGGGACATCTAACTGAACTTTTATGCTAGAAAACGAGGATAAGGATATAGCAGACAAAGAGATACATTTCAGTACAATATAATCTATATTATACAGGCAAAGAGATACATTTCAGTACTATACAATCTATATTATACAGGCAAAGTGATACATTTCAGTACTATACAATCTATATTATACAGGCAAAGAGATACATTTCAGTACTATAAATCTATATTATACAGGCAAAGAGATACATTTCAGTACTATATAATCTATATTATACAGGCAAAGAGATACATTTTAGTACTATATAATCTATATTATACAGGCAAAGAGATACATTTCAGTACTATATAATCTATATTATACAGGCAAAGAGATACATTTCAGTACTATATAATCTATATTATACAGACAAAGAGACATTTCAGTTCAATATAATCTATATGAAATAGTCAAAGAGATACATTTCAGTACTATATAATCTATATTATACAGACAAAGAGATACATTTCAGTACTATACAATCTATATTATACAGACAAAGAGATACATTTCAGTACTATACAATCTATATTATACAGACAAAGAGATACATTTCAGTACTATACAATCTATATTATACAGACAAAGAGATACATTTCAGTACTATATAATCTTATATTATACAGACAAAGAGATACATTTCAGTACTATATAATCTATATTATACAGACAAACAGACATTTCAGTACTATACAATCTATATTATACAGACAAAGAGATACATTTCAGTACTATACAATCTATATTATACAGACAAAGAGATACATTTCAGTACTATATAATCTATAATTTACAGACAAAGAGATACATTTCAGTACTATATAATCTATATTATACAGACAAAGAGACATTTCAGTACTAATATAATCTATATTGTACAGGCAAAGAGATACATTTTAGTACTATATAATCTATATTATACAGACAAAGAGACAATTCAATTCAATATAATCTATATTAAATAGTCAAAGAGATACATTTCAGTACTATACAATCTATATTATACAGGCAAAGAGATACATTTCAGTACTATACAATCTATATTATACAGGCAAAGAGATACATTTTAGTACTATATAATCTATATTATACAGACAAATAGACATTTCAGTTCAATATAATCTATATTAAATAGTCAAAGAGATACATTTCAGTACAATATAATCTATATTATACAAGCAAAGAGATACATTCATACTATCATTATATTAACAGGCAAGATACATTAGTACTATATAATCTATATTATACAGGCAAAGAGATACATTTCAGTACTATATAATCTATATTATACAGACAAAGAGACATTTCAGTACTATACAATCTATATTATACAGGCAAAGAGATACATTTTAGTACTATATAATCTATATTATACAGACAAAGAGACATTTTAGTACTATATAATCTATATTATACAGGCAAAGAGATACATTTTAGTACTATACAATCTATATTATACAGACAAAGAGACATTTTAGTACTATATAATCTATATTATACAGGCAAAGTGATACGTTTCAATACAACATAATCTATATTATACAGGCAAAGTGATACGTTTCAATACAACATAATCTATATTATACAGGCAAAGTGATACGTTTCAATACAACATAATCTATATTATACAGGCAAAGTGATACGTTTAAATACAACATAATCTATATTATACAGGCAAAGCGATACATTTCAATACAACATAATCTATATTATACAGACAAAGAGACATTTCTGTTCAATATAATCTATATTAAACAGTCAAAGAGATACATTTCAGTACTATATAATCTATATTAAACAGTCAAAGAGATACATTTCAGTACTATATAATCTATATTAAACAGTCAAAGAGATACATTTCAGTACTATATAATCTATATTATACAGGCAAAGAGATACATCTCAATAAAACATAATCTATATTATACAAAGAGATACATTTCAGTACTACATAATCTATATATACAGACAAAGCGATACATGTCAGTACTATAATTATAATCTATATTATACAGGCAAAGCGATACATGTCAGTACTATAATTATAATCTATATTATACAGGCAAAGAGACACATTTCAGTACTATATAATCTATATTATACTGGCAAAGAGATACATTTCAGTACAATATAATCTATATTACACAGGCAAAGAGATACATTTCAGTACAATATAATATATGTTATGCAGGCACAGAGATACATTTCAGTAAACTACTATCATATGTCTTTTGTATCCGTTGGGACCCGGAAAACTTCAAGTGATGAGTAATCTAAACCACAACTGATACATATGGTACCTGCAACTTGTTAGTTGTCTTAAAATATTGGAGCAGTGGAGGATGAAACAGCGGAGGATAAAATTCATCAGCTATTTTTAAAGTTTTATGTCCGAGAATACTTAGAGAGATTGCAATACCCAAACACAGTGATTAAAGAGAGAGAGAGAGGGAGGGAGAGAGAGAGAGAGAGAGAGAGAGAGAGAGAGAGAGAAGAGAGGGAAGAGAGAGAGAGAGAGAGAGAGAGAGAGAGAGAGAGAGAGAGAGAGAGAGAGAGAGAGAGAGAGAGAGAGACCCCAGCTTTGAAAAAAAAAAACGACTTTTAACCAACAACTTTCGCGATCGGAAAATAAAATATTGCCATTATCATTGTCATTGTCACTCACTCACTCACTCACTCACTGACGACTCGTTACAGTGGACTCCATGGGGTCAGTAGGTTCGGATTCAGACGAACAAGCTGCGGCGATGTACAAGTCCACTTGCCGGCCCACAGACGATCTCATCAGCATAATACAGGAGAATAAAGATGAACACAATGCAGGTCAGTGTTTCCTTGACGTTTAACCCTTTGACTCCCGCGCCCTGGCCACCAGCATCCTGCATTGTCAACCATGCTAGCAAAGCAAAAACGTAACCCTTTCACTCCCTCACTCTATCCACCAGCTTCCTGCAGGAAGTTTTTCCAGTTGGTGGATAGGGTGTGGGAGTCATACGATTAAAAGAAAGATTCATTGCGCTCAGAAAGTCCCAGATGTGCTTCTCACAAATTTGCTAGTGGTGATCTAGTTGACTTCTTGACCTTGTCTAAAAACCTTGTGCGTTGATTATGTCTTTGAATGGAAGTTGTCATCCATTTCCGTGTTTTGGCTTGCCATGAGTTAAATAAGGATTTACATTTATGCTTTGTTGATTATACCAAGGCTTTCGATCGGATTAGACTCAAAGAATTAATCGACCAACTAGAAAGGCTCAATATTGATGGAAAACATCTAGGAATAATCAGAAATATGTATGGGAACAAACAGCAGCAACGAGAACAGAAAACGATATAAGCTCTATCCAAAATAACAAAAGAGGGGTCAGGCAGGATTGTGTTCTGTCACCAGATTTGGTTTTGCTGTAAAGATTCTGTTTTCACTTTACAGCGAAAACATCACGAGAAACCTAGAAGAAGACCCTGGATTAAAGGGTGGAGGAAAAATGATAAACAACATTCGATACGCAGATGACACCGTGCTGATTGCGGAAAATGAAAAAGACCTAGAAACCGTTGTGAATATAATAGAGATAGAAAGCAATGATAAAGGGCTGGAGCAAAGTAGCAAAAAGACTGAAGTCATGGTAATCAGTGAAAAATGAGAAATCTCCTCATGCAAAATAACAGCAAATGGCACAACCTTGAGACAGGTTGATAAGTTTAAATATCTGGGAACGGTAATCTCACCAGACGGCAAATGCACATCAGAAATAACCAGCAGAATTGGCCAAGCCAGAACAGAATTCAAGAAGATCAAACAGTTCTTACCAACAAATGCCTATCAATTAACACCAGGAAGAGAGTTCTGGAATGTTATATAAAACCAATACTGTTGTACGGTTGTGAGGCGTGAACAGTCAACAAGCAAAGTCAGAGCAAAAATGAGACAACTGAACTGTCGTTTCTAAGAAAAATGTTGAGAGTTCCATGGACGTCAAAGAAAACAAACGAGACTGTCTCGAATGAGGCAGACACGAGAAGATCATTAATTAAGAAGATTAGGAAAAGACAAACAACATTCATATGACATTTTGATGAGGAAAGGGATTTAGAGCACCTGGTCACAACAGGAAAGCTGAAGGGAAAAGAGAATCCAGATAGACCCAGGGAGAAAATATTGGACGGACTCGCAGGATGGCTGAAGACAGAGAGGGTGGGAGATGTATTTGCAGCGACAAGGGATAGATTCGTATGAAGGGCCATGATCGCCAACGCTGTGTGGCAGGGCACATGATAATGATGATGAATGGAAGTGATGGAGGAGGTAGGGGGTAGAGGGTGTGGTGAGAGGGACGGGACAGTACGTAAGAAACTCCAAGCTGACACGACCAGAGTGACTGGAACCGTAAGATAGACAAGCGAGCAGACCAGTTCTTAACGTCGTGGGCTGAAACTGAACTGAATTCAATATATCGGATCTCGAGTCCGTGGTTATATGAACTGAACCACACAACTCGTTAATGTAATTAATGTAATGGGGATGATGGTGGTGTTGGAAATGGTGGTTGTGGATGGTGGTGGTGGTGATGGTAATGGTGGTGGTGCTGGTCGTAGTGGTGGTGGTTGGTAATAATGGCGGTGATGATGGTGATGACGATGATGTGATGACGATAACGACAACGACGATGGTGTTGATAGTGGCGGTGTACACAGCTACTGTCCACTCTAAAGAAGATCTCCTCACAAGCAGAAGAACCATGATGAAAACAGTGGAGATAATCATTGTTGTAATCACTTCACGTCAAGTTTTATTTCGTCTGATACTGCGTCAAGTTCACAGTGACCTTGAGTACAACAAAATCTCAGTTTTCTATAATTTTCTTTATAAAAAGAAGTTTTTGTTAATTTGTTGTTTAATTTGCAAAACTAAGTTAAAGAACAAACAAGCAAAACAAACACATTTGAACTATTTAAGTGAAACCAAACAGATACATTCTGTTTTCTTTTTCAGGCGTGATGAATGCCTTAGAGAACAAACTGGATGATATCAGCTTTTTGTTGTCTAATCGCGAGGCGGATATAAAAACGTGAGTTCTGGTCGAAACATTTCTGTGTACTTATTGTCCATAGTTTTAACCCCTTCTGTTTATTTTTTAGATTAACGAAGATATTTCAATGTGCGCGCGCGTGTATGTGTGTGTATGTGTGTGTGGTGATATGGGGGCTGTGTGAGTGTGTGTGTGTGTCTGTGTGTGTGTGTGTGGTGAAATGGGGGCTGTGTGTGTGTGTGTGTGTGTGTGTGTGTTGTGTGTGTGTGAGTGTGTGTGTGTGTGTGAGTGTGTGTGTGTGTGAGTGTGTGTGTGTGTGTGTATGTGTGTGTGTGTGTATGCGTGTGTGTATATGTGTGTGAGTGTGTGTGTGTGTGTGTGCGCGTGCATGTGCGCATATAAAAAAAACGCATGAACAAGATTTTCTCACGCTTTTGGGGGGTCGGTCTTTATCAACTTTTGGTCACATCTGTAGACTGGTAAAAGATAACGAAACCATAAGTACGGAAGGTAAAGCGCCAAGGTCAAGGTCACACGGACCAGAACAAAAAGTGCCTAAAGTCAGCTCTTTGCAAAGAATAGTGTGTGGACAGCATTTTCTCAAGAACTTCTAAAAGTATTTCAAATCTGATGTCACTGTTGTGACAGTCTATCGTTGTCTTCGATACACATTTTATTTGAACCAAAGTTTTTTTTCCAGATCATTGTGACGTTAAGAAGTACAAAATCTGGATTTTTTTGGAATAACACTTTTTACATCAAAAAAGAGATGATTTCATTTTTGTTTTGGTTTGTTTTTTGGTTTTTATGTAAACAAGATTCTTGTACAGTAACTTGAAAGAATGTGTATGTGTGTGTGTGTTTGTATGTGTGTGTTTGCAAAATTGTGTACGTATGTGTGAGTGTGTGTATGTGTGTGAATGTGTATGTGTATGTGTGTGTATGTGTGTGTATGTGTATATGTATGTGTGTGTATGTGTATTTGTTTATGTGTGTGTTTGTGTTTGTGTGTAGGTGTAAGTGTATATGTGTAGGCATATGTATATTTGTGTGTATGGGTATATGTGTGTGTGTGTGTGTGTGTGTGTTAGTGCATGTGTGTACGTGTGTGTGTGCGCGCGCGTGTGTACGTGTGTGTGTGCGTGCGTGTGTGTGTGAGTGTGTGTGTGTGTGTGTGTGTGTGTGTGTGTGAGAGAGAGAGAGAGAGAGAGAGAATATGTATATGTATGCATGTATGTATGTATGTATGTGTCTGTTTGCATATGTGTGCGTGTTTGTGCGTATGTGTGTGTAGGTGTGTGTGCATATATATGTGTATGTGAATATGTGTCTGTATGTGTGTCCTGGGTTGTGTGTGTGTATGTCAGATGTCGTTTTCGTCATGTCATTCCTAATCTTCCACCTCCTCCTCCGTCTGTCTCCTCCTCCTTTTAATCCTCTTCCATATCCTCCCCCGTCTCCTCTTTCTCCTCCTTCTAATCCTTTTCCGCCTTATCCTTCATCTCATCATCGGCTTCGTCATAATCTCCCTTCATCTCCACCTCCTTGTGCTCGACCTCACGCTCCGTGTCTTCCTCCCTACAATCCTCCGTTGTTTACTCTGTTCTCCCCCCCTCCCCCTCCCCTTCCCATCATCATCAGCATTACGCACCCCCTACTTCTTGCTTCGTCTCCTCCTCCACCTGTACCTCCATGTTTATCTCCTGCTGTATGTGCTCGTTCATTTCTACCTCTGGTTCCATTTCTTTTTCGAGCTTTACCTCCTGTTCCGTCTCTTCCTCCTCCTCTACCTCCTGCTCCATTCTCTCTTATGCCTCTACCCTGCTCCATCTCCTTTTCCGCCTCTATGTCCTGCTCCATCTGTTCTTACACCTCTACCTCTTGCTCCATTTCCTCTTCCACCTTTACTTCCTCTTCCTGCTCTATTCTCTCTTACCCCTCTACCCTGCTCCATTCTCTCTTACCCCTATACCCTGCTCCATTCTCTCTTACCCCTCTACCCTGCTCCATTCTCTCTTACCCCTCTACCCTGCTCCATTCTCTCTTACCCCTTACCCTGCTCCATTCTCTCTTACCCCTCTACCCTGCTCCATTCTCTCTTACCCCTATACCCTGCTCCATTCTCTCTTACCCCTCTACCCTGCTCCATTGTCTCTTACCCCTATACCCTGCTCCATTCTCTCTTACCCCTCTACCCTGCTCCATTCTCTCTTACCCCTCTACCCTGCTCCATTCTCTCTTACCCCTCTAACCCTGCTCCATTCTCTCTTACCCCTCTACCCTGCTCCATTCTCTCTTACCCCTATACCCTGCTCCATTCTCTCTTACCCCTATACCCTGCTCCATTCTCTCTTACCCCTCTACCCTGCTCCATTCTCTCTTACCCCTCTACCCTGCTCCATTCTCTCTTACCCCTCTACCCTGCTCCATTCTCTCTTACCCCTCTACCCTGCTCCATTCTCTCTTACCCCTCTACCCTGCTCCGTTGTCTCTTACCCCTCTACCCTGCTCCATTCTCTCTTACCTCTATACCCTGCTCCATTCTCTCTTATACCTCTACCCTGCTCCATTCTCTCTTACCCCTATACCCTGCTCCATTCTCTCTTATACCTCTACCCTGCTCCATCTCCTTTTCCACCTCTTATGTCCCGCTCCGTCTCTTCTTCCACCTCTACCTCCTGCTCCATTTCCTCTTCCACCTTTACTTCCCGCTCCATTCTCTCTTATACCTCTACCCTGCTCCAGCTCATTTTCCGCCTGTGTCCCGCTCCATCTCTTCTTACACCTCTACCTCCTGTTCCAATTCCCCTTCCACCCCTACCTCCTGCTCCATTTCCCCTTCCACCTCTATTTCCTTCTCCATATCCTCTTCCGTCTCTACCTCCCACTCCATCTTTTACTCCACTTCTACCTCCTGCTCCATCTCCTCTTCCTTACCGTAATCCTCCTCCATCTTCTGCTCCATCTCCTCTTCTTCATTTATTATCCTTCTCCGCCTTATCCTCCATCTCATCCTCATACTTTTCCTCTTCATCCGCATAATGCACCTTTTGTCCTTTTTTCTGTCCTTTTGTTGTTCCTGTCTTTGTTATCGTTCGCTTTGCTGTTGTTGTTATCGTTCTTTGTTCTTGTTGTCGTTGTCATCACTCGTCTTTCTTCTTTGTTCGTTGTTCCCTGTTGCTGTTGCTGTAATTGTTGTTGTTGTTGCAGTTGGTCTTCTTATTCAGTCTTTGCTTCCCAAAAACAGAGTATGACTGCCATAGTGAGGTTAAACAAAAAGCTGGCCGTACATGTACATAAAAGTCCACATGTAAATTCATGTGCGCTTGGGCAATCTAGCCCATGGACACCCCCCCCCCCCTCATCCTTCGCTACCTTACCCAATTTATTCTTTCGTCATAATCATCATCATTCATCTTGTTTGTTCTATTTGATCAAAGTATTCAGGTTGACGTATGTCGTAGAATTTCTTTTTTTTTTTTTTTTTTCAGAACACGAGCAGCGTATCGGAAGAAACAAGCGGTGAGTGCCATTGATGTAAACAACAACAACAACAACACTTACAAAACTACTACTAGTAGTAATACTACTACTACTGCTACTACTACTACTATTACTATTGCTGCTGCTGCTTCTTCTTTTCGATTACTACTGTTACTGCTGCCGCTGCTGCTATTACTACTACTGTTACTACGTTTACTGCTGTTGCTAATATTACGACGGCTGCTACCACAATACTGCTGCTGCTATGTAGTGATGATAGTAATAATGAACAAATCATCGTTATGATCATTGTCATCATCATCTGTTAAATAAGGAACACATACAGAATATTGCCAGAGACAACCTTTTCGTTGACGTGGGATCTTCTACGTGCACAGAGTGCGTGCTGCACGTGGGACCTCGGTTTATCGTCTCATCCAAGGGACTAGCATCCAGACACCATCACTTAAGGTCAGGTGAAGCGTGGGTGGGGTGGGTGGTTGTAGAATATGCCTTTCTGGCCAGGGATGAAAAGTAGGACCTCTTGCTTCCCATGCCCCTAGACAAGTACTTTCCAGGTTGATGATATAATTTTATGTGTCGGCACCCTCCTCACCTGTGTAGGTACTTTCTAGATTGACGACATGATAGATGCCCCTCCCCCCCCACGCCAGATACTTTCCAGATTGGTGGCATGATAAATGTCGACACACCCACCCATCCTCGTCAGTACTTTCCAGATTGGTGACATAATAGATGTCGCACCCCCCCTCCCCCCCACCTCCGTCAGGTATTTTCCAGATTGGCGACATGATAGATGCTGACACACCCACCTACCCACCCCACCCACCTCCCATCAGGTATTTTCCAGATTGGCGACATGATGGATGCTGACCCCGCTCCCCCTGCCCCTTCAGGTATTTTCCAGATTGGCGACATGATGGATGCTGACCCCACTCCCCCTGTCCCATCAGGTATATTCCAGATTGGTGACATGATAGATGTTGACCCCGCTCCCCCTGCCCCATCAGGTATTTTCCAGATTGGCGACATGATAGATGCCAGTACCACCCTTCCCCCCCTTTCCCCTGTCAGGTACTTTCCAGATTGGCGACATGATAACTGCAGACCCCCCTCCCCCTCCTCGTCAGCTATTTTCCAGATTGGCGACATGATAGATGCCGACACCCCCCAACCCCAGCCCCTGTCAGGTATTTTCCAGATTAATGACATGATAATTGACAATATTCTCCCTGCCCTCCTCCGTCGGGTATTTTCCAGATTGGTGACATGATAGATGCTACCCCCCTCACCTGTCAGGTACTTTCCACATGTGAGATATGATAGATGCTATCCCCCCTCCCTTGTTGGGTACTTTCAACATGTGTGATATGATAGATGCTGACCCCCTTCCCCTGTCAGGTACTTTCAACATGTGTGATATGATAGATGCTGACCCCCTCCCCTGTCAGGTACTTTCCACATGTGTGATATGATAGATGCTATCCCCCTCCCCTGTCAGGTACTTTCCACATGTGTGATATGATAGATGCTATCCCCCCTCCCCTGTCAGGTACTTTCCACATGTGTGATATGATAGATGCTATCCCCCTCCCCTGTCAGGTACTTTCCACATGTGTGATATGATAGATGCTATCCCCCCTCCCCTGTCAGGTACTTTCCACATGTGTGATATGATAGTTGCTATCCCCCCTCCCCTGTCAGGTACTTTCCACATGTGTGATATGATAGATGCTATCCCCCCTCCCCTGTCAGGTACTTTCCACATGTGTGATATGATAGTTGCTATCCCCCCTCCCCCTGTCAGGTACTTTCCACATGTGTGATAGATAGTTCTATCCCCTCCCTGCAGTACTTCCACAGTGATAGATATTGCTATCCCCCCTCCCCTGTCAGGTACTTTCCACATGTGTGATATGATAGATGCTATCCCCCCTCCCCTGCAGTACTTCCACATGTGTGATATGATAGATGCTATCCCCCTCCTGTCAGTACTTCCACTGTGTGATATGATAGATGCTATCCCTCCCCTGTCAGGTACTTCCACATGTTGATATGATAGATGCTATCCCCTCCCCTGTCAGGTACTTCCACATGTTGATATGATAGATGCATCCCCCTCCCTGTCAGGTATCCACATTGCGATATGATAGATGCTATCCCCCTCCCCTGTCGGGTACTTTCTACATGTGTGATATGATAGATGCTGACCCCCCCCCCCCACCCTGTCGGGTACTTTCCACATGTGTGATATGATAATGCTATCCCTCCTTGTTGGGTATTCCACATGTCGATATGAAGATGCTATCTCCCCTCCCCTGTCGGGTACTTCTACATGTTGATATATAATCGACCCCCCACCCCTGTCGGGTACTTTCCACATGTGTGATATGATAGATGCTGACCCCCCCCCCACCCTGTCGGGTACTTCCACATGTGTGATATGATAGATGCTATCCCCTCCCTGTTGGTACTTTCCACATGTGCGATATGATAGATGCTATCTCCCCTCCCCTGTCGGGTACTTTCTACATGTGTGATATGATAGATGCTGACCCCCCACCCATGTCGGGTACTTTCCACATGTGTGATATGATAGATGCTGACCCCCCACCCATGTCAGGTACTTTCTACATGTGTTATATGATAGATGCTGACCCCCCACCCATGTCAGGTACTTTCTACATGTGTGATATGATAGATGCTGACCCTCCACCCATGTCGGTACTTTCCACATGTGTGATATGATAGATGCTGACCCCCCCACCCCTGTCGGGTACTTTCCACATGTGTGATATGATAGATGCTGACCCCCCACCCATGTCAGGTACTTTCCACATGTGTGATATGATAGATGCTACCCCCCCTCCCCTGTTGGGTACTTTCCACAGGTGTGATATGATAGATGCTGACCCCCCACCCCTGTCAGGTACTTTTCACAGGTGTGATATGATAGATGCTGACCCCCTACCCCTGTCGGGTACTTTCCACATATGTGATATGATAGATGCTGACCCCCCCACCCCTGTCAGGTACTTTCTACATGTCTGATATGGTAGATGCTGACCCCCCACCCCCTGTTGGTACTTTCTACATGTGTGATATGATAGATGCTGATCCCCCACCCCTGTCAGGTACTTTCATGTGTGATATGATAGATGCTGACCCCCCACCCCTGTCAGGTACCTTCCACATATGTAACATGATAGATGCTGACTCCCCACCCCTGTCAGGTACTTTCCACATGTGTGGTATGATAGATGCTGACCCCCCACCCCCTGTTGGGTACTTTCTACATGTGTGATATGATAGATGCTGATCCCCCACCCCTGTCAGGTACTTTCCACATGTGTGATATGATAGATGCTATCCCCCTCCCCTGTCAGGTACTTTCCACATGTGTGATATGATAGATGCTGACCCCCTCCCCTGTCAGGTACTTTCCACATGTGTGATATGATAGATGCTGACCCCCATCCTCTGTCGGGTACTTTCTACATGTGTGATATGATAGATGCTGACACCCCTCCCCTGTCGGGTACTTCCATATGTGTGATATGACAGATGTTAACCCGCCGCCCCTATCGGGTACTTTCCACATGTGTGATATGATAGATGTTGATCCCCCTCCCCTGTCAGGTACTTTCCACATGTGTGATATGATAGATGCTGACCCCCCTCCCCTGTTGGGTACTTTCCACATGTGTGATATGATAGATGCTGACCCCCCTCCCCTGTCAGGTACTTTCCACATGTGTGATATGACAGATGCTAACCCGCCGCCCCTATCGGGTACTTTCCACATGTGTGATATCATAGATGTTTCTCTAAGTATTTCACCACCAAAATACAAACTCTTCGTGACAGGCTTGACAGGACACCCTGTCAACCATGCCCACCTGACCCTTCCTTCTCTGGCACACCTCTCACTACTTTTACCCCAGTCTCACAAGAAGAAATTTTCAACACAATCAGATCCATGTCGTTCAAAACCTGCGAACTGGATCCTCTTCCAGGTTCTCTCTACTCCGATTGTCTCCCTACTCTCCTCCCATTCATCACTGACATCATCAACACTTCTTTTCAAACTGGAACTGTCCCAGATTCTTTCAAGTCTGCTATTGTTCACCCTCTCCTCAAGAAACACAATTTAGACCCAAATGAACTGAAAAATTACAGGCCTATCTCTAATCTCTCTTTCTTTCAAAACTCCTTGAAAAGGTCGTCCTCAACCAGCTGAACTCTCACCTGTCTGCCAACAATCTCCTCAATCCTTTCCAGTCAGCCTACCGCCAATGCCATAGCACTGAAACTGCCCTACTACACATTCTCAACAATCTCCTCCTTGCAACTGATACTGGCAAAGTCTCTCTCCTCACACTCCTTGATCTGTCTGCAGCCTTCGATACCATTGACCATGGTATTCTCCTTTCTAGACTTCATCATACTTTTGGCATCTCTGACATTGCTCTCTCCTTTTTCACTTCGTATTTATCAAACAGAAAACAAACTGTTCTCATCAATGGCACTTACTCTCAACCTGCATACCTGACCTGGGGTGTTCCACAAGGATCTGTCCTTGGCCCTGTTCTTTTCACTCTTTATACCTCCCCCCTGTCCACCATCATCAACTCCCACTCTATAAAACACCACTTCTATGCTGATGACATCCAACTTCAAGACAGTGACTCACCTGATAATATACAGCGCCTGTTGACTCGCACCACTGAGTGTTACTCGGACATTAAGAACTGGATGACACACAATAGACTTCAGCTTAATGACGACAAGACAGAAGCTATCCTCATTGGCACCCGTCAGAAACTTTCCCAGCTGCCTCCTCTTTCTCTCCCATTATGTAACACATCAGTCCCAATTTCTGATTCAGCTAAAAACCTTGGTGTCTGCATTGACTCTACCCTGTCCATGAACAACTTTGTTTCTCAAACTGCCAGATCTTGCTACTATCATCTCCATCGTATAAGCCTGATCAGGAAGTATCTCTCTGCTTAGATTTATGTATGTAAGTATGTAAGCATGTATGTATGCATGTATACGCTCATATGTATGTAGGTATGTATGCATGTATACGCTCAGCGCTTAGATTTGATTTTATCAAGATTTTGCGCTATATAAATAAAAATATATTATTATTATTATTATTTATTATTATTATTATTATTATTATTATTATTATTATTATTATTATTATTATTATTATTTAGTATTATTATGTTGACCCCCCTGCCCTGTCGGGTACTTTCCACATGTGTGATATGATAGATGCTGTCCCCCGTCCCCTGTCGGGTACTTTCCTCATGTGTGATATGATAGATGCTGACCCCCTCCCCTGTCAGGTACTTTCCACATGTGTGATATGATAGAGATGTTGACCCCCCTCCCCTGTCAGGTACTTTCCACATGTGTGATATGATAGATGCTGACCACCCTGCCCTGTCGGGTACTTTCCACATGTGTGATATGATAGATGTTGACCCCCCTGCCCTGTCAGGTACTTTCCACATGTGTGATATGATAGAGATGTTGACCCCCCTGCCCTGTCGGGTACTTTCCACATGTGTGATATGATAGATGCTGACCCCCCTCCCCTGTCGGGTACTTTCCACATGTGTGATATGATAGTTGCTGACCCCCCTCCCCTGTCGGGTACTTTCCACATGTGTGATATGATAGATGTTGACCCCCCTGCCCTGTCAGGTACTTTCCACATGTGTGATATGATAGATGCTGACCCCCCTCCCCTGTCAGGTACTTTCCACATGTGTGATATGATAGATGTTGACCCCCCTGCCCTGTCGGGTACTTTCCACATGTGTGATATGATAGATGCTGACCCCCCTCCCCTGTCAGGTACTTTCCACATGTGTGATATGATAGATGCTGACCCCCCTCCCTGTCGGTACTTTCCACATGTGTGATATGATAGATGCTGACCCCCCTCCCCTGTCAGGTACTTTCCACATGTGTGATATGATAGATGCTGACCCCCCTCCCCTGTCGGGTACTTTCCACATGTGTGATATGATAGATGTTGACCCCCTCCCCTGTCAGGTACTTTCCACATGTGTGATATGATAGATGCTGACCCCCCTGCCCTGTCAGGTACTTTCCACATGTGTTGATCCCCCTCCCCTGTCAGGTACTTTCCACATGTGTGGTATGATAGATGCTGACCCCCTCCCCTATTGGGTGCTTTCCACATGTGTAATATGATAGATGTTGACCGCCCTCCCCTGTCAGGTACTTTCCACATGTGTGATATGGTAGATGCTGACCCCCCACCCCCCTGTTGGGTACTTCCCATATGTGTGATATGATAGATGCTGACCCCCCTCCCCTGTCTGGTACTTTCCACATGTGTGATATGATAGAAGCTGACCCCCTCCCCTGTCAGGTACTTTCCACATGTGTGATATGATAGATGCTGACCCCCTCCCCTGTCAGGTACTTTCCACATGTGTGATATGATAGATTCTGACCCCCCTCCCCTGTTGGGGACTTCCCACATGTGTGATATGATAGATGCTGACCCCCCATCCCTGTTGGGTACTTCCGACATGTGCGATATGGTAGATGCTGACCCCCCCACCCCTGTTGGGTACTTCCCACATGTGCGATATGATAGATGCTGACCCCCCACCCCTGTTGGTTACTTCCCACATGTGTGATATGATAAATGCTGACCCCCCCCCCCCCACCCCTGTCGGGTACTTTCCACTTGTGTGACATGATAGATGCTGACCCCCCCCCCACCCCACTCAATCCGCCGTCAGGTACTTTTCATATCAGCGTCATGACAGGTGCCGACACCCATGCCCTGCGCGTACTTACAGATTAGCTACAAGACAGGTGCCTCTAGTTCCTCTAATTGTGTATGGGCACCTGACCCTTTTTTCAGAGTTTGGAAAGGTAAAGCATGAGCAGCGAGGGAGAGGAGATGGGGAGCACTTGCATGATGCTGGCTACTACAGACACTGAGGTCTTTACCACCTCACTCTCTTACGATTTCAGGGTTATGGGTCGACTTTTATCTTTATGTTATCTTTGACTTATTGAAACTTGCGTGGTTGTTGTTGTTACTGTTGTTGTTGTTGTATGTGTGTGATTCTCTCTCTCGTGTGTGTGTGTGTGTGTGTGGTGTGGTGTGTGTGTGTGTGTGTGTGTGTGTGTGTGTGATGTGTGTTGTGTGTGTGTATGTTGTGTGTGTGTGTGTGTGTGTGTGTGTGTTGTGTGTGTGTAGTGTGTTGTGTTGTGTGTGTGTGTGTGTGTGTGTGTGTGTGTTGTGTGTGTTGTGTGTATGTTGTGTGTATGTGTGTGTGTATGTTGTGTTTTGTGTGTGTAGTGTGTGTGTGTGTGTGTGTGTGTGATGTGTGTTTGTGTGTGTGTGTGTGTGTGTGTGTGTGTGTGTTGTGTGTGTATGTGTGTATGTATGTTGTGTTGTGTGTGTGTGTATTGTGTGTGTGTATGTGTGTGTGTACATGTATGTTATGTGGTGTGTGTGTGTGTGTTTGTGTATGTATGTGTGTGTGTATGTTGTGTGTGTGTGTGTGTGTGTGTGTGTGTGTGTGTGTGTGTGTGTGTGTGTGTGTGTGTGTGTGTGGTGTGGTGTGTGTGTGTCTGTGTGCACAGGAACACCAGAGGCTGAATGGGGACATCGAAGAAATGAGGGAATATATCGAAAGCTTGCAGAACAAGATTCGGACACTTAGAAAACAAAAACACGTAATAAACTCATCTGTCTGTCTGTATCTTCGTGTGTATTTGAGTGTTTGACAGTTTTTTAATCTCTGTTATCCGTTTACGTTTATCCTAGTTTATTTATGGCCCATTCCACAAAATCACCTTCGGTTGCATGTTGCACATTGTTAGTTTTTCACACATGAAAAAAGTAGACTCTCCAGTTCATAGTGATACCAAGTTTATTTCTCTACTGTAAGAATTGATGGAGATGATATTCACAGCCTATAAAAGCAAGATCGGTTGTTTTGAGAAAAGCTTCAAGGCTTTTTTAATCACACAACTGGCTGAAATCACTAGCACCAGATCTAAGTCTCAGTGAACTTCTTCGTGCATTGCACATTAGTTTCATACATGAAAAGTAGACTTCATTCATTGTACCAGTTATTCTCTACTGAATAAAATGCAATATAATTGTACAATTTTCATCGTTTTTAATCAACTTTTTCGTGCATTTAATCAACTTTGGTGTCTTTTGTTGATTTATTTTAATGTCAAGATAGTACAAAGCTCAGCAGTATCGAAAACAGGAAAATGTACACTAAAACCATATTTTGTAATTTTGAAGTATACGTAATTCTTTTTTTTTTTTTTAAATATGTGAATGGGAAATGTTAGAATTTACATCTCTGCCCCTCAAACAGCAAAACCCCAAATTTTTACCGTCTAAACTCTGATCACCTTTTCGGATCTCAAGCGCTACTTTGTCTGTGTGACTTATGGGTAGTCTTGTGAGAATGGGTAATGTTCTTTTTTTGTGTGTGTTCTTTGTTTCCTGTTTGTTTTTCTTCGCTTCTGTCTGTTTGTCTGCATCTTTGTGTTTGTCTTTCTGTCTGCACTCCCCTTTGTTTTCTCTCCCTCTGTTGTCATTTCTTTTTGCCTTCAGTGTCTGTCTGTTTATCTGGTCGTCTCTATCTTTCCACTGAAAAGAACTTTAAGTCGTCTCTGTCATTTTTCATGACTGAATGTTGAAAACTTGTCATCTCTGTCTGTCTCATTCTATGGGTAGGATGTTAAAAGGCTGATCGTTTCTGTCTGTCTGTCTTTTTCTATGGCCGGATGTTGAAAAGCTCTAGTCATACTTGTTTGTCTATCTGTCTATCTGTCTGTCTGCCTACCTGTCTCTCGGATGAATATTTAAGAAAACGGTAGCCTAATTGTCTTTGTCTGTCAGTCTCTTTGTAAGGCTGGATGTCAAAAAGCTCTAGTCATCTCTGTTTTGACTATCTGTTTGTCCCTATGGCAGGATATTAATTTAACCCATCTATGCCCAAATTTTTCTTTCTTACCAAAATGTCTCAAAATGTTTGTTTTTATGTCTTATTAACATATCTAACACTCATTTAGACACAAGTTTTGTAAATGTTGATTTTGAGCATAAAATGTTAGCGTCCCTTTTTAGGGACAGCGGGCTCAAGTGGGTAGGGGTTTTTAAACAGCATCACACAGTAAATAGAGGCACTTGTTTCTTTTCAGTTCTTCTTTTATTGTTTCAAAATGAACTTAACACAAAATTAGTTTTTAAAATTCAAATGTTGACAAATTTTCCTCCACCCCACCCACCCCAGCCTTTACCAGTGCAAAATCTCCCCCCCCCCCGCCTCCTTAGTCCCCGTCCCCCGACCCCGACCCTGCACACATATAGACACACACACACACAGTATTTGGGCAAATTGGTGCACAACTCTAAAAACCACTAAACTAATCAAAAGACAAATTAACATGTAAAAAAACTAAAGTGAAATGAATATGTTTGAATCAAAGAAAAATTATTGTCTTTATTCTTTGTTCTCACACCTGCATTACCTTGAATGCTAGAAATGACACAAGAGAAAACGCTTGGCATCGCTAGACAAAGGGAAAAAAACCCTTCCTGGCACATTCACTTTGCTGGGAACTCCCACTAGCGCGTCTGAAACAAGATGAAGCACTTGTCACGCCTACCAGGCACTTCTGGCACCTGCGGTATGTCTTATTTCCACAGTAGCCACGTCTCAGTTGGGTCTTCCATGGCTGGATGATGTGGTCCATCCCTGTCAAAGCGGACCTCAGGGGGCACCCGTTTGCTCACTTTCAGGGTGGGTTGTCTCGGACGACCAGCAGAAGATGCTTGTGTTGCTCTAAGCAGGTAGACCCTGGCTATGGAGCGCCTGATGGTGAGGGATCCTTGGGGCCCAGTAGCTGACGCTGGTGTGGCTCTGTATAGATGCCAAGCCTGCTGGACGCTGACATCAACACAGAAAGCAAACAGCGGCCACCACCACTTCTTTGAACGGACAGAGATCCTGTTTTTGTCGATGTTTTGATCCATCCGATAAACACCCCCCATGGTCTGGTTGTAGTGTTTGACCAAGAATGGCTGCTTTATGTCCACTCGCTGTCGTTCAGCTCAAGACCAACGCTTTGCTGTTTGGACTGGTTCAACTCCTACCTTGTTGGACATTGTGTTGACTACATTGTTGTCGTGCCAGCGCACAACAACCAAACCTGCCTTGGCATCCTTGGCATAGTCAAAGGATCCTCGTTTGGTCTTCTCCATCTCCTTTACAGGCTTCAGTGGGCAGTCTTGCAGTCTGTTAGCGTGGATCGTTCCTGTGCAGACAATGTTTTTCTTGGTGAGGTAGTCGACTACCCGGAGGCTCGTAAACAAGTTGTCAAAGGTAAGGTGGAAGCAACGACCTTCCTCCTGCTGAAGCTCGGCTATCAAATCAACAACCACCGACCCTCCCATGCCAAGACCTGGAACTTCGGTTTGTCGTCCTCTGGCACCTTGGTATGGCTCTGCCTGCAGGAGGTAGTGTTGTCAGTGACCACATCTTGTAGCCGAAGCGAATGGGCTTTCCACGAATGAATTGTTTAGCCCCGTGCCGTCCGTAATATGGAATCATGGACTCATCTATGTATCTATGCTGAGGTTCTGAGTCTTCCAGCTTCTTGAAGTAGAGCAAGAATCTGTCGTTCAACATTGTCAGCAGGTGTCGGACTTTGTTTATTTTGTCTGTAGGATCCAACCTGCTGTTTTCACACACATGAAGGTGCCTCATGAGCTCCTCAAAGCGGTTTTTTGTCATGGCTGCTTTGATGGCGGCATTGCAAACATCATCATCACAACTCCAGAACATCCTCCTCCTGGGAACAGGGCTGTAACCTGAAACAAGAAAAATGGCCAAGAAAACCTTCACCTCTGAAGGAGAGATGGAGAAGGTGGCGTTCGCCTTTCACCTAGCATACTCTTTTGACATTTCAACAGTAAGTCCAGATTTTCTCGCACACCATTTCTCAAAAAAGTTACTGTTGCTCCAGCCATCAGCTGACGTCTGTTCAAGTTTGAAACAGTGCCTCCTTCGTCTTCCTCGCCACTGTCCTCGTCTGTATTGAACCCGACCTCCTCAGGTGGATCAATGCCAATTGTTGCTTCTTGAAAGTCAGCATCATCCTCAAGCATGCTAATGACCTCATGAACTGTGCACCGTCTGAAAAAAACAAACAGGAGAACCCCAAACTATGAAACAATATCACAATACATTGATGAAGTAAGGGAAAAACCCCACCCCATTTGAGCCCGCTGTCCCTAAATAGGGACGCATGTTTACAATAGCATAAAATAAACAATAACAATTTTCTGACAAAAACCAAAAATCCGTTTCTGTATCATTCTATAATAAACACTTTCTCTTCATGAAGATGTATAAAAACTTTAAAAATAAGAAAACTGTATGCTTACCTTTCATGTTGACTCATTGCCCCAAGAAAAAGCACCTCATGAGATGGAAATGGCCACTTCCAGCAAAAACGGCAAGGGCATTCACTGAAAACAACTGCTTCTTTGTGACAATGATTACTTCCATTGTTCGTCTAAAAACAAAAATCTGAACAATAACACGAAAGTTACCGTGGAGGTGGGTTTTATTCTCCGTCCCTAAAAAGGGACAGCGGGCTTAAATGGGTTGAACGCTAGTCGTCTTTGTCTGTCTCTTTCTAAGACTAGACGTTAAAAAGTTCTGCTCCTCTGTCTGTTTGACTCTCTCTACGGTTGAATATTAGAAATCTTTACTCATCCCTGTTCGTCTGTATGTCTCTAATGGCTGGATGCTTTAAAGTTCCAGTCGTCTCTGTCTGTCTCTGCAGCTGATTCGTCTCTGTCTGTCTCTGCAGCTGAATATTAAAACGTCTCGGTCTTCTCCATCTATCTGTTTCTTTCTGTGGCTGAATGCTGATCTAGAATTTGTTTGCGAAGTTCCAGGTTTTATGTGCCTGAGGACTTAAGATCTTCCAGTTGTGTTCATGATTCTTAATTCATGTGAACTTTCCTGTCCCACTTAACACTTTTTGAAGTAGGTTCATCCAGTCACTCAGCATGAAGCTTTGACTGTCTTTTATTCATAGCATTGTCTTCATGCATGGTACTATCATTCTGTTTGGCATTGAAACCCTGTCCAGATTCGTCCCCGATGATTGGGCCCTCAGTATATGTGGTAACGTCTTTTGGGTTTTAAATTCTTTGATTGATGGTTAGTTTGATTTCTGCGTCAGTTTTATCTTCAGTCCTTTTGAGTTTTGTCCTCTGGCGTATGCGTTGTATTGATTCTTCTGACTGTCCCACCCATGATTTTCCACGTTGGAGTCGACTACCTTTTGTTGTTTTGACTCTCTGATACGAGATTTTCAGGGTTTTCCGCTGCTCTGAAGTTTACGTTTGCTTGTTCTACGTAATTGTATTTAAGGAAGGTCAAGCAGGTGCCGCATAGGCTTGGTGGGGTGATTTTTTTGGTTCCAGAATTACTTTCATTGCTTCATTTTGTATTGTGTCTTTTTTTCTTCTAAAACACATCCTTTGATAAGCGTTGTGAGGCCACGTCCACTGTCGATTAAACTCAGTATTACAGCTTGGTGTAGTTGGAAGAGATGGCATTGTTCAATTACTTTGGTTGAGACTGCTTCAAGGATGAACAGGCCTTTTCAACGTCTCAGTTTAGTGGTTTCAACGTGTTTTCTGAAGGTCAGCATTCTGTCAGAGCTGATTTTTAGGAAGCGCAGGTTGTGTGTTTTTTCGAATTTTGGTTTCCAACAGTATAACTGGTGGAATGTCCACTCTGTCATTATCTTCACTGTTACTGCTGTTTATTCTTAAATCAGCCTCCTGTCTCGTTTGGACTTTAAAATGCATTAAGTCATCAAAATTATCTCTGTCTATCTTTGTCTGTCTCAGTATCTGTTTCTCTCTGTGTCTCTGTTTGTCTGTCTGTCTGTCTCTGTCTTTGTCTGTCTCTGTCTCTGTCTGTCTATCTCTGTCTGTCTGTCTCTCTCTTCCTCTCTCGTTCTCTCTCTCTCTTTTTCTGTCTGTCAGTCTCTCTCCCTTTCTACTTCTCACTCTCTCTCTCTTTCTCTCTCTCTCCCTCTCTGTCTTTCCCCCGCCCTCACTCACTGTCTCCCACTCTCTGTCTTTCACAGTTACCAGAGGCATCCCGGACAGGACGCCTGAAGAAAAAAGCGTCAGGGAGGACCGTGCTGTTCACAGAGGACTGCTACACCCAGACCGAGTTTGACGTGGAAGCTGCCAGCAGTGTGTCTGAACTGCCTCCGGCCCAGATCCGTATACCTCGACTCTCTAGGGTAATACATTATGTTTTTATTTTGATTGAGGAATTTTTTTTTTGGCTGCTTCATTTTCTCGCCTCTTCGATAGCATTGATTCCACGTCTCACCCTCAGTTACACATCCATGAAGTGGTCGGAATATGTTCGAAATGTGGATTTTTTTAAATAGAAATCGTTTTCACTTAAGATAACTCTTTTAATTCCCTCACCCTGTCTTCCCATTTCCTGCAGAAAGTTAATGGATAAATTGAGGGAGTGAACACCCCTGTTCTGCCATTTCCTGCAGAAAGTTAGTGGACAGGTTGAGAGAGTGAACGCCCCTGTTCACCCATTTCCTGCAGAAAGTTAGTGGACTCATTCATTTTAAAGTATGACAGCTTTAGAATAACTATTGATAATTGTTTCTCGGTGATATTGCTTGTTTGGAATTCTAACTAACAATTATTCAGTTCGAAGCAAGATAACCTCTAACTAATTATTGATCATTTTCCGAGCGTTTAAACTAATTTTGGTATTATATGTGTTTTGAAAACTAACTGTTTATAAGCATGACAGCTTCAAAATAATTAATGATCCTTGCCTATGCGCATTTTTCCCTTTGAAGAACGAATAGTTCTGTTTCTGTTTACTTCTGACTGTCTCAGTGTCTGTCAGACTGTCTGTCTCTCTGTTTGCTGGTCTCTATGCTGTCAATTTTTGTCCATCGGTACTTTTAACTGTTGTTGTTGTTATATAAAGTGGGGTTTTTTGGCTGTCCCATCTTTTGCATCCCTAAGTCTCATTGATCCAACCCCGCTTATTACGGCTCCGCAACACATCATCATCATCATACTATCATCCATCATCATCATCATCATCATCATCATCTCATCATGACGTGCCCTGTCGCATGGCAGCTGGTGATCATTGCCCTCCATACGAATCCATCCCCTGTCGCTGCAAGTACGTCTCCCACCCTCTCTGTGTGTCCTCAGCCGCCCTACAAGTCCGTCCAATATTTTCTCCCTGGGTCTATCTGGTGCTCTCTTTCCCTCTGCAACACATCACTAACCCCAAATTCATTCAGTCGTCGCCCTAGTGCCAGGAAGCCCACGGGAACCACAGACATCAAACCTTCTACGTGGGCTGGCTGGTTCTTTTGACAAAGCCATGGACTCAAAGATCTGATATCTCGAGTTCAACCCCAGCCTGCAACATTAAACTGGCTTGTACGCTGCCCATCTTAATGTTTCCATCGTTCTGGTGGTGTCAGCTTTTAGTATTTCAAAAGTCCCTTCTCCCCTCCTCCGCGATTTCAATATCTTACCAGGCATGGGGTTTTGCGCGTACTTAGGGAGTCTGCTAGATAATCCTTGGCAGATTTAGGTTGAGCACATATGGAATCGTCCAAGTGCGATAATCCCTCTTGAACAAGCTCCAAAGTCCTATCATAAGGCCATCAAACAGAGGCAGTTCGTTAGAGTTCAACAGTGCCTGTTCTGATCTAACTTACTAAGGACATGCCTACTGAGCCCCCCCCCCCACTACTAACGACAGTAATCACACTCAGTCGCTGAGTCAGATCGAGTGACAGACCCCACTCCACCCCCAGCCCCATCCGTCTACTTGTGTCTTTCCTGTATCTGTCTGTCATGAGATCCAATCTCATAGTGTCTGATCTGTTCTTTGATGTATTTTCTAATTGATAATTCCTAGACTTAGAGAGGTATATAATATTTTGCTTATGAATCAGTTGAAGAAGTACATGACATGCACTGTCTATATTGGACAGTTAGTGAAAATGTTCGGTAGCTTTAGTGTTTAGTGTCTATTTAACGATTCAAGGAAAAAATATATAGTTTTTGGGTACTTCGTTTCTTGATTTAAGATATCATATAATCGCATTTGTATGGACAAAACACCGCAAATACGTACAAAATAAATAACTCCTTTAGCTGAAGACAGACTGACATAGCAGAAAACTGTCAATCACTCGTCAGATCCGAACTCCACCCCATCATTCACAAAAACAAAAAAAACAAAAAAATCAGTTCAAAACTTCAAAGATTGGAAAACAAACCAATCATCTCAAAAAACAAACCAATCATCTGTCAGTTCAACTTTTCGCCAGAAGAAGAAATTAATCACACATGGGACATTAGTTTAAAACTGTATCACCAGACAACAAACCAATCACTTATTATTTAGAAATTTCATCATTCCAGGAAGCAAATCAATCTCCGTATCACTGAGCATCCTGCTCCACCAGAAGACATAGTAATCGCCACATCGGTCTGAAACTAAAGACATACGAGTTCGTATGGAGCATCCAGGCAGACACATTGATGATATACTAACATCCAGGCACATGACATATACGAACATCCAGGCAGACAAGCTGATGACATATGAACATCCAGGCAGATAAACTGATAACATACTAACATCCAGGCAGACAAACTGATGACATACTAACATCCAGGCAGATGACATACTAACATCAAAGCAGACAAACTGATGACATACTAACATCCAGGCAGATGACATACTAGCATCCAACCAGACAAACTGATGACATACTAACATCCAGGCAGACAAGCAGATGACCTAATAACATCCAGGCAGATGGCATACAAACATCGAGGCTGATGCCATACTAACATCCAGGCAGATGACATACTAACATCCAGGCAGATGACATACAAACATCCAGGCAGATGACATACTAACATTCAGGCTGATGACATACTAACATCCAGGCAGATGACATACTAACATTCAGGCTGATGACATACTAATATCCAGGCAGATGACATACTAACATCCAGGCAGATGACATACAAACATCCAGGCAGATGCCATACTAACATCCAGGCAGATGACATACTAACATCCAGGCAGATGCCATACTATACAAACATACCAGGCAAATGACATACTAACATCCAAGCAGACAGGCTGGTGACATACTAACATCCAGGCAGATGACATGCTAACATCCAGGCAGATGGCATACTAACATCCAGGCAGCCAGGCTGATGACATACAAACATCCAGGCAGATGACATACTAACATCCAGGCAGACAAGCAGATGCCATACCAATATCCAGACAGGCAAGCTGATGGCATAATAACATCCAGGCAGATGACATACAGAAATTCAGGCAGATGCCATGCTAACATCCAGGCAGACAAGCTGATGCCTCACTAACATCTAGGCAGACACGCTGATGGCATACTAACATCCAGGCTGATGACATACTAACATCCAGGCAGATGACATACAAACATCCAGGCAGATGACATACAAACATCCAGGCAGATGACATATTAACATTCAGGCTGATGACATACTAACATCCTGGTAGATGACATACTAACATTCAGGCTGATGACATACTAGTATCCAGGCAGATGACATACTAACATCCAGGCAGATGACTTACTAACATCCAGGCAGACAAGCTAATGACATATTAACAACCAGGCAGATGACATACTAACATCCAGGCAGATGACTTATTAACATCCAGGCAGACAAGCTAATGACATACTAGCATCCAGGCAGATATGCTGATGATACACTAACACCCAGGCAGACAAGCTGGTGACATATGAACATCCAGGGTGATGATACACTAACATCCAGGCAGATGACATACTAACATCCAGGCAGATGACATACTAACATCCAGGCAGATGACATACTAACATCCAGACAAGCTGATGACATACTTACATCCAGGCAGATGACATACTAACATCCAGGTAGATGACATAATAACATCCAGGCAGATGACATACTAACATCCAGGCAGATGACATACTAACATCCAGGCAGATGACATACTAACATCCAGGCAGATGACATACTAGCATCCAGTTGGACAAACTGATGACATAGTAACATCCAGACAGATGACATACTGACATCCAGACAATTGACAACATACTAACATCCAGGCAGACACACTGACATACTAACATCCAGGCAGACAAACTGATGACATACTAACATTCAGGCAGATGACATACTATCATCCAGGCTGATGACATACTAACATCCAGGCAGACAAACTGACATACTAACATCCAGGCGGACAAACTGATGACATAGTAACATCCAAACAGATGACATACATGTACTGACATCCAGACAAACTGACGACATACTAACATCCAGGCAGACACACTGACATACTAACATCCAGGCAGAGACAAACTAGATAGCCATACTAACATCCAGGCAGATGACATACTAACATCCATGCAGATGACATACTAACATCCACGCAGAAAAAGTGATGACATACTAACATCCAGGCAGATTACATACTAACATCCAAGCAGACAAACTGATAACATACTAGTTAGTAGGGAGACAAACGGACGATATATTAATTTGTAGGAGGACAAACTGATGGCATACTAACATCCAGGCAGGTGACATACTTACATCCAGGCAGGTGACATACTAACATCCAGGCAGGTGACATACTAACATCCAGGCAGATGACACACTTATATCCAGGCATACAAACTGATGGCATACTAACTTGTAGACAGACAAACTGATGACCTAACAACTTGTAGGCAGACAAACTGATGGCATACTAACTTGTAGACAGACAAACTGATGACCTAACAACTTGTAAACAGACAAACTGATGGCATACTAACTTGTAGACAGACAAACTGATGACCTAACAACTTGTAGGCAGACAAACTGATGACCTAACAACTTGTAAACAGACAAACTGATGGCGTATTAACTTGTAGACAGACAAACTGATGACTAACAACTTGTAGACAGACAAACTGATGACTAACAACTTGTAGACAGACAAACTGATGGCGTATTAACTTGTAGACAGACAAACTGATGACTAACAACTTGTAAACAGACAAACTGATGGCCTAACAACTTGTAGACAGACAAACTGATGACCTAACAACTTGTAAACAGACAAACTGATGACCTAACAACTTGTAGGCAGACAAACTGATGACCTAACTTGTAGACAGATAAACTGATGACCTAACAACTTGTAGACAGACAAACTGATGACCTAACAACTTGTAGACAGACAAACTGATGACCTAACAACTTGTAAACAGACAAACTGATGACCTAACAACTTGTAAACAGACAAACTGATGACCTAACAACTTGTAGACAGACAAACTGATGACCTAACAACTTGTAGACAGACAAACTGATGACCTAACAACTTGTAGACAGACAAACTGATGACCTAACAACTTGTAGACAGACAAACTGATGACCTAACTTGTAGACAGACAAACTGATGACCTAACAACTTGTAGACAGACAAACTGATGACCTAACAACTTGTAGACAGACAAACTGATGACCTAACAACTTGTAAACAGACAAACTGATGACCTATCAACTTGTAAACAGACAAACTGATGACCTAACAACTTGTAGACAGACAAACTGATGACCTAACAACTTGTAAACAGACAAACTGATGGCATACTAACTTGTAGACAGACAAACTGATGACCTAACAACTTGTGGACAGACAAACTGATGGCATACTAACTTGTAGGCAGACAAACTGATGGCGTACTAACTTGTAGACAGACACACTGATGGCGTACTAACTTGTAGGCATACAAACTGATGGCGTACTAACTTGTAGACAGACAAATTGATGACCTAACAACTTGTAGACAGACAAACTGATGGCGTACTAACTTGTAGGCAGACAAACTGATGGCGTACTAACTTGTAGGCAGACAAACTGATGGCATACTAACTTGTAGACAGACAAACTGATGGCGTACTAACTTGTAGACAGACACACTGATGGCGTACTAACTTGTAGGCATACAAACTGATGGCATACTAACTTGTAGACAGACACACTGATGGCGTACTAACTTGTAGGCATACAAACTGATGGCGTACTAACTTGTGGACAGACAAACTGATTGTGTACTAACTTGTAGGCATACAAACTGATGGTGTACTATCTTGTGGACAGACAAACTGATGGCGTACTAACTTGTAGGCAGAGAAACTGATGGCGTACTAACTTGTAGACAGACACACTGATGGCGTACTAACTTGTAGACAGACAAACTGATGGCGTACTATCTTTTAGACAGACACACTGATGGCGTACTAACTTGTAGACAGACAAACTGATGACCTAACAACTTGTAGGCAGACAAACTGATGGTGTACTAACTTGTAAACAGACAAACTGATGACCTAACAACTTGTAGGCAGACAAACTGATGACCTAACAACTTGTAGACAGATAAACTGATGACCTAACAACTTGTAGACAGACAAACTGATGACCTAACAACTTGTAAACAGACAAACTGATGACCTAACAACTTGTAAACAGACAAACTGATGACCTAACAACTTGTAAACAGACAAACTGATGACCTAACAACTTGTAAACAAACTGATGACCTAACAACTTGTAGACAGACAAACTGATGACCTAACAACTTGTAAACAGACAAACTGATGACCTAACAACTTGTAAACAGACAAACTGATGACCTAACAACTTGTAAACAGACAAACTGATGACCTAACAACTTGTAAACAGACAAACTGATGACCTAACAACTTGTAGACAGACAAACTGATGACCTAACAACTTGTAGACAGACAAACTGATGGCGTACTAACTTGTAGGCAGACAAACTGATGCGTACTAACTTGTAGACAGACAAACTGATGGCCTACTAACTTGTAGACAGACAAACTGATGCGTACTAACTTGTAGACAGACAAACTGATGCTTATTAACTTGTAGGCAGACAAACTGATGGCATACTAACTTGTAGGCAGACAAACTGATGACCTAACAACTTGTAGACAGACAAACTGATGACCTAACAACTTGTAGGCAGACAAACTGATGGCGTACTAACTTGTAGTCAGACACACTGATGGCGTACTAACTTGTAGACAGACAAACTGATGGCGTACTAACTTGTAGGCAGACAAACTGAAGGTGTACTAACTTGTAGACAGACAAACTGATGGCGTACTAACTTGTAGGCAGACAAACTGATGGCGTACTAACTTGTGGACATACAAACTGATGGTGTACTAACTTGTAGACAGACAAACTGATGACCTAACAACTTGTAGGCAGACAAACTGATTGTGTACTAACTTGTAGGCAGAAAGCCTAGCAGGAGAACTTGGTAGTGACGAGGAAAAGAGACGACCACAACGTTCTTCCTCTCAACTTTATCCCTCACGTTCGCGTTCATCATCCCACGAGGTAGAACAAGCGGCCGCTAAAAGAAAAGGTGCTCGAAGACCTGAAAAAGACCGCACAGATAAAAAGTCCAGAGCACCAGGGACCTTAAGCACGAAGGAGCTGGAAGAAGTCACTCCAAATAAGAATGTTAGGCTGCTGCAGTATGCGACACCCGAAGAGGCGGCGATGGACATTGAGGAGGGGAGGAGGATGTATGCTATGCACCGATTGGCCAAGAAAGGCATCATCACTGACGAAAGTGACCGCAAACACGGCTTGGAGTCTGTGAGTTTGTTCAGTGGTGCTGGGGTTGGTTGGTTGGTTGGTTGGTTGGATGGTTGGTTGGTTGATTGGGTCGGTTGGTTGTTCGGTTGGTTGGTTTGTCCTGGGTAGCTGGCTGTTTTGGATGACTAGGCTGGTTGGTTGCTTTTTCTGATATGACAAATTCCTGGCTTTTAGTTCTAAATGAAACGAATTTATCTTTTTGCTGGACGTTAGGACGGTGACATCCTTATTTCCAATCTTTTGATCTTTTGTAAAACTCTGCGGACCTTTCTTTTCCTAGTAGATTTTCATGCTTTACTCTAAGCACACACTTCCCAAACAAAAAGAAAATCAGAAACAAAATATTTTACAATGCCCATGTCCAGTCACATGTTACTGACTATTGCATCAACGGCATGGGGTAGTTTCAGCCAAGTTCTAATAGATAGAGAACAGAAATTCATCGCAATAGAAAAAAAGTCCTCGCAATAGAAAAACGGGAGTTCCCTTGCAATAGAAAAAAAAAAGAATTCCTGGAAATAGAAGAAAGAAATTCCTCACAATGGAAAAAAAGGAATTCCTCGCAATAGAAAAAAAGGAATTCATTGCGGAGGAAAAAAGAAAGTCAAAAACTGTTACCTCATTTAACAAAATATTTTTTTTATTTATCTTTCTTGATATAGGTATTTACCCGGTGTCAAATATACTACACATTTTCAAGAAAGAATATTAATCTTTCAAGACCAAAATGAAACATTAAACAATTCCATCTCTAATGTTGATCTGATCTCTAGAATATCTTACCTACCCCACATCAAGTCATGGACATTATTGGGCGGCTTTTAACGAAAGCCTCATGAACATTTCATCGAAACAACATAGATAATTATTGTATTTAAAACTCTCTTCTGCGTATCCAATACTAGTGAAACTTCTAACCTGTCTCATCATTTCATGCAGGTCCTTTTCATCCTTTGCTCTAACTAAGCTTTTGTCTTTTACGTTAGTTGAAGTACCAAATCTCTCTGTGTCTCTCTGTGTGTCTCTCTCTGTCTCTCTATCTCTGTCTCTGTATATATACACACATATATCATTCTCTCTGTATCTCTCTCTCTCTCTCTTTCTTTCTCGACCCCCTGTGTCTCTTTACATACCTACCCCTTCTTCTCAGTCTCTAAGTTATGTCCACTCCCCTAATTTGAAATGCCCATGGTTTCACATTTTCTTAGCCTCATCTGTACTAACGCTTACATGTCTATATATAACGCAACATGCAAATCTGTTTCTGTGCAGTGGCCATTTGGTCATAAGTTACTATTCCTTCCTCCCTCCCGCTTTGTTTTTATTGTTTGTTGTTGGTGTTGTTTTTAATACTTCTATGCTTGTTTTTCTTTGTTCGTATGTTTGTAATCCTTTTACCGTTAAAAGACTATTTCTTTAGCTTTAACTGACGCGTTGCGTGTTGTGTTTATGTTTGTATACTAATATTCAGCTGTGTTTCGAATGGCAAGGACTAGCTGTCAGATTAATACAACGGGACCTAACGCTACTAACTCTGAGTTATGTGATAAAGTGTATTCAAGCTGACTGAGATGGGTGGGTGGGGAAAAGATTTCAATTTTCCTCGTGATCGTCGTTGTTGTCATGCTTGTTGCAATCTTTGTCTTCTTCTTCCTCTTGTTGTTTATTCTTTATCAAGCGATCGATGGCTTTGTTCAGTAATTATGTCTGTCTCGCGTAAATCTCTTAATGCAAAGGTGGCGATAGAATCGCCAAATCTAGCTCTGCCTTTGGAAAGCTGATCGAGACATAGTGGCAGGACCATGATGTGATATCAGGCTCACGACAAAAGTGCTGTGTACAGAGCTTATAGCCCAGAACAGCCATGACAGGACCATAAAGATTGCTATGTGCAGGATGCTGTGTACAGAGTTTATAGCCCAGAACAGCCATGACAGGACCATAAAGATTGCTATGTGCAGGATGCTGTGTACAGAGCTTATAGCCCAGAACAGCCATGACAGGACCATAAAGATTGCTATGTGCAGGATGCTGTGTACAGAGTTTATAGCCCAGAACAGCCATGGCAGGACCATAAAGATTGCTATGTGCAGGATGCTGTGTACAGAGTTTATAGCCCAGAACAGCCATGGCAGGACCATAAAGATTGCTATGTGCAGGATGCTGTGTACAGAGTTTATAGCCCAGAACAGCCATGGCAGGACCATAAAGATTGCTATGTACAGGATGCTGTGTACAGAGTTTATAGCCCAGAACAGCCATGGCAGGACCATAAAGATTGCTATGTGCAGGATGCTGTGTACAGAGTTTATAGCCCAGAACAGCCATGGCAGGACCATAAAGATTGCTATGTGCAGGATGCTGTGTACAGAGTTTATAGCCCAGAACAGCCATGGCAGGACCATAAAGATTGCTATGTGCAGGATGCTGTGTACAGAGTTTATAGCCCAGAACAGCCATGGCAGGACCATAAAGATTGCTATGTGCAGGATGCTGTGTACAGAGTTTATAGCCCAGAACAGCCATGGCAGGACCATAAAGATTGCTATGTGCAGGATGCTGTGTACAGAGTTTATAGCCCAGAACAGCCATGGCAGGACCATAAAGATTGCTATGTGCAGGATGCTGTGTACAGAGCTTATAGCCCAGAACAGCCATGGCAGGACATAAAGATTGCTATGTGCAGGATGCTGTGTACAGAGTTTATAGCCCAGAACAGCCGTGGCAGGACCATAAAGATTGCTATGTGCAGGATGCTATGTACAGAGCTTATAGCCCAGAACAGCCGTGGCAGGACCACATAGATTGCTATGTACAGGATGCTATGTACAGAGCTTATAGCCCAGAACAGCCGTGGCAGGACCACATAGATTGCTATGTACAGGATGCTATGTACAGAGCTTATAGCCCAGAACAGCTGTGGCAGGACCACATAGATTGCTATGTACAGGATGCTGTTTGCAGAGCTTGTAGCCCAGAACAGCCGTGGCAGGACCATAAAGATTGCTATGTACAGGATGCTGTTTGCAGAGTTTATAGCCCAGAACAGCCGTGGCAGGACCATAAAGATTGCTATGTACAGGATGCTATGTACAGAGCTTATAGCCCAAAACAGCCGTGGCAGGACCATAAAGATTGCTATGTACAGGGTGCTGTTTGCAGAGTTTATAGCCCAGAACAGCCGTGGCAGGACCATAACAATTGCTATGTACCGGATGCTGTTTGCAGAGTTTATAGCCCAGAACAGCCGTGGCAGGACCATAAAGATTGCTATGTACAGGATGCTATGTGCAGAGCTTATAGCCCAGAACAGCCGTGGCAGGACCATAAAGATTGCTATGTACAGGATGCTATGTGCAGAGCTTATAGCCCAGAACAGCCGTGGCAGGACCATAAAGATTGCTATGTACAGGATGCTATGTACAGAGCTTATAGCCCAGAACAGCCGTGGCAGGACCACATAGATTGCTATGTACAGGATGCTGTGTACAGAGTTTATAGCCCAGAACAGCCATGGCAGGACCATAAAGATTGCTATGTGCAGGATGCTGTGTACAGAGCTTATAGCCCAGAACAGCCATGGCAGGACATAAAGATTGCTATGTGCAGGATGCTGTGTACAGAGTTTATAGCCCAGAACAGCCGTGGCAGGACCATAAAGATTGCTATGTGCAGGATGCTATGTACAGAGCTTATAGCCCAGAACAGCCGTGGCAGGACCACATAGATTGCTATGTACAGGATGCTATGTACAGAGCTTATAGCCCAGAACAGCCGTGGCAGGACCACATAGATTGCTATGTACAGGATGCTATGTACAGAGCTTATAGCCCAGAACAGCCGTGGCAGGACCACATAGATTGCTATGTACAGGATGCTATGTACAGAGCTTATAGCCCAGAACAGCCGTGGCAGGACCATAAAGATTGCTATGTACAGGATGCTATGTACAGAGCTTATAGCCCAGAACAGCTGTGGCAGGACCACATAGATTGCTATGTACAGGATGCTGTTTGCAGAGCTTGTAGCCCAGAACAGCCGTGGCAGGACCATAAAGATTGCTATGTACAGGATGCTGTTTGCAGAGTTTATAGCCCAGAACAGCCGTGGCAGGACCATAAAGATTGCTATGTACAGGATGCTATGTACAGAGCTTATAGCCCAAAACAGCCGTGGCAGGACCATAAAGATTGCTATGTACAGGGTGCTGTTTGCAGAGTTTATAGCCCAGAACAGCCGTGGCAGGACCATAACAATTGCTATGTACCGGATGCTGTTTGCAGAGTTTATAGCCCAGAACAGCCGTGGCAGGACCATAAAGATTGCTATGTACAGGATGCTATGTGCAGAGCTTATAGCCCAGAACAGCCGTGGCAGGACCATAAAGATTGCTATGTACAGGATGCTATGTGCAGAGCTTATAGCCCAGAACAGCCGTGGCAGGACCATAAAGATTGCTATGTACAGGATGCTGTTTGCAGAGCTTGTAGCCCAGAACAGCGTGGCAGGACCATGGCTTGATATTTGACTCACCAGTAAGATTGCTGTGTACAGAACTATAGCCCAGAATAGCCTACAACAGAGTAAACTGACGACAGCAGTGCACGCAGGACACAATTTCGACTCCCGCA
>JAPXFY010000021.1:46468476-46470976 GCA_030674185.1 Monoplex corrugatus | reverse complement strand
ACTTATTGATCTCCTTCCTGACTCCCTACCATACCCCAACTCAACGCCCATACCGGTTACAGGATAAGATGGTTCTTTTTCTTCTTTTCGTTCGCCTTCACGCTTAGAGTTTAGTCAGGAGGTCGGCATAGCACGCCGTGCAGCTTCTACTGCAGGCTTAGGGATGTCGGTCAGATGTCCTCCCTCAGCCACCGGCAGCTTTCACAGTCCTGGAGAATGCATTCTGCTCTCTGGTCAGCTACTCCACATGGACAATGGGAGAGGGGGAGAGGAATAAGATGATGATGATAATGATTATGGTGCTGATGATGATGATAATGATAGCGATGATAACAACAACGATGATGATGATGGTGGTGGTGGTGATCGTGGTGGTGGTAGCGATGATGATGATGATAATGAAAACAGCACTGATAACAGTTGATAACAAAGATGACGATGACGGCGATGACGATGATGCTGATATTAAAAGAAAACAACATGTCCATGTTTACAGGCGTGATGTGGAGGTGACAAACCGTTCTCGCGAAGAGCACCAGTGTAAGTTCGTGTGTGCCACGAGACCACCAACAACATGGTCATCATGGAGGACCTGGTCTGTGTTCCCTTACTCCATCTGTACCTTAATCTGTTTCAATGATCATTTTTTGTTTCATATGATTTCATATCAATGCATTTTGTTTTATTCCTCTGTGTGTGTCACAATACAAATGTCATCACCCGAAGTTTCAGTTTCAGTTTGTTTCTCAAGATGACGTCTCATTTCATATGCACTAACGTCACAGGTGCCACGTGTATGGTGACCGTGGCACATGCCTTAACTCTATTGTGACTGCACTTGCCACAGCTGAGCTCTTCTGCTGGTCTAGGGCTGCCACAGTGAAATCACTGAGAACCGGGTGCAAGTGAACTTATCCATCGATTTTAGACAAAGAAACCGGCAAAACGTAGCTGAAGCGTTCAACGGAAGTTCCCTCCACAAGGGAAGCAACTGCCAACTACTAAATCATTAGCATAACAAAAGTAGAGGGAGTTATATACCCTAGACCGTCTGTTACTATGATTGAAGTAACCTGTCCTCAGTGAGAGCTCAGCTATTATTTCAATCGAAGTAGCCCGTCGTCAAAGAGTTAAGCCTGCACATAAACCCATGAGCTTGGCATGGGGGCTCATCTGGGCTTGTCACCCTGAAGGAGGTGTTTTATGTTGCACTTCTCTCCTTAAGATTTGCCTTAGCGATATATTTTCTTTCTGTCTGTGACGAAAATGAGGTATCAGGATTTTATGGGGGTGTTTCTGAGGGATCTTAATCCTTTGATTCCCGCACATTATCTACCAACTGCAAAAACATAACTCTTTGACACCCTCACCCTGTCCACCAACTTCCTGCAAGAAGCTGGTGGATTGGGTGAGGGTATCAAAGGGTTAAGTTTTTGCTTCGCTAGCATGGGTTGACAATACAGGATGCTGGTGGGCAGGGTGCTGGAGTCAAAGGGTTAAACCAAATTTGGGTTAAAAGTGTTTGTTTCATCAAGCACTGTCAATTTACATTAAAACCGATGTCATCAATGTTTCCTATTCCTTTCACTTTCATTTGCTCAGCATGGTTATAATTTGTTTTCTTTGTTTCTTGTGCTTCTTTCTTTCAATCATTATAACAACTACCTTGTCAGTGTTCTTGTCGATTCGACGTTTATTAATCTGACAATAATTAGTAGTTGAATTGAAATATGCCTCTCTCGCACATACAGGTAGCAAAGACAAATCGAGTACTGCTACTATTACTATTACCACTTCTAGTCATATTACAACTAGTACTAGTCTGCCTCCTCCTACTACTGTTACAATTACTAGTATACATACTGTTACTACTACTAGTACTCCTTCTCCTCCTCCTCCTCCTACTATTATATAGCGCAACATCCCGGGAAATAGGATTCTTCTGCGCTTTAAAGAGAATAGTTTATGTAAAAACAAAAGTACATCAAGAAATCGGTGATGTAAGCATGAAATGACACAGAACGAGAACACCACCTTACTGGTCGTGATGGTGATCATGACGGTGACCAGCCTGCAATAACCTTCCTTTGTGTTCCTCCCTCTTTCCTCCCTTCTTCACGTCTGTCCTCTCTTCTCTGTTCCGTTATTTTTTCTGTTATTTCTTTCTCTTCTTCTTCTTCTCTTGTCTGTCTGTCTGTCTCTCTCTCTCTCTCTGTTGTGTGTGTGTGTGTGTCTCTCTCTCTCTTTGCTTTCTGTCATTTCTGCCTGTCATTTTCTACCTTGTTGGTCCATTCACTTTTACGTGTTCGATAAATTCTGCAGGTACTTTCTCTTAGGATTGTTAATTGGGCACATGTATTAAGTGCATATTTGGTCCTACGGAAATGAGATATGTGGAAGCAATTTTTAGGTAATTTGGCCCGATTTTTATATATGCTTTTGTGTCCTTAGTTATGTTTAAATTTGTCTTCAGGTATGTTCTTTTTTTTTAAAAATTAAC
>JAPXFY010000021.1:46460976-46463476 GCA_030674185.1 Monoplex corrugatus | reverse complement strand
CCAGAAGACAGCAACAGATGGAGAGCATCCGGAGGGAGAAAAGGAAGCTTAAAAAGCGAATGAAAACTGCATCAGAATTCGAGAAGCAAGGGCTCCTGGAACTCTGGAAAGATCTGAAGGCCAAACACAATGCTCTCAGCAAAGTGGAATCAGCAAGGCGAAGAAAGAGCAAAAAGAAGAAGACTCAAGATCGTTTCTTCAAAGATATGATCCAGCTGGCTCTTGAAATGTATCACATCCCAGAAAACATCCGAACAATGCTGAGGAAGTATTTCCAAGGGTTCTCAATGCGGTTCTCTACCAAAGAATACACCACGGACTGGATAGACCTAGAGGTGGACATTGCAATGGGCTGTGCAATCTCTCCCATACTGTTCGTGTTGGCAATGGAAGTCATCTTGAAAGCTGCAATGAAGAGTTCAGGTCCAGTGAATCTGGGAGATGGATACCAGATGCCTCCTCTGAAAGCTTTCATGGATGACACAACAGTCTTGTCCACGGATGAGGAAGAGACACACCGAATCTTAAAGCAGCTGGATGAGCTGGTGGCCTCTTCAAGAATAAGGTTCAAACCTAAGAAATCCCGAAGTCTCTCACTGCGAAAAGGAAAAGTGGCAGATTCAGTCAAATTCATGGTAGCCAACCAAGCCATCCCCACTGTCACAGAAAAGCCAGTAAAAAGTCTCGGAAGATGGTATGATGACTCCCTGAAAGACACACAAAGGGGATGTGAAACCAAGCAAACAGCAGAAGAAGGCCTGAAGAAAATAGATAACTGCGGACTGCCAGGCAAATACAAAGTCTGGTGTCTACAGTTCATGCTGATACCAAAGCTGCTGTGGCCACTGCTAATCTATGACATTTGCACCAGCACAGTCGAAGCAATGGAAGCCAAAATCAACAAATACACAAGAAAATGGCTCGGTGTCCCACCTGGTCTCACTGATGTTGCATTCTACTGTCGTCAAGCAATGCTGAAGCTACCTCTTAAATCCATAGTGGAGGAATACAAAGTTGGAAAAGCAAGACTGTTGAGCATGCTGGAGGAATCGGAAGACAATATCGTGAGATCAGTTCATCCAAAGGTGAGAACTGGCAGAAAGTGGAAAGTCCAAGAGGCTGTAAACAATGCCAAGAGAAACCTCAGCATCAAAGAAATAATTGGACACACGCAAACCAACAGACAGGGACTGGGAGCAACAAAAATGCAGTGGTGGTCCAAAGCCAAAGGGAAGGAAAAAAGAGACATGATCATACAGGAGTTGAAGGAAGAAGAAGATGTCAAAAGAGTGCAGAAGGCAGTCCAGCAAGGTCAACAGGGGCAATGGACAACATGGGACAGTGCACTCCAAAGAAGTCTCAGCTGGAACGATATGTGGCACATGGCTCCTCTAAGGATAAGCTTCCTCCTCAGTTCTGTATATGACCTGCTCCCCTCGAATGCAAACTTAGTGAAATGGGGGAAATCAGACGACCCAGCATGTCCGCTCTGTCAGAAGAAACAAACAGTGGAACATGTCCTAAGCTCTTGCAAAGTAGCGCTAGCCCAAGGAAGGTATACATGGAGGCACAACCAAGTTCTGAAAGTGATCACAGATGTGGTTAGCGAAAAAACCATGACCCCAAACGCACCAATTGCTATGACAACGTTCTACAAAGCAGGAGGGAAACAGGTCTGGCCCGAAAGTGCTACGACAACCAGCACATTGCCAAAGGGTCTTCTGGATGGAGCAGTAGACTGGGAGTGTACAGCAGACCTCCCAGAGTGGAGAAATTACCCAGATGTCATCAGCAAGACAGGCATGAGACCAGACATCGCTCTCCACTCTGACTCCTCGAAACAAGTGATTCTGATAGAACTCACTGTGCCATACGAAAGCAGAATGGAAGAAGCACATATCTACAAGACCGAAAAATACGCCGGTCTTGCCAGCACCCTGAAGAAAGCAGGTCTGCGGGTCAAAATCTTCGCCATAGAGGTCGGGGCAAGAGGGTTTGTGGGCACCTCCGCTTATGATCTCATGAAACAACTCGCCATTTCTGGGAAGAAGAGGACTAGAGCCCTTAAAGCGATGGCAGAGGCAGCAGAAAGGAGCTCAAGCTGGATCTGGGCAAGGAGGAACCAAAAGTGAACTTCATAAGGACTAAATTCCCTACAGATGATGTGTGCCCCGTTAGCACATTGGTAAAACCGCGTACCGCAGTTCTGAAGCGCAGAATCGCCCAGGTTCGCTCCCCGGCGTGGGAAAAAAAAAAAAAAAAAAAAAAAAAAATAGACAACAGCAGAAGGGCATCCAGGAGTCATGACCTGGATGTGGCCCGGCCCCCCGAGAGTGTAAGGAATTCAGGGCCGAAACACTTGTCTAAAGGGGGTTACTTCTCTGAAGACCTTCTGTTGTCTAGCTCTCCCTAGAGTTTCTTTCTACTTACGTACTTTCTTTTAGGATTGATAATTGGGTACTTACATGTTTTAAGTGCATTTGTGGCTTTCGGGAAATGA
>JAPXFY010000021.1:46438476-46455976 GCA_030674185.1 Monoplex corrugatus | reverse complement strand
GTTTGATTCCGTCTTAACCGTTTGATTCCCTTACCTTTCCACCAGCATTTTGCGTTGCCAACCGTGCTAGCAAAGCGAAAATGTAACTGTTTGATTCTGTATTGCTGTGTTCCTGAAACCTTTCTGTACATGTACCTGTGTTCGTGAAACTCTCTGTTTGTCTATATTGCTGTGTTCCTGAAACCTGTCTGTACATGTACCTGTGTTCGTGAAACCTCTCTGTCTGTCTGTTGTGCTGTGTTCCTGAAGCCTGTCTGTCTGTGTACATGTGTTCGTGAAACCTCTCTGTCTGTTCTGTAGTGCTGTGTTCCTGAAGCCTGTCTGTCTGTGTACATGTGTTCGTCGAAACCTGTCTGTCTGTTCTGTAGTGCTGTGTTCCTGAAGCCTGTCTGTCTGTGTACATGTGTTCGCGAAACCTGTCTGTCTGTCTGTAGTGCTGTGTTCCTGAAGCCTGTCTGTCTGTGTACATGTGTTCGCGAAACCTGTCTGTCTGTCTGTAGTGCTGTGTTCCTGAAGCCTGTCTGTCTGTGTACATGTGTTCGCGAAACCTGTCTATCTGTCTGTAGTGCTGTGTTCCTGAAGCCTTTCTGTCTATGAACATGTGTTCGTGAAACCTTCTGTGTGTCTGTATGCTGTGTTCCTGAAGCCTGTCTGTCTGTGTACATGTGTTCGCGAAACCTGTCTGTCTGTCTGTAGTGCTGTGTTCCTGAAGCCTGTCTGTCTGTGTACATGTGTTCGTGAAACCTCTCTGTCTGTGTGTCTGTAGTGCTGTGTTCCTGAAGCCTGTCTGTCTGTGTACATGTGTTCGTGAAACCTCTGTCTGTGTGTCTGTAGTGCTGTGTTCCTGAAGCCTGTCTGTCTGTGTACATGTGTTCGCGAAACCTCTCTGTCTGTCTGTAGTGCTGTGTTCCTGAAACCTTTCTGTTTGACATGTGTTCGTGAAACCTCTCTGTGGGTCTGTAGTGCTGTGTTCCTGAAGCCTGTCTGTCTGTGTACATGTGTTCGCGAAACCTGTCTGTCTGTCTGTAGTGCTGTGTTCCTGAAGCCTGTCTGTCTGTGTACATGTGTTCGCGAAACCTGTCTGTCTGTCTGTAGTGCTGTGTTCCTGAAGCCTGTCTGTCTGTGTACATGTGTTCGCGAAACCTGTCTGTCTGTCTGTAGTGCTGTGTTCCTGAAGCCTGTCTGTCTGTGTACATGTGTTCGTGAAACCTCTCTGTCTGTGTGTCTGTAGTGCTGTGTTCCTGAAGCCTGTCTGTCTGTGTACATGTGTTCGCGAAACCTGTCTGTCTGTCTGTGTACATGTGTTCGTGAAACCTGTCTGTCTGTCTGTGTACATGTGTTCGCGAAACCTGTCTGTCTGTCTGTGTACATGTGTTCGTGAAACCTCTCTGTCTGTGTGTCTGTAGTGCTGTGTTCCTGAAGCCTGTCTGTCTGTGTACATGTGTTCGTGAAACCTCTCTGTCTGTCTGTAGTGCTGTGTTCCTGAAGCCTGTCTGTCTGTGTACATGTGTTCGCGAAACCTCTCTGTCGGTCTGTAGTGCTGTGTTCCTGAAACCTGTCTGTCTGTGTACATGTGTTCGCGAAACCTCTCTGTCGGTCTGTAGTGCTGTGTTCCTGAAACCAGTCTTACCCTTTCCACCAGCATTTTGCGTTGCCAACCGTGCTAGCAAAGCGAAAACGTAACTGTTTGATTCCCTCACCCTTTCCACCAGCATTCTGCATTGCCAACCATGTCAGAAAAGCGAAAACTTAACCCTTTGATTCTCTCACCCTATCCACCAGCTTCCTGCGGGAAGCTGGTGGATAGGGTGAAGGAGTCAAAGGGTTAAGTTTTTGCAGTTGCTGGATAGGGTACAGGAGTCAAAGGGTTAACAAACAGATAGATATAAAATTAGTAAATAAAAGGGGGACCCCACCACTAATTTTTGTCCAGGTTAAAACAAGATGGACATGATATCCTAACAACTGCCGTTTTTATAAAAAATTAAAAAAAAAACGACAGAAAATACCTTTTTTTGCAATGCTTAAGGTCACTGACACTTTGAAGAAGCTTCGGCTGAAAGAAGAAAAACAACAACAACGACAACAACAACAAAATCAAACAAAACAAAACAAAGCAAAACAAAAAACAAAACAAAACAAAAAACTCAACAAACAACTACAACTTGATACAGCGAGAACAAATTTCAAAATACTCGGAATTTTGTTTTTTTCTGAGTATGGCTTATTTATATATCCCCCCCACCCCCCACCCCCCAAACAGTGCTAATTTCAGGCACTCTTTTTATCCGTGTACCCTTGACCTTGATACCTTTTTATTCAGCGTCACATGAAGTATTGTATGTGTTTTAAAACGGTTATAGCCCTGATATGGCTCTACGTAGGCAGTCGGCTGAGCTTTGCACAGAAATAACTGTAACAATTCACAACTCTTGAACTGACCACAACCTTCGATCTATATTTCGTAAAGATCCGTCCAGCATAAGCTGAGAAAATCTTGCCAGCAGATTTGGGTAACGGGAGGACAAACAGACAGACAGACAGACAGACTTACAGCCAGACAGACATGTAGCCGGACGGACAGACAGACAGAAAACAGAAACACGCTCACACGAACGCGCGCGCACATACACACACACACACACCACACATACACACACACACACACACACACACACACACACACACACACACACACACACACACACACACACACACACACACAAACACACAAACACACACACACACAAACACACACAAACACACACAAACACACACGTATACACCAATTACACACACACGCATTCAACACATACACACACTCATGCACGCACGCATACATGCACGCATACACATACACATAACCCTACCGAGTAATATGAAATAATCTCTCCCTTTTTCTTAAAAGGAGATAAAAAAAAAAAAGCATAGATTCCGTGCAATTCTACAGGAGAACACAAACAAACAAACAAACAAACAAACAAACAAACAAACAAACAAACAAACACACACACACACATACACACAGACACACACACACACACACACACACACACACACACACACACACACACACACACACACACACACAAAACAAGTGATTTGCATCTGCTTCCACTGTAGAAAAATAGTGGGGAACATGTGATCTGCTTGTGATGGTGATGGTGATGTAGTTAATGGTGGTTGTGTGGTGATGTTGGTTGTGCTAACGATCATGGAGATGGTGGTGGTAGTGCATGTGTGTGTCCCCGCAAATGCGTGTGTGGATGTGTGTGTGTGTGTGTGTCTGTGTGTTTTGGTGTGTGTGTGTGTGTGTGTGTGTGTGTGTAAAAATTATGATAATTGTGTGTGTATCTGTGTAAATATGTATGTGCGTGTGTGTGTGCGCGCGCGAGCGTGTGTGTATGTATGTGTGTGAGTGTGTATGTGCGTGCGCATGTGTGTGTATGTGTGTGAGTGTGTGTGTGTATGTGTGTGAGTGTGCATATGCGCGCTTGTGTGTGTGTATATGTATGTGTGTATGTGCGCGCGTGCGTGTGTGTATGTATGTGCGTCCGTGCGCGCGCGCACGCTCGTGTGTGTGTGTGTTTGCACGCGTCTGTGTTGTGCGAGTGGGTATCCCATGTATGGTGAAAAGTGTCAGTCATGGCCTAACTCTTACTTCACAGCTGATAGAGTAAAGAAAAAGATGAGTGTATGCATTAGGTGTTACATTGTTGATAAAGTCACGTTGTGAATAAACACCTCCTGCGACAACTATCAAATTAAGTAAAAAATATACAAACATTTTCTAATAACTATTTTGAATGCATACATCAATATTTTATCCTCCCAGGATGATGATCCGAAAAAACAAAAGTTGATGCTGACACGAAGCGTGAGTATTGACTCTGTGGAATCGTCTCTGTCTGTATTGCTGTGTTCCTGAAACCTTTCTGTACATGTACCTGTGTTCGTGAAACCTCTCTGTCTGTCTGTAGTGCTGTGTTCCTGAAGCCTGCTTGTCTATATTGCTGTGTCTGAAACTTTCTGTCTGATGAACATGATCTGTGAACTCTCTTGTCTGTAGTGCTGTGTTCCTGAAACCTTTCTGTACATGTACCTGTGTTCGTGAAACCTCTCTGCTGTCTGTAGTGCTGTGTTCCTGAAGCCTGCTTGTCTATATTGCTGTGTTCTTGAAGCCTTTCTGTTATGAACATGTGTTCGTGAAACCTCTCTTGTCTGTAGTGCTGTGTTCCTGAAACCTTTCTGTACATGTACCTGTGTTCGTGAAACCTCTCTGCTGTCTGTAGTGCTGTGTTCCTGAAGCCTGTCTGTCTGTGTACATGTGTTCGTGAAACCTGTCTGTCTGTCTGTAGTGCTGTGTTCTGAAGCCTGTCTGTCTATTACATGTGTTCGTGAAACCTTCTGTCTGTCTGTAGTGCTGTGTTCCTGAAGCCTGTCTGTCTATGTACATGTGTTCGTGAAACCTCTCTGTCTGTCTGTCTGTAGTACTGTGTTCCTGAAGCCTGTCTGTCTGTGTACATGTGTTCGTGAAACCTCTCTGTCTGTCTGTCTGTAGTGCTGTGTTCCTGAAGCCTTCTGTCTGATGAACATGTGTTCGTGAAACCTGTCTGTCTGTCTGTAGTGCTGTGTTCCTGAAGCCTTGTCTGTCTATGTAATGTGTTTGTGGAAACCTGTCTGTCTGTCTGTAGTGCTGTGTTCCTGAAGCCTGTCTGTCTGTGTACATGTGTTTGTGGAAACCTTCTGTCTGTCTGTAGTGCTGTGTTCCTGAAGCCTGTCTGTCTGTGTACATGTGTTTGTGGAAACCTGTCTGTCTGTCTGTAGTGCTGTGTTCCTGAAACCAGTCTGTCTGTGTACATGTAGTTCGTGAAACCTCCTGTCTGTCTGTCTGTAGTGCTGTGTTCCTGAAGCCTTTCTGTCTATGACATGTGTTGTGAAACCTGTCTGTCTGTCTGTAGTGCTGTGTTCCTGAAGCCTGTCTGTCTGTGTACATGTGTTCGTGAAACCTGTCTGTCTGTCTGTAGTGCTGTGTTCCTGAAGCCTGTCTGTCTGATGTACATATGTTCGTGAAACCTCTCTGTCTAAATAGATGTGTTCTTTAAACCTATGTATGTCAAAATAGAGTTCTTTTAAATCTATTATCTATCTATCTATCTATCTATCTATCTATCTATCTATCTATCTATCTATCTATCTAATCTACTTCTTCTTGTCTCTCTATCTATCTATTATCTACTATTATTATCTGTTGTCTCTTATCTATCTATCTATCTATCTGTTTGTCTCTTATCTATCTATCTATCTATCTTCTATCTATCTATCTATCTATTATACGAGAGAGGTCTTAGTAGTTAGGACTACGTCTATCAATATGCTGTGCAAAACAGAAAGATTAGTCCCATCGAACGTGTTTGAATTCTTTTCTATCACCAGGTGGCTTTGCTGCAACAAGCTCTCAGTGCTGTTCTTCGTACCACCGATTTGCCAGTAAGTATGGTGGCAATATCTACAGTCATTTACATACTTTTTTTCTGATAGAAAGTGAGTGTGAATGTGCGTGCGTGTATGCATATGTATGTATGTGAGTCTGCGTGTGAGTCTATCTATCTATCTAATCTTATCATCTATCTATCTATCTATCTATCTATCTATCTATCTATCTATCTATCTATCATCTATCTATCTATTCTATTCTATCTATGTATATCTATCTATGTATCTATCTATCTATGTATCTATCTATCTATGTATCTATCTATCTATTATCTATCTATCTTCTGTCTGTCTGTCTATCTATCTATCTATCTATCTATCTGTCTTCTGTCTATTATCTACTATTTGTTTCTTTTTATCTATTGTGTGTGTGTGTGTGTGTGTATACATACATACATGCATACGTACATATATACATACAAACATACAAGCATACAAACATACATACAACATACATACATATGCAGTTGTGTGTATGTGTGTGTGCATGTGTACATACATACATGCATACATGCATGTATGCATACATACATGCATACTACATACAGATACATACATAACACTACACAACATACACATACATACATACATACACACAATACATACATGCATACATACATACACACATACATACATACACACATACATACATACATACACACATACATACATACACACATACATACATACATACAAATACATGCATAGATACACACATTCATACATCTTCAAAAAGTGCTGATTTAAGGCACTTTTTTTTTTATCTGTTCAGCCTTAACCTTTACACTTGTTCTCCAAACAAGACCTCCAGAAACATCTTAGAAATCTTGCTAACATATTTTGACAACCTGTAATTGAGGCCCTGGTCCACGAGGAAAACATTAACAATGTTGCAGACCATGACAGCCAGATAGTCTTCTTTACAGATGCCATGAGAGTCCTGGAAGCAGCACTGCAAGCAAACTACCACATCTGCAAGAAGCACTGAAAAATATCAGATGCACTGGACAGATATTGCAGTTGATCCCCTCACTGTGGTATCCCAAGAAATGAAGAAGCAGAAAAAAATGACGAAGCTGGGAGCAGAGCATTTACAGAAAAGACAGCAACATCAGCCTCAAAGATGGAAACCACCATCCGTTCTCTGTTCAGGGTATTCCAGATACATGACAGTTGCATCCATCTGTCTTGGCAAGTGCAAGTCATTAGCCTTTGAAGTGAGCACAACAAAGTAAACCAACATATGAGCAAACACTACTTGGTGCATTTTCCGCAGTGTCCCCCATGCGGAGAAGCTGATCAGACAGCAGAACATATCCTCCTAGACTGCAAGAAGTACTGGTAGTTGAGAGAGAGAGAGAGAGAGAGAGAGAGAGAGAGAGAGAGAGAGAGAGAGAGAGAGAGAGAGAGAGAGAGAGAGGAGAGAGAGAGAGAGAGAGAGAGGAGATCAACACTCCTGGGTCCGCGGGATAAACTGTACGGGCCTATAGATGTACCACAGAAGACGACCTACTCCATCCTCAAGACTAAAGCTCTAAGAGTTACGGCGTACAAGAAGAAGAAGAATGACTGATTGATTTATTTGATTCAGTTTTTATGTCAGAACCCACCTCAGGTGACATGGCCGACAGGGATAACCGTCCCAGGGAAGTGGGGGAAGGGGGGCCTAACTAATCCTATACTGACAACACCAGAACAACAATAATGTTAAGATGGGACTGTGAGAAGGCCAGTTTTAATGTAGCGCACGCTGGGATTCGAACCCACAACCATTAGCATGTGAATCCGACGTTCAACCAACTGAGCTGCTGAGGCCCGCACACGAAGAAGCACAGAGGTTTGGCAACATACAGAGACACACAAGCGGCTCATATCTCTGTCAGGAAGTAAATAATAACCTTTCTGTTTTTAAGGGGGATTTAAGAAGTGCCTGGAGTTTTAAAACAGTTCATTTGGGTGTTGACCATGTGAGTACTTCACCATTTCTCCCTCAGAATGTACAAGTGGTGGCTGGTATTGATCCCCGAGTCATGGACGACATGCTGGGATCTCAAACCAAGCTATCTGAAGCTGTGGCACTGCTGGTAAGTAGGCCTACTTTCCCACTGTCACTGCTGGTGTAAAGTGTTCCCTGTCGCTAACAATTGTTAAGTTTAAGTCTCTGGGAACAATCATCTCACCAGACGGCAGATGCACAGTAGAAATATCCAGCGGGATTAGCCAAGCTAAAACAGCATTCAAGAAAATGAAAAGCGCTCTCACCAACAAATGCGTGTCAATTAAACTCAGGAAGAGAGTTCTTTAGTGTTATATAGAGCCAGTATTGTTTTACGGATGCGAAGCGTGGACAATCAACACGCAAAGTCAGAACAAGATTGAGGCAATTGAAATGGGGTTTCTGAGAAGAATGTTGAGAGTTTCATGGACAGCAAAGTAAACAAACGAGACAGTTTTGTTGACAGAGGCAAACACAAAAAGAACATCAATGAAGAAGATTAGAAAAAGACAAGCAACATAAGACGTTCTATGAGGCAAGAGACATTTGATCACCTGGCTACAACATAAAAGTTGGAGGGGAAAAAGAGCACTAGTAGACCCAGAGAGAAAATATGGATGGTTTTGCGGAGTGCAGCAAGAAAAGATAGATTCGTATGGAGGGCCATGATAGCCAACACCATGCAGCAAGGCACATGACTATTGCGTATTTTCCCTTGTCACTGCTAGTGTGTACTTTCCATGTCACTGGTAGTGTACTTACTTACTTTTACTTTTTCGTTCCGCTTGTACCGGTGGGCGTCGCGGGGAGATACAGTCGTCTGTCAGGAGAACGGACATCTCGTGAGCTCTGAGGGTGTCTGCCACGGAGTCGCTCCATCGTCGTCTTGGTCTTCCTCTGGCTCTCCAGCCAGAGTATCTGGTGTTGTATGCCCGAAGAGGTGGTTGGTTTAGGGGCATACGTGTGAGGTGTCCGAACCACTTGATCCTCATATGTTCGATGTGTTGTAGGATTGGTGTTGCTCCTACTATGTCTCGTATCACCTCATTTCTGATCTTGTCCCGCCTTGTCTTGTTTACTGCTTTCCTCAGGCATTTCATTTCACAGGTGACCAGTTTTCTCTCGAGGACTTTAGTTAGGGACCATGTCTGGCACTGGTATGTCAGCGTGGGTAGAAAAATGGTGTTGATGAGTTTTCGCCTTAGTGCTGGTGGGAATGCTGGGGTGTTTCAGGAGAGGGGCAAGTTGGTAGCTGACTGCGTTGGCTTTCTGGCATCTGGTCTCGATTTCTCTGTCTAGTTTGCCATTTTCAGTGAAGATGCTGCCCAGGTATTTAAATTCACTGGCTTGCTTCAACTGGGTTCCGTTGATGTTGATATCCAGTTTGTTTGGTCTCTTACTGACAGTCATGACCTCGGTCTTGCTGACGCTGATCTTCATGCCGTATGTCTCGCAGCTTTCACTGAGCTGGTCTGTGTGCCTGTAGCTGTATCTTGTCATTGTTCACCATTGCCTGGTCGTCCGCAAACATGAGTTCATTGAGTGCCTCAGGGTCTGGGTTTGCCTCCTTCGTAATCTGATCCATATAGATCACGAAGAGATCACGAAGAGAAGAGGGGAGAGATTACAGCCCTGCCTTACTCCTGATGTCACTGGGAACCAGTCAGATGTTCCACTGGCGGTGCGGACTGCACTCCTGCTGTTGGCATAGATGGCCCGAATGTTGTCTAGCAGCTGGCCCTTGACGTCGTACTGCTCGAGGACCTTCCATAGCTTGTCTCTGTTGACTCGATCAAAGGCCTTTTCTTGATCAACGAATACAAGATGGAGATCTCGGTCGTATTCGATCGCCCTCTCGCACAGTTGTCGTAGTGCAAAGATTGCATCGGTGCACCCTCTTCCTTTTCTGAAGCCAAATTGGGCGTCACTGAGGAGATGTTCTGTTTTCGCTCGAGTGCGCTGCTCCAGGATCTTTGCGTACATTTTCCCTACATGACTGAGTAGTGATATGCCTCTGTAGGTACTGCAGTCTTCTTCTTCCATATTGGCACCACTATTGCATTTTGCCAGTCTTCTGGTACTTTTCTCTCCTCCCAAGCTTTCTGAAAGATGGTGGTGAGCCACTGAATTCCGGTTTCACCGCACACATGGATGGCTTCAGTTGTTATGCCGTCGTCTCCAGCTGCCTTTCCTTTAGGACTGGTCTTCACTGCTTTTCTTACTTCACTCTCTAGGATGGTAGGTTCTGAGTGGTCTGGGTGGCTGGGGGTGAACCAGGACTGTGTGTCTTGTGCCCATACTCCTGATGGGTTGAGTAGGTCTTTGAAATAGTTTTCCCATCTCTTCACTATTTTCTCCTCTCCATGCAATGTTTCCCCGTTTGCATCGTTGATGATAGTGGTTGGATCGAAAGGTTCATCTCGCACTCTCATCGCTTTCACACTCTTGTAAAACTCTCTTGGTGAAGCTTTGCATGTTTCACAGAGTTTTTCACCATACTGGGTCCATGACTTTTCCTTTGCTGTTCTCACAACTTTCTTGCTGTGTCTTCTTGCAACTCTGTACTTGATGTAGTCCTCTTCATCCTTTGACTTGACCCAGATCTTGTATAGTTTCTTCTTTTCCTTGATAGCATCCTTCACTTCTTTGTTCCACCAAGCTGTTGCCTTTCTGTTTCTTCCTCCTGTCTTCTTGGTGCCACAGGCTTCTTTTATAGTGTCCAGGAGGACTGTCTTGAAGATGCCCCAAGCTTCCTCTACGTTTAGTATTAATAGTAATGTAGGATCACTACAGTCCAATTTTTCACTGATGGTGCATCTGATCTGAGTCTGCACCTCTTCGTCTTGAAGCTTGTGTATGTTGAGTCTTTCCGGCTGTTTCTTCTTTTTAGTGAACCTCCTCTTCTTCTGAGTGACCAACGTCGTGATGATTGGCCTGTCGTCTGTGTCCAGGCCTGCGTTGGGGATGGCTCTTGAGTCTCTGATGTTGCTCCGCATTCGAGATCTTGCTAGTGTGAAGTCGATTTGAGATGAGACGTCGATGTCGCTCCATTTGTACCAGGTGTAGATCTGAGTGGCTCTGTGCTGGAAGGTGTTGGTCACAATAAGGTTATGCTCTGCACACTCTGGTAGTGTGTACTTTTCTATGTCACTGCTAGTGTGTACTTTCCATGTCACTGCTAGTGTGTACTTTCCATGTTACTGTTAGTGTGTGCTTTCCATGTCACTGCTAGTGTGTACTTTCCCTGTCACTGCTAGTGTGTACTTTTCCCTGTCACTGGTAGTGTGTACTTTTTCCTGTCACTGGTAGTGTGTACTTTCCATGTCATTGCTAGTGTGTACTTTCCATGTCACTGCTAGTGTGTACTTTTCCATGTCACTGCTAGTGTGTACTTTTCCATGTCACTGCTAGTGTGTATTTTTCCATGTCACTACTAGTGTGTACTTTTCCATGTCACTGCTAGTGTGTACTTTTCCCTGTCACTGCTAGTGTGTACTTTTTCCTGTCACTGCTAGTGTGTACTTTTCCATGTCACTGCTAGTGTGTACGTTTCCCTGTCACTGCTAGTGTGTACTTTTCCCTGTCACTGTTAGTGTGTACTTTTCCCTGTCACTGCTAGTGTGTACTTTTCCCTGTCACTGCTAGTGTGTACTTTTCCCTGTCACTGTTAGTGTGTACTTTTCCCTGTCACTGCTAGTGTGTACTTTTCCCTGTCACTGCTAGTGTGTACTTTTCCCTGTCACTGCTAGTGTGTACTTGTCCATGTCACTGCTACTGTGCTAGTGTGTACTTTTCCCTGTCACTGCTCGTGTGTACTTTTCCCTGTCACTGCTAGTGTGTACTTTTCCATGTCTCTACTAGTGTGTACTTTTCCATGTCTCTACTAGTGTGTACTTTTCCCTGTCACTGCTAGTGTGTACTTTTCCATGTCTCTACTAGTGTGTACGTTTTCCATGTCACTGCTAGTGTGTACTTTTCCATCTCACTGCTACTAAGTTACTTTTCCTGTCACTGTTAGTGTGTACTTTTCCCTGTCACTGCTAGTGTGTACTTTCTATGTCACTGGTAGTGTGTACTTTTCCATGTCACTGCTAGTGTGTACTTTCTATGTCACTGGTAGTGTGTACTTTTCCCTGTCACTGCTGGTGTGTACTTTTCCCAGTCATTGCTAATGTGTACTTTTCCCTGTCACTACTAGTGTAAACATTTCAGTGTCACTACTAGTGTGTACTTTTCCCTGTCACTGCTAGTGTGTACTTTTCCCTGTCACTACTAGTGTGTACTTTTTCCATGTCACTACTAGTGTGTACTTTTCTCTGTCACTACTAGTGTGTACTTTTCCCTGTCACTGCTAGTGTGTACTTTTCCCTGTCACTACTAGTGTGTACTTTTCCCTGTCACTGCTAGTGTGTACTTTTCTCTGTCACTACTAGTGTGTACTTTTCCCTGTCACTGCTAATGTGTACTTTTCCCTGTCACTATTAGTGTGTACTTTTCCCTGTCACTACTAGTGTGTACTTTTCCCTGTCACTGCTAGTGTTTACTTTTCCCTGTCACTACTAGTGTGTACTTTTCCCTGTCACTACTAGTGTGTACTTTTCCCTGTCACTGCTAGTGTGTACTTTTCCCTGTCACTGCTAGTGTGTACTTTTCCCTGACACTACTAGTGTGTACTTTTCCCTGTCACTGCTAGTGTTTACTTTTCCCTGTCACTGCTAGTGTTTACTTTTCCCTGTCACTACTAGTGTGTACTTTTCCCTGTCACTACTAGTGTGTACTTTTCCCTGTCACTGCTAGTGTGTACTTTTCCTGTCACTACTAGTGTGTACTTTTCCCTGTCACTGCTAGTGTGTACTTTTCCCTGTCACTACTAGTGTGTACTTTTCCCTGTCACTGCTAGTGTGTTCTGTTCCCTGTCACTACTAGTGTGTACTTATCCCTGTCACTGCTAGTGTGTACTTATCCCTGTCACTACTAGTGTGTACTTATCCCTGTCACTACTAGTGTGTACTTATCCCTGTCACTGCTAGTGTGTACTTTTCCCTGTCACTGCTAGTGTGTACTTATCCCTGTCACTACTAGTGTGTACTTATCCCTGTCACTACTAGTGTGTACTTTTCCCTGTCACTGCTAGTGTGTACTGTTCCCTGTCACTGCGAGTGTGTACTTTTCCCTGTCACTACTAGTGTGTACTGTTCCCTGTCACTGCTAGTGTGTTCTGTTCCTGTCACTACTAGTGTGTACTTATCCCTGTCACTGCTAGTGTGTACTTATCCCTGTCACTACTAGTGTGTACTTATCCCTGTCACTACTAGTGTGTACTTTTCCCTGTCACTGCTAGTGTGTACTGTTCCCTGTCACTGCGAGTGTGTACTTTTCCCTGTCACTGCTAGTGTGTACTGTTCCCTGTCACTGCTAGTGTGTTCTGTTCCCTGTCACTACTAGTGTGTACTTATCCCTGTCACTGCTAGTGTGTACTTATCCCTGTCACTACTAGTGTGTACTTATCCCTGTCACTACTAATGTGTACTTATCCCTGTCACTGCTAGTGTGTACTTTTCCCTGTCACTGCTAGTGTGTACTTATCCCTGTCACTACTAGTGTGTACTTATCCCTGTCACTACTAGTGTGTACTTTTCCCTGTCACTGCTAGTGTGTACTGTTCCCTGTCACTGCGAGTGTGTACTTTTCCCTGTCACTGCTAGTGTGTACTGTTCCCTGTCACTGCTAGTGTGTTCTGTTCCCTGTCACTACTAGTGTGTACTTTTCCCTGTCACTGCTAGTGTGTACTGTTCACTATCACTGCTAAGGTGTAATTTTCCCTGTCACTGCTAGTGTGTACTGTTCCATGTCACTGCTAGTGTGTACTGTTCCCTGTCATTGCTAGTGTGTACTTTTCCCCGTCACTGCTAGTGTGTACTGTTCCCTGTCTCTACTAGTGTGTACTTTTCCCTGTCACTGCTAGTGTGTACTGTTCCCTGTCACTGCTAAGGTGTAATTTTCCCTGTCACTGCTAGTGTGTACTTTTCCATGTCACTGCTAGTGTGTACTGTTCCATGTCACTGCTAGTGTGTAATGTTCCCTGTCACTGCTAGTGTGTACTTTTCCCTGTCACTGCTAGTGTGTACTGTTCCCTGTCTCTACTAGTGTGTACTTTTCCCTGTCACTGCTAGTGTGCACTTTACCATGTCTATAAGACTTTTCCTTGTTCTTGTTTTGTTGCTTTTATTCGTTTATATGCTTTTTAATAATTTTTATATTTATCTTTTGCTTCACAAAACAAACAAACAAACAACAAACAAACAAACAAACAAACAAACAAACAAACAAAAACGGATATCTAACACACGACGTTTCTACGCAAAATGACAAAAATTACAAACATTTGAAAGACTTTGTAGACTTATGAACTCCATATAGCATACAGAATATACATAATGATATTTCATATATTGGAAGATTAAAAATGAAGATCAAGATCTAAGCACATTTCAACAATTTTTTTATTCATTCATATGTTGTCAGAGGGACCTGTCTGTGTTTAGTTTGCTCTGCTCTCTTTAGGGAGAGTGTGTCATCACAGAGCAAAGCCATTGTCGTTTCCTTTTCTTTTTCTGAGGACGAATCTTTTTGTTGACTTCTCTTAATATCTTTTTATTACATGATTTTGCCGGCGTAAACTTCTTTGTCACCGTGGTAGGTTTTTGGGTTTTTTGGAAAAAAAATTCAATGTGTGCTAAATGAATGCTGCCCAAGGGACCTCTGCTTATTGTGTCAGAAGTCGAGGCCAGCTCAGCCAAAAAGTAACACCCAGACCTCCACTGAAGATATAGTGGGGGTGGTGTGGGTTGGAGCGGAAAAAATCTCTCACTGACCAGGACTAGCACATGGGACTGTCTTTTTTCCTGTCGAGTGCTTTAAAATCACTGGGTCACCGCCCCACCCAACAAAAGTTAGCACGTGTTATTTCTCCTTGTCATTAATTAACTTGTCCCCAGCCGTTGATCCGCCACTGTTGATTTCCTATTGTAAACACATCACACATGTTAAACAGTAATTGATTAAACAAGCAACTTAAATTTTGTTTAGTGCCTTTAACCTTGTAACAGCACCTTATGGTTAAGCGAACAACATAGAAAGCATGTGCCTTTTTCTGCTAATGTAGTGTTAGTCTAAACTTATAAAGGAAGATGAAACTTCTCAGCCTTGTCAAGTCAGTCTGTTGGAGAAACAAAACTCTGATTTCGAACCCATGAAATGTCAAGGTGCGCTGGACAACCTCAACATGCCAGTACCCTGGGTCCATAGACATGCTTTGAGCATCCAGCAACTGTGTACCAGACCAGAACATGTCCAGAAACTGTGTGCCAGATCAGAACATGTCCAGCAACTGTGTGCCAGATCACAACATGTCCAGCAACTGTGTGCCAGATCACAACATGTCCAGCAACTGTGTACCAGATCACATGTCCAGCAACTGTGTGCCAGATCACAACATGTCCAGCAACTGTGTACCAGATCACATGTCCAGCAACTGTGTACCAGATCACATGTCCAGCAACTGTGTACCAGATCACAACATGTCCAGCAACTGTGTACCAGATCACAACATGTCCAGCAACTGTGTACCAGATCACATGTCCAGCAAATGTGTGCCAGATCACAACATGTCCAGCAACTGTGTACCAGATCACATGTCCAGCAACTGTGTACCAGATCACATGTCCAGCAACTGTGTACCAGATCACAACATGTCCAGCAACTGTGTACCAGATCACAACATGTCCAGCAACTGTGTACCAGATCACATGTCCAGCAACTGTGTACCAGATCACAACATGTCCAGCAACTGTGTACCAGACCACAACATGTCCAGCAACTGTGTACCAGACCACAACATGTCCAGCAACTGTGTACCAGATCACAACATGTCCAGCAACTGTGTACCAGATCACAACATGTCCAGCAACTGTGTACCAGACCACAACATGTCCAGCAACTGTGTACCAGACCACAACATGTCCAGCAACTGTGTACCAGATCACAACATGTCCAGCAACTGTGTGCCAGATCACAACATTTCCAGCAACTGTGTACCAGACCACAACATGTCCAGCAACTGTGTGCCAGATCACAACATGTCCAGCAACTGTGTACCAGATCACATGTCCAGCAACTGTGTGCCAGATCACAACATGTCCAGCAACTGTGTACCAGATCACATGTCCAGCAACTGTGTACCAGATCACATGTCCAGCAACTGTGTACCAGATCACATGTCCAGCAACTGTGTACCAGATCACATGTGCAGCAACTGTGTATCAGACCAGAACATGTCCAGCAACTGTGTACCAGACCACAACATGTCCAGCAACTGTGTACCAGATCACAACATGTCCAGCAACTGTGTGCCAGATCACATGTCCAGCAACTGTGTACCAGACCAGAACATGTCCAGCAACTGTGTACCAGATCACAACATGTCCAGCAACTGTGTACCAGATCACATGTGCAGCAACTGTGTATCAGACCAGAACATGTCCAGCAACTGTGTACCAGACCACAACATGTCCAGCAACTGTGTACCAGATCACAACATGTCCAGCAACTGTGTGCCAGATCACATGTCCAGCAACTGTGTACCAGACCAGAACATGTCCAGCAACTGTGTACCAGATCACAACATGTCCAGCAACTCTGTACCAGATCAGAACATGTCCAGCAACTGTGTGCCAGATCACAACATGTCCAGCAACTGTGTGCCAGATCACAACATGTCCAGCAACTGTGTACCAGATCACATGTCCAGCAACTGTGTGCCAGATCAGAACATGTCCAGCAACTGTGTGCCAGATCACAACATGTCCAGCAACTGTGTACCAGATCACATGTCCAGCAACTGTGTGCCAGATCACAACATTATTATTATTATTAAGGGCATTTAGAGCGCCTAATCTTTCTGGAAAGCCCTAAGCGCTTACAAACTGTACAATACACATTACATCGAACATAGAAACATAGGCCTAATATAATTTTCATCATACATGGCGGACCTCTGTCACTCCATCCCACAAGCACATACACACCGTTAATAATATCAAATATTAGTACCTACTCTCTGGCACACACACACATATCCTCCTCCCACCCCGAGACATATCTATAGGCGCACAGCAATAACATACACAGAAGCACGCTAGCGCGCAGACAGCATAGCTCTTTTAGGTTAATAAATTTCAGAGAGGAAAGAGATGCGTTTTCAAGCCAGATTTAAATGACTGAAGACTTGTTTTGTGCCTCAGCGGGTAGGGAAGTGAATTCCATGAGGAAGGGGCTTGAAAAGAAAAGGATCGCTCACCATATGATTTTGTTCGAAAAGTTGGGATTCGAAATAAGCGGGTATCGGCTGAGGTACGAAGATGACGAGATGGAACGTATAGTTGAAGATATTCAGACAGGTAAGAGGGAATAGAATTGTCGAAGTATCTGAAGCACTGAACAGCAATTTTATGTTGGATCCTTTTCAACACAGGTAACCAATGCAAGTCTTGGAGAAGAGGAGAGACATGCTGAAATTTGGAAGACCGAAATACTAGCCGAGCGGCATGGTTCTGTACTTTCTGAAGTTTGTCAAGGAGCTGTTTTGGGGAACCAGACAGAAGGGAATTACAATAGTCAAGACGAGAAAGAACGAAAGCACAAACTAATATTTTAGTAGCTTCGAGAGTAAGGAGATGACGGATGGAACCTATTCTACGAAGTTCAAGGTAACAGACACGACAGATGTTTGAGACATGCTGCTGAAAGTTAAGAGTGTTGTCGAAGTTAAGAGTGTTGTCGACAACAACTGTGTGCCAGATCACATGTCCAGCAACTGTGTACCAGATCAGAACATGTCCAGCAACTGTGTACCAGATCACAACATGTCCAGCAACTGTGTACCAGATCACAACATGTCCAGCAACTGTGTGCCAAATCACAACATGTCCAGCAACTGTGTACCAGATC
>JAPXFY010000021.1:46408476-46420976 GCA_030674185.1 Monoplex corrugatus | reverse complement strand
AGTGATACGTAAAACATTTAATGTACATGTTCAAAACAAATATTCAGTCCTCTAGAAGACGTTGGTGACAGTGAAGAACAATGGAAAAAGTTGAGAAATTCGATAAATGAAGCTTGTGAAGAAATTCGTAATGCAGATAGAAAAGCAAAAAGGAACTGGATGACAAAAGAAATTTTAGGCTTGATGGAGGAACGGAGGAAGGCAAAGAGAAACGAGGAGATATACAGGAAGATAAACAAAGAAATCAGGAATAGTGCAGTGAAACGAAGGAAGCTTGGCTGAAAACAAAATGCAAAGAAAAAGAGGACCGACACAAAACGGATCCTCAGGGTATGCACAGACGAACTGAAGAAATTTTTCCCAGGAAAAATACATGCACATCAACTGGTTGCTTGAAATCGAAAGATGGTACGCTTCTCATAGAAAAAGACAAAATATTAGACAGATGGGGAGAGTACATTAAAGACCTTTTTTGAAGATCACAGAAACGAAGAATACATTATAAGAAAGAACTTTGAAGGACCACCGATAATGAAAGATGAAGTTAGAGCAGCATTGAAAAAAATGAAACCAGGAAAAGCCCCAGGACCAGACAACATTACTACAGAGATGATTGAAGCCCTGGAGAAATTTGGTATTCAAAAACTGACAGTCCTCAAGAATGAAATTTACGACACTGGAAAAATCCCCGAAGATATGTTAAAATCAATTTTCATTGCACTTCCAAAGAAGACAGGGGCTATAGAATGCGAACTCCATCACACAATCAGTTTGATGAGTCATGTAACAAAAATCCTATTAAGAATAATCACGATGAGGACAAGGAATAGTATCAAACGAGAAATAGCAGATGAACAGTATGGATTTGTGGAAGGTAAAAAGGAACTATTAATGCAATAACATCCTAAGAACTATCACAGAGAGGTCAATCGAGATGAACAAGGATTTATATTTATGCTTTGTTGATTATACCAAAGCTTTCGATTGGGTAAGACATGAAGAATTGAGCAACCAACTAGAAAGACTCAATATTGATGGAAAAGATCAACGAATAATCGGAAATATTATTGGGAACAAACAGCTGCAATGAGAACAAAAAACGATATAAGCTCTTTCCAAAACATCATAAGAGGAGTCAGACAGGGTTGTGTTTTGTCACCATATCTGTTTTCACTTTACAGCGAAAACATTATGAGAAACCTAGAGGAAGACCCTGGATTAAGGGTTGGAGGAAAAATGATAAACAACATTCGATACGCAGTTGACACCGTGCTAACTGCAGAAAGTGAAAGAGACCTACAAAACCTTGTGAATATACTTGAAATAGAAAGCAAAGGTAAGGGGAACTAAACAGCAGGAAGACTGAAGTCATGCTAATCAGTAAAAAACATGAAATCCGCTCATGCAAAATAACAGCAAACAGCGCAACCTTGAGACAGGATGATAAGTTTAATACCTGGGAAGATCATTCTCCGGACAGCAGATGCACAGCAGAAATAACCAGCAGAATTGGTCAAGCCAAAACAGCATTCAAGAAGATGAAAAGCATTCTTACCAACAAATGCCCATCAATTAACATCAAGAGGAGTTTTTGAATGTTATATAGAACCAATATTGTTGTATGGCTGTGAGGTGTGGACAGTCAACAAGCAAAGCCAGAACAAGATTGAGGCAGCCGAGATGTGGTTTCTAAGAAGAATGTTGAGTGTTCTGTGGACAGCAAAGAAAACTAACGAGACGGTCTCGATGGAGGCAGACACAAGTAGATCATTCATAAGGAAGATTAGGAAAAGACAGGCAACATTTGTAGGCCATTTTATGAGGAAAGGGGAATTGGAGCACCTGGTCACAATGGGAAAGCTGGAGGGAAAGAGAGCACCAGGTAGACCCAGGGAGAAAATACTAGACAGACTTGCAGGGTGGCTGGGGACAAGGAGGGTGGAAGAGATGCTTGAAGCAACAAGTGATAAAGACAGATGGAAGTCCATAATTGCCAACGCCATGCGGCAAGGCATCTGATGATGATGATTTGATAAACTATATATTAAAACCAAGGAAAGTATACATTAAAACCAAGCAAAGCAACCAAGCAATCAATCTATCCAAAACTTATAATAAGTATTTGATAAACTATATATTATAACCAAACAAGCAGCCGAGCAGCCAAACTATCAACCAAACACCAAATCCAGGGAACCAAAGAAACTATCGAGGACAAAACTATGATTGATTTCTGTATCTTTTGCATATGTCAGATGAAAACATGATAAGTGCTGAGGCATTAGAGACCTTTAGATTACACGTCACCTAACCAATATGGGCCAGATACGTAACGTACCCACTAGGCATCACTTTTTCTCGTGCGATTCAATCGATACGTACCACTTCAGTAAGGATGTAACTTCCTTTGGAAGTCCGGTTTTACGTGCTCGCCCCGTATCTAGTTTGGGATTGCATATCTCGAGTTATAAGGTAAGTTGTGTCTTGAAACCCCTTCTGCACCTTGTTATGTATGTCTTATGTCACTGAGTTTTAAACAATTCATGTACAAATCGACCAAACGCACAAAGTGTCAGAAAGCAAAAGCCTGCTGCTGGGAAGTACGTATCGCCAGCTGACCTAATAAAATTTCAACGAGACTTCAGCTCACAGGCCCGTTCAACAGTAATTTAGCAATGAAATGCTATTTTGTGGACGGGAAACGTTATAAATATCATAAGTAACGTAATTTTTTTTAATTGTTTTTGATTATTTGCTGATAAATTTTCCAAGGAAAAATGTATAATGGTGGGGCATTTAAAGAAATCTAACTCAAGCACTGACTAAGATCTATCCTTGCAGTTCACTGTCTGGTTTCTCATCAAGACCACATAGGCCCACCCTTGTAAGAGAAGCTGGTGGAGAGCCAGGTGGACTGTGTTTGCACAGGCGGCAGAAACTTATACTGGTGATGATAATTATATTATTTATTCATTCATTTATTTATTTATTATTATTATTATTGTTATCATTACTATTATTATCATGATATTGTTATTATTATTATTAGCATTACCAGTATCATCATCATCACCATCATCATCATAATGAATAAATATGTAAACAAATAAAAGGACAAATGAAATAAGTTTCTTCCTGTTTTTCAGATCTAAGTGTTCCCCATGCCAAATCAAGAAATCACACAGCCGGCTGCATGGTGGTCTATAACCATGGAGTACTGGCAAGATTAAATACAAACAGAAGAAGAAAGCAAAAAGACTGATTTTGACATTCAGAAAGATTAATGTGAAGAGAAAGATACAGAAGTCCAGAAGCTGGAGGATGCAATCGCCTGAGGATTGAACACAAGCAAAGAGATGAGCAAGCAACGCAGCTGATGCGGAAGACTTGGAAGAAAGGAAGAACGAAAAGACAGGAAACACGATGATGGAGTGACAGATTTGAAGAGAGAAAATGCGATGGATAGCAAAAACAAATTAATGAATGCCATGCTGCAATACAATAAAATACGATTTAATACAATACTCCTTTATACATCCACATAGGAAAATGTAAATGTACATACACGGAACTCATACCACACATAGATTATTCTCACAGCTACTCAAAACCACTATCACAACTCAATGACAAAACTGTGACGGATTCGTTCACACTGCTGTTTTTGCATTTTCACACTGTTGTGTAAGAAGGTGTTTTGGTTCTTTCTGCCTTTGTGAACTGGAACACCCAGTGTTGTTTTCATTATCTTTGTTCTCATTGGCTGAAATGAGAGATGTTTTGGGATTGGCCTGTGAAGTTAAATTGTGGAGTGCATGTTGAAAATTTGTGAGCTCAAATTCAGTTCTACAGAGGTTGCCAGGTTGAGTAGTAGTGTTACCTTGCTGCAAGAAAAGAAGTAAAAATATTTTTAAGCTGCTGATGTGTTAGCATCTTCTGAGGTGGGGAGCTGTCTGGTCTGATTGGTTCACGAGGGAACCACATCTGTATGAATGTCGGGTTTGAGGGTGGATGCCTGATCCAGCCCCTGGTCCTAAGCTGTTAAGACTCTGCTGCGCACCTGGGTGTCTCCGGTTAATGACGCCTCTGTGATTTGTCCTGCTCCCTGGATTTGTGGTAACAGATAGTTAGTGACCTGAAAATATTTAAACTATTGAATTTGTGAGAAATGAAGATAAACTGAAATCGTCTGTGCAGCAGGAAAAATTATGTCGTCGGAGGAAATCTATTATATACAGTGATGAACTGAATGCAGAATAATGATATCGATGCCGTGAAACCTTAATTGTGAGAACTGTCCAGGAAGTGTTTATGCGTGAAAGATTCCTTGTGAAGGGACTGTTTGGGAAGGAAAATAACTGAACTGAGTAAATGATTACCTGTCTTCCATTGCACAGTGGACGTTGAACATTTATCTCGTTATTTTCTTATGTGTTTGTTGATCCGGCTGGATAAAGATGAACTGAGGGTTCCTGATTGGTTATAAAATTTTGATCTGCTGTCTTGTTTGCAGAGGTGGATGAGGTGACTGAATGGATGGCTGTGTGTGATTGGGTCAAAACACATAGAACACGCACATACACACACACAGTTTACATCATACCTCTAGTCTTCTGTCTTTCATTCTCTTTCTGTCAGTCACTCATAAACCACCTTTGTAACAAGAACATAATAAAACAAACACGCCTCAACAGTTCACAGCAACCACAAAATAGATCAGCCAATAATCATGGCATATACCATAACTCTGCACATGGTAAGCTCCTAACCCCCAACCCCCAACCCCCAACCCTGTTTCCCTTCTTTCCCATTTTCTATGCACACATACACACGTACAGTGGAAACACACCATTATGAAAGCCACAAAATGACAGGTGCAGTAATCAAGCAAGTAAATGTCAAACTTGTGATAAGAATGTCTGGGTTTTGTCCCTTCTGGGTACCTCCTGCCTGGTGAAAATGGTGGAGAATTTGTTAAGTTCTCTGATCAGCATGTGTGCAGACCTACCGGTACTTGCTTGGGGGGGGGGGGGGGGAGACGTCGGGGGACGTAGATCTGTTTCATGTGTAATCTAAACCCAAATCGCTTTCACATACGCGACACGTACGTATGGCGAGACGTATACGTGTTGGGAGATACGTGACGTGTAATCTAAAGGTCTCTATGAGAACTCAAGTCTACGCCGTTAGAGAATCCGTTGCAGACTTGATTTCAGTATTGTTGCTGCTGCTAGAAATGATCTGTCATAGATAGATAGATAGATAGATAGATAGATAGATACACATAAGTGAGAGCGGGGGAGGGGAAGGTACAAAGAGAGCAAAAGAAAGAGAGTACGGAGAGAGAAAGAGAGAGAGAGAGAGAAGGGAGGGAGAGAAAGAGAGAGAGAGAGAGAGAGAGAGAGAGAGACAGACAGACAGACAGACACACCATTTCATATGACTGCTTAATGAATGTGCCATTGTGTATGTGTGTCAATATGCAATTGAAACACACGTAGAAATGCCATGTGCTGAAAATTCTGTAGCATCGTCTCATGACCACACTAAAGTCACTTTTCAGCGAAAACACCGCTGGAGGGTTTAGAAAAGGAAGAGGGTACACATGCACCATTTTTGCACTTCATGACTATCTGATGAAGTATGTCAATATCAGAAAGAGACCCCACCCCAAATTTGTGGATTAGGAAAAGACATGCAACTGTGTGAACAAAATTGAATTTTTCAGAAGTCTTATGGACAAAGGGAATAAATGGCCAGCTCATTGACAACATAAAACAGTCTGTATGAAATAGGGGAAAAAAGTTGTGAGAAAACCAAATGATCCATTATTTTCCGTTTGCTTCGAAGAAAAATCTTTGGTATGGCAAAGACCTGTTCTGACACCACTCCTTTTCATTCATTATTTACACAGATGATACTAAACTCTCACTGTTCATCTCTTCAAACAATGCAATTATTATCAGTCCCACTGTTTGTGTTGTACTTGTTTGATCGGTTTTCTGACATAATGCTATCCGTGTATGTTTCATCAATTTGTGTTTAAGTCCATGTCAGTGTATGTGCACTTGTCTTCATAAGTCCCTGTGGGTCCTTGTCTGTTTATTACATAGCTAAGTGCATGTATAAACATATATATATATATATATATATATGACATAAATCCATACGTATATATATATATATATATATATATATATATATATATAAGTATATATACATGTATATATATGTCTACATATATGTCTACACATATATACATATGTATATAGATAGATAGATAGATAGACAGATAGATAGAGATAGATAGATAGATAGAGATAGATAGACAGATAGATAGATAGACAGATAGATAGATAGATAGATAGATAGATAGATAGATAGATAGATAGATAGATAGATACACATAAATGTATGCATGATGAACTCGTGTTTATCAACCAAATTTATGAGTTCCCTTCTTGGACTTTAAAAAGCATTTGACCTCACTAATCATGATACCTTTATTTCACAACACACTGTCTGAAAAAACAAACAAAAAACAAACAAACAAAAGCTAGAGCAAAAGAAAACGTACACTTCCTTTCTCACATTCATATTAAACGAAAGGGTACAGCGTGTGTATGTTTGTGATAGTCTACTAAAGGAAGGTATCGTTTGGTGTACTACAAAGTTCAACTGTAGTTCTAAACTTAAGTTGTGTCTAAATCAACGTCCTACCGTTACACATCAAATCAATCATCACTGAATATCATATGCTTGACAACGACAGTATTTATTACACATCCGAGAAACAGATCAGAATGGGGGAAAGAAAAAAGACTGAAGTCAATCATGCCAAAAGAAAAAAAAAAAAAACCAAAAAGAAATATATATGAGCCACTTCTATGCTGATGACACCCAACTTCTAGACAGTGACACTCCAAACAATATACAGCGCCTCTTGACTCGCACCACTGAGTGTTACTCGGACATTAAGAACTGGATGACGTTAAACAAACTTCAGCTTAATGACGACAAAACAGAAGCTATCCTCATTGGCACCCGTCAGAAACTTTCTCAGCTGCCTCCTCTTTCTCTCCCATTATGTAACACATCAGTCCCAATTTCTGATTCAGCTAAAAACCTTGGTGTCTGCATTGACTCTACCCTCTCCATGAACAACTTTGTTTCTCAAACTGCCAGATCTTGCTACTATCACCTCCATCGTATAAGCTTGATCAGGAAGTATCTCTCTGTTGAAACAACTGCAAAACTCGTTCTCTCCTTCATAATGTCTCGCATTGACTATTGCAATTCACTCCTGTCTGGTCTTTCTGCCTCCACCATTCACATCCTACAGCGCATTCAAAACAATGCTGCACGCCTTGTACTCAAAAAGAAAAAAGCTGACCACATATCTCCTCTCCTGGCACAACTTCACTGGCTCCCTGTATCAAAGCGCATACAGTACAAACTAGACACCATGTGCTACAAAAGCCTCAATAACGCAGCCCCCGATTACCTGTCAAGCCTACTTGATATCTATGTTCCCTCACGTACCCTCCGCTCTGCCTCCGATCCTCTGACTTTTCGCTTTTCACGCACCAAGCTCAATACCTATGGTCCACGAGCCTTCTCTGTTTCTGGTCCACTTTCCTGGAACAAACTTCCTCTCTCTGTCCGTCAGCAACCTACTTTTGTCTCCTTCAAGTCCGCTCTCAAAACTCACCTTTTCTCCTCTGCATAAAATCCTGACCTCACTCATCCCCCCTCTGTAGCCTGTCTCCACTCGGAGGGGAATCACATTGTAATATATATTTGTATATAATATGCTCTCTATAATTTTCCATTGCTTTTATTCTTTTTCCCCATTTGTAGCCATGTGTGCGTGTGTGTGTGCGTGTGTGTGCGCGCGTGCGTAAGTGTATGTTCAGCGCTTAGATTTGATTTTTATCGAGATTTTGCGCTATATAAATATTGTAATTATTATTATTATTATTATATATATAATAACGTCTGTTTGTTCGTACAATGTAGGGGAATAGTTTCTGATGAATATGCCCATGCTCTACATAAATGTAATGCCCCCTGTACAATCGTAATGACCTTGCGTAAACTAAGGACTGTTTTGCCGTCCTTGAAGACACAAGTGCCAAAGTTGATCTGGAGTGGGGTGGTTTACAAACTTACATGTCCACGCTGTAAGGCGTGCTATGTTGGACGACTGTCTGACATTTACAAACCCGTTTCCGTGAGCACATCAACAACACTGGGCCTGTAAAAAAGCATCTCGCACAATGTAAGGTTACAATGGGGTCAGAAGATGTTTAGATTTTGGCTTCAGCCACAAGGGGCGAGGATTATCGCATGGCTCTGGAGGCACTGTGAATCAGAGATATCGAAATGAGGATAAATGTAAAGGATGAGTATAGGCGTAGGGAACTGACCATTAAGTTGTAGTCTGGCTTTTCCTTGACCGCTCATACTTGTCACCATTTCATGTTTACTGCTTTCTTAATAAAAGGTGATTTGTTTCTATTTTCAGAATATTGATATGATCCTGATGATGCCATTCATTGGCGAAAATTACACATTGCAGTGATAATTCGAAGAATCATCGTTGGCTCACACGACATCGTATATATGTATATGTACATATACATATATACGATGTCGTGTGAGCCAACGATGATTCTTCGAATATACATATATACGATGTCGTGTGAGCCAACGATGATTCTTCGAATTATCACTGCAATGTGTAATTTTCGCCAATGTATGTATGTATGTATGTATGTATGTATGTATGTCTGTATGTATGTATGTGTGTATGTATGTATGTATAAAAACAGCTAAAAACACCAACTATAAAATCATATCTTTAATTAACTTGAGAAACATTTGATTTTACGTCTTTTGAAATCTGTGAAGTTTCTTCACAAGGGTAAAATCAGTCATCTGCCTTTATATCCATCTACCACACACCACCCAGAAGAACAAATAAGCTCAGAAATAGAATGTGTATGGAAGAGTTTCTTCATTTATTTGAATCACATATGACACGTGCTATTTTTTTCCTTCTTTGATTTTATTTTCACTTTCCTTGTAGTACACACACGTTGCTAGAGTAATTAAAAAAAATGGTGGACCTCACAGCCTGATGCAGCTTCTAACTGTGCCTACACGCTGTCTTGGTCATATTCTTGATTTGTTTATTACAAACTGTCAGACTGTCATCATTAACTTTTCGGTTATTGACACGCTCATCGCCGACCACTTTGTGATATTTTTCCCTACACATTGATAAACCACGAAGAGCAAAAGAAAAGAAGAACCAGAAAAAACACGTAAGAAGAATATGAACGCGTATTTAATACAACAAGACAAGACAGTAGCAAATTTTCGGCCAACTGGCCTTTGTCAAGCGTAAGATTACGAACAAACAAACAGCAATTACAAAAATTATGAGAAAAAGACTGAAACTTCCCTGCTGCTATGTCCAATGTGAGAAAGGGAATAAACTGACTAAGATGACATCATAATGTGTTTTTGAGTAAGTATGATGTCAGAGCGGAAATGAGAACTATGACGCACTAGCAAAGAGTAGTGTTTTGAATGTAAAGGATACCAGTATTAAATAATGCATAAGAGAAAATATAGGCATATGTTCGACAGAATGGGAAACTATTTAATTAAGAGGTATGGCTGATGTAAATGGATCGTGCCTAGTGCAACGAATCTGGTCTGACTTGGAATAGGAAGAAAAACATCCTAAACCAACTGCCAAGGGGCTGAAGGGAAACCGGTTTCCCTCTAGCATTCCTGTTGTGACCACGTGCTCTGAATCCCCTTTCCTCATAAAATGGCCTATCAATGTTGCCTGTCTTTTCCTAATTTTCCTTATTAATGATTTTCTTGGTCTGGTCTGGTTCCATCAAGACTGTCTCGTTTGTTTTGTTTGCTGTCCATGAGAAGTTTACAGATCTCTATTTTCACGACTGACCTCGTCTCAATCGTTGCAGGTGTATGATCAGATTCTTCAGCTCTTACTGACCATTCCAACATTCAACTCTGCAATCTACTTGACATCCATGCTTGTGTAGTCACATATAGCATTACAAATCATACCTCAGCACAATGGATTTCCCCTGAAATCAAACAGGCCAAACGACAGCAGCGCCAAGCTGAGCGACGTTGGCGCAAAATTCAATAATTGTGACCACCCACCACGAAATCAGTCTTAACTCGCAGTCAGTCGAACAGCACTAGGAGCTGAAAAGATGACTGAGGGTCTATCTGGGGTGTTTTGACTTTTTCTCAAAATTGATTTCTGTAGACTATAATCTATCCCCCACAGAATTTTTTTCTTGAAAAAATATTATTAATCAATTTAAATCGGTATTTTAATGCACTGATCGCAGCAGAAAGAACGCGATATCCTACTAAAAGTACATATTTTTGTCTCTTATTATGAACCGTAAGCTGTACAGTACCCGCACATGTAATATACTGATAGAAAGCTCTTTGGTGCACCTTTCAGATAATGACAGCGAAAATTAGAAACAAACTGGGTCAAAGCCACCAAATAAAGAAATTTAAGGAAAATGTGTAGGAGAGCACACAAAAACTTTAGAGGCCGTTTTCTCAAAATGGCCGTCATACAACTTAATGACTTTAAACATATGTAACTTCTACATTTTTTTGAGTATAAGCTTCATTCAAGTACCAAAATAATTTGCAGAATGTACACTTTCCAGTGATATGCATATCTCAAAATGCCCAAAATACTAACTTAGACTGATTTCGTGGTGGGAGGTCACAATTACCCACGAATATGCCCAGCACAGAAACAATAAAATCAGTAACTAAAATGTTTTCAAGGAACATTTCCAAACTGAGGGCCAAATGATGGGTGCAACAAGTTAACTTGTCCTTCCAAACAATGTTCCAACAAATGCCTCACTGAAAATTCAGTATATTCTAAAAAAAAAAAAAAAAAAAAAAAAAAAAAAAATCACACCCAGCTCCAATCCCTCAAAGCCCAGGTTTTAACAGCGTCCCATATAATTATATCACTTCAACAAAGTCAGTCTTGATCAAGTGGAAAGAAGTTATCTTGCAATACCTCAAAAAAGATCCTGCAATCTTGACCCCACCCCTGCCTCTCATCTTTTTGAATATATTAAAAAAAAATTTCTGATCGAAACTGAAATAGCAAACATTTCTTTAAACAAAGGTGTCGTGCCATGCCACTGTAAACGTGCCTTGTCAAATGCCTGCTCAAAAAGTCCTTGGGCATAATGTCTTTTCGCAACTAACGTGTCACCTACAAGCCAATAAGCTTCCTAAAAGAGTCGTATGCATTACTTACTCTATTTTTTCCCCTTTGCGCTGCCTATGTTATTCCCATATTGAACATAAATCATCAGTACATGTATAGGATTGTGTTGCAGTGAATCGAAATGAACTGTTTCCATGTTTCAAACGTTTGCATCGTAACTTTACAGTAAAGATAACATTCGTATTCCTACTGACCATTCTTCAACCCTAAACAATATATTAGTATTAGACTTGGCAATAAATCGTTCCAAATACTCAAGAACAATTCTAAGACAAGATTCATGGGATTGTTTCAATGAACGAGTAGAATCTTTATGGTGGAAAATACGTAGAACATCCATTCGCGCATCCCTCTGCATTCCTACTTCAACATATGTAAGGTCTCCCTTCGCTGTACAGGGGCACCCATTTTGCAAGGAGTTGAAAGCACCAGTATGTGAATCATTCATAGACATCAGCAGGACTCATGTTTATCACGTTGATCACAAAGGTCTGGTACCTTACCAGCAAGGCACTGAAATAACACTTACCACTTTGTCTGTCCCTTGCTCCTAACCTACTTTCGCCCTCACGTCTGTGTGTTAGTGTGTTAGTATGCATGTATGTATGCATGTATGTATGTATGTATGTATGTATGTATGTATGTATGTATGTATGTATGTATGTATGTATGTATGTGTGTGTGTGTGTGTGTGTTTCTGTTTCTGTCTCAGTCTCTGTCTGTCTGTAGTATTGTTTCCAAGTCTACGGTTATTAGAAAATGTGCAAACTTACATATTGGCCGCTGCTTAACTGCTAGCAGACAGACAGGCAGACAGACAGGCAGACAGTCAGGCAGAGACAAACATGTTTTAGTGCCTTTCTCCAAATTCTGCATTCACTATTATTTACACATTTTACAAGACAAAGGCTCTCTCTCTCTCTGTTTATCTATCTTTCTGTCTCTCTCTCTCTTTCTCTCTCTCTCTCTCTCGCTTTCTTTCTCCATCTCTCTCTCTCTCTCATTCTCTTTTTATGTCTCTCTGTCTGTCTCTTTCTCTCTCTCATGCTATCTCTCCATCTCTCTCTTCTCTTCTCTCTCTCTCTCTTCTCTTTCTCTCTTCTCTCTTCTCTCTCACAGTTACTGTTTGTCTCTCTTTCTCTGTCTGTCTGTCTGTTTATCTGTCTGTCTGTCTCTC
>JAPXFY010000021.1:46395976-46403476 GCA_030674185.1 Monoplex corrugatus | reverse complement strand
GTTTTCTTTGTGGTTTTCTGTCTATTGTTATTGCTGTTTAAGTGCTGATGTTGTTATTGCTGTTAATTTACCATCTTTATTTTGAAAATATGACTGATTTTGTTGTCTAGCACTGACATTAATAGACTTATTCACTGAATAATTTATATTGGTGTTGAATAATTTCAATTGTTTTGTTTTAGTAGTTTGATACATTTTTTAGAATTAAATGCTGTCTGTGTGGCTTGATTTCAATTGTATATTTATCTATTTATCTATTTATCTATTTATTTATTTATTCATTTTTTATCATTTATTTAATTTTATTCATTTATTTATTTATTTGCTTGTTTTTGTTTATTCATTCATCCTTTTACTTATGTACTTGTATATCTATCGATCATTTATTGTTTATATATTTATTTGTTTATTTGTTTATTAATTTATTTATCTATTTATTTAGTTATTATTTTAGTTATTAATTTATTCACTTATTTGTTCATTTGCTTATTTTTTGTTTATTCATTCATCCTTTTATTTATTTACCTATTTATTACTTGTTTCTTTATCTATTTATTTATTCATTTATACATTTATTAATTATTGTCTATTTGTTTATTTATTTGTTTATTATTTATTGTCTATTTGTTTATTTGTTTATTTAGTTTACTTATTCATTATTTATTTATTCACTTATTTATTTATTTTTTTATTTTTTTATTTACTTATTTATTACTTGTTTATTTATTTATTCATTCGTTTATTTATCTATTTATTGATCTATTTATTTACTTGCTTGTCTATTTATTTATTTGTTTATTTATACATCTATTTGTTTATTTATCCTTTTTATGTTGATTTCTATTTTTGTTTATTTATTTATTGGTTCCTTTGTCTATTTAATCTTTTATTTCCTCTATTTATTTGACTGAATTTTATAAGCTGTCTCTAATTCTTACTGTTTTCCTTCATACGTTTGTATCAATATTTGTTTATTCATTAGCTGCAGCATATTTCTTTCCTATTTCTGTTGATTGTTTTTATATGATTTACTATTTATCTATTTATGAATTTATTTATCCATTTATTTAGTTAGTTAGTTAGCTAATTAGTTGTTTGTTTGTTTGTCGATTTGTTTATTCATTGGTCAATCCATTTCCATCTGTCCCCATTTCCTTCATTTGTCTTTGGTTTGTTTTTTCATTCGTTAAAAATAATTTGCGCTTCTTTATCAGTTTATTGCTTACTTTGATTAATTTGTTTTCCTTGATTTAACATTTATGTGGAAATTGAATTGTTGAAGAATAAACATAAAAGAGGCACACAAAATCCCCTTTGACATCAAATATAACACATGAACAAAACGAAGATAAAGGAGGCATTAAAAACAAATAAAAATGAATGATGGGGAAGGCATGTCAAGTATAGCATTATAATGAAAACGCATGAGCTATATAAAGCATACAATGTCAAAGAAGTTATGAAAATGAATTATGATAAAATGTTGACTTCCATGTGCCAGTCAATCAAGTGTTTTGCTAAAGCATGACAAGTAAAGGCAAAAACACATAAAGCAAATGTAATAGCAATAACCATAAAAAGAAAGCTTAACAATAATAACAAAAAAAGCTATATTCTGGTAGAACAAAACAAAAATAGGCACGTAAATAGGCACACAGAAACTAAGAAAAGTAGGGAATAAGGTAAGCATTAAAAGCAAACGAGGGAGAGGAGAGATGTGTCAAAGAGAGAGAGAGAAGAGAGAGAGAGAGAGAGAGAGAGAGAGAGAGCGAGCGAGGGAGAGAGAGACCAAGAGAGAGACAGAGAGAGACTGAGAGAGAGACCGAGAGAGAGAGTGAGAGAGAGAGAGAGAGAGATAGAGAGAGAAAGAGACCAAGAGAGAGAGAGAGACCAAGAGAGAGGAGAGAGAGAGAGAGAGAAGAGAGAAGAGAGAGAGAGAGAGAGAGAGAGAGAGCTTGCATCACAACAAAAACAATCATACACATGACATGCAGAAGAGAATGCGTAATTCAAGTGGCTAGGTTTCAAAAAAAAAATCTGTTGCTACTGCTCCATCACTACCACTACTATTGCTACTGTTCTGTCAGTACCACCACTACTGTTGCTACTGCTCTAACACTACCACTACTATTGCTACTGTTCTGTCAGTACCACCACTACTGTTGCTACTGCTCCATCACTACCACTACTATTGCTACTGTTCTGTCAGTACCACCACTACTGTTGCTACTGCTCTAACACTACCACTACTATTGCTGCTCTATCACTACCACTACTATTGCTGCTCTATCACTACCACCACTATTGCTACTGCTCTATCACTACAACCACTACTGCTACTGCTCTATCACTACAACCACTACTGCTACTGCTCTATCACTACAACCACTATTGCTACTGCTCTATCACTACCACCACTATTGCTACTGCTTCTATCACTACCACTACTATGTCTGCTCTATCACTACCACCACTATTGCTACTGTTTCTATCACTACACTACCACTATCTACTGCTCTATCACTACAACCACTATTGCTGTTATATACACACTATTGCTGCTATCACTACAACCACTATTGCTACTGCTCTATCACTACAACCACTACTGCTACTGCCTACATATTGCTACTTCACACACCACTATTGCTACTGTTCTATCACTACACTACTATTGCTACTGCTCTATCACTACCACACTATTGCTACTGCTCTATCACTACACCACTACTGCTACTGCTCTCTACACCACCACACACTACTGCTACTGCTCTTATCACTACACCACTAACTGCTACTGTTCTATCACCACAACCACTACTGCTACTGCTCTATCACTACCACCACTACTGCTACTGCTCTATCACACACCACTACTCTATCTAACCACACTACTGTACTGCTCTATCACCCTACTGCTATGCTATCACACAACCACTACTGCTACTGCTCTATCACTACAACCACTACTGCTACTGCTCTATCACTACAACCACTACTGCTACTGCTCTATCACTACAACCACTACTGCTACTGCTCTATCACCACACAACCACTACTGCTACTGTTCTATCACTACCACTACTATTGCTACTGCTCTATCACTACCACTACTATTACTACTGCTCTATCACTACCACCACTTTGCTACCGATCTATCACTACCACCACTATTGCTACTGCTTTATCACTACTACCACTATTGCTACTGCTCTATCACTACTATCACTATTGCTACTGCTCTATCACTACTACCACTATTGCTACTGCTCTATCAGTACCACCACTATTGCTACTGCTCTATGACTTCCACTACTATTGCTGCTGCTCTATCACTACCACCACTACTGCTGTTGCTCTATCATTACCATTACCACTGCTACTGCTGCTCTATCACTACCACTACTACTACTACTGCTCTATCACTACCACTACTACTACTACTGCTCTATCACTACCACTACCATTGCTGCTGCTCTATCACTACCACTACTACTACTACTGCTCTATCACTACCACTACCAATGCTGCTGCTCTATCACTACCATTACCACTGCTACTACTGCTCTATCACTACCACTACCATTGCTGCTGCTCTATCACTACCATTACCACTGCTGCTGCTGCTCTATCACTACCACTACCATTGCTGCTGCTCTATCACTACCATTACCACTGCTACTACTGCTCTATCACTACCACTACCATTGCTGCTGCTCTATCACTACCATTACCACTGCTACTACTGCTCTATCACTACCACTACCATTGCTGCTGCTCTATCACTACCATTACCACTGCTGCTACTGCTCTATCACTACCACTACCAATGCTGCTGCTCTATCACTACCATTACCACTGCTGCTACTGCTCTATCACTACCACTACCACTGCTACTACTGCTCTATCACTACCACTACCATTGCTGCTGCTCTATCACTACCATTACCACTGCTGCTACTGCTCTATCACTACCACTACCAATGCTGCTGCTCTATCACTACCATTACCACTGCTACTACTGCTCTATCACTACCACTACCATTGCTGCTGCTCTATCACTACCATTACCACTGCTACTACTGCTCTATCACTACCACTACCAATGCTGCTGCTCTATCACTACCATTACCACTGCTGCTACTGCTCTATCACTACCACTACCATTGCTGCTGCTCTATCAGTACCACTATTATTGCTGCTGCTCTATCACTACCATTACCACTGCTACTATTGCTCTATCACTACCACCACTACTGTTGCTGCTGTATCACTACCACTACTGCTGCTGCTCTATCATTACCATTACCATTACTACTACTGCTCTATCACTACCACTACTACTGCTGCTGCTCTATCACTACCACTACTACTACTGCTGCTCTATCACTACCACTACTACTACTGCTGCTCTATCACTACCACTACTACTACTGCTCTATCACTACCACTACCACTGCTGCTGCTCTATCATTACCATTACCACTGCTACTGCTGGTCTATCACTACCACTACTGCTGCTCAATCACTATCACTATTGCTGCTCTACACTACCACTACTGCTGCTCTATCTCTACCACTACTGCTGCTCTATCACTGCCACTATTACTGCTGCTACTACTCTATCACTACCACAACTGCTGCTGCTCTATCACTACCACAACTGCTGGTGCTCTATCACTACCACTACTGCTGTGCTCTATCACTACCACTACTATTGCTGCTGCTCTATCACTACCTGAATGTCAAAATGAGTCTTTTTGCTTTCTTCTTCTGTTTGTATTTAATCTTGCCGGTACTCCATTGTTGTAGACCACCATGCAGCTGGGCCTTGTGATTTCTTGATTTGGCATGGGGAACACTTAGATCTGAAAGACAGGAAGAAACTTATTTCATTTGTCTTTTCATTTGTTTACATATTCATTCATTATGATGATGAAGATGATGATACTGATAGTGATAACAACAATTATAGTAATAATGATAGTAATCACAATAACAGTAATAAATAAATAAATGAATAAATAAGTAAATAAATAATATAATATAATCATAATCACCACTATCAGTTTCTGTCGCCTGTGCAAACACAATCCACACTTGCTCCCCAGCAGCTTCTCTTACCAGGGTAGGTCTATGTGGCCTTGACCTTGTTGAGAAACCAGACAGTGAACTGCATGCTAGATCTATTTCCTTAAACGCTGCATCCATCATACATTTTTTGTTCGAAAATTTATCAGCAACTAATCAAAAACAATAAAAAATTACGTCACTCACGACATTTCTAACGTTTCACGTCCACAAAATAGCATTTCATAGCAAAAATTGCAGTTTGATTTGGGCCTCCCAGCTGAAGTCTCGTTCGATATTTTAATTAGGTCAGCTGGCGATACGTAATTCCCAGCAGCAGGCTTTTGCTTGCCGACACTTGGTGCGTTTGGTCGACTCGTACATAAATTATTTAAAACTCAGTCACATAAGACATACATAACAAGGTAGAAAAAGGGTTTCAAAAAACAACCAAAATATTACTTACCTTGAAACTTGACATATGCAGTTCCAAACTAGATACAGGCAAGAGCACGTATTGCCAGACTTCCATACGTGGACATGTGCCTATCGAAGTGGCACGTATCGATATAATCGCGCGAGAAAATGCGATACGTAGTCGGTACGTCACGTATCCAGCACGTATTGGATACGTGACATGTAATCTAAAGGTCTCTAGTGTTTCAGCCGGCGGATACGCACTGGCTATTTCGCAGCGTTTGTTTGCCCATGTAGCAACGGCGGTGTGGAGTAAAGACAGTCCACACCTGGGTTCTATACAACTACAACACAACCTGCTGTCACTGTCCGGGTGTTTCGGCGGGCCGTTATGTACTGGCTATCACGCAGTGTTTGTTTGCCCATGTACAAAGGCAATGTGGAATAAAGACAATCCACTCTAGGTTCTATAGGACTACAACGTAATACAGTGTGTAACAATTTGAAGATTGGGACCATAATGACTACAAAGTTCGTAGGCCCAGCTTTAGAATACATGTTCTCACTGTGGATCTACTCATTGTTTAAAGATATGATAGCATTGATGGAAGTACACGATTTTGTGGCCACACTGAAACATTGATAGTCTACTGGGCTTGGTCAATATCATACTGACCAAATGTGCTTTTTGTGACCTTGTTTTATGAAACGCAACAGCTGTGCAATTGCAGAATGTATTATTCATTGGAGTGTATTGATTGCCTCAGGCAAATTTCATATTAATGATAGAACTGCTGATATTTAAAAGAAAGATGATGGCTTCCAGCTTGCATGAAATCTTGCAGCAGACCTGTACAATCCATTTCATGAGCAGTAGACAATGGAACCTTTTCAGTTGCACACAACACACGTGTACTTGATAAGGTGTGGGTGGTGTGGGAGGAACATAAGTGCAATTATCACCTATACATAAATCATCATCTTAACATACATGTAGTGAACGAATCCACCCCATTCCATTTCCCTATGTTTCCTCCTGCTTTTTCATCTCTCTCTCTCTCTCTCACACCACACACATACACACAACACACACACACACACACACACACACACACACACACACACACACACAACAGACTTGCACACACACACATCCTTCTAAAAGCACATACGTGAATAGGCGTTAAAAGAAATAACGAACGAACAAACACACACACAACACCACACAACACTAAACACAACAACACAACACACACACACACACACACACAACACACACACACACACACACACACACACACACACACACACACACACACACACACACACACACACACACAGTTCAGTTCTCAAGTTGACGTTCTCAATGCGTCGATTGAATTCCATATGCACTAACGCAACAGCTGCCATGTGATGGAGAAGATCCAGAATGATCACGACACAAGCCTTAAGCCTGCACATAAACCCACGAGCTGGCCAGTTCCTGAGGTCTTACCTAGATAGTTCCATAATCCTGGGTTGATAGGGAAGTGAGGTGGCAGAGACCAACTTTTCCTGGGGCCAGCACTACGAGGGTGGCGCCCATCCCATCTTCCTTGATTCAAATTCATATTCATATTCACTTTTTTTTTCAACTAAGACTTCAGACAGGCAATAAGGCTAATCGGTCTTCAAGGGGTGGGACTGGGAAATAAACCTATCTCTCCAGTATTTTATACCAAGGCAACCGGGCAATGCCCTGCACTTCACAATTTTCAACTACCGTGGGATCTTTTGCATGTCACAGCCAGAAGCACACGGGTCCGATCGTTTTTCGTCCCTTCGAAGGACTAGACTAGTTCGATTTCCGGTCAAACTGAGGAGAAAAGTCGAGGCCTCTACTGGGAAGTGAACCCTGGAACCTCGAGTTTAGATATTGGCTGGTGAACGTCTTAACCATTCTGCCACTCTTCTCCACACACACACAACACCACACACACACACACACAACACACACACACACACACACACACA
>JAPXFY010000021.1:46385976-46388476 GCA_030674185.1 Monoplex corrugatus | reverse complement strand
ACACACAGCACACACACACACACACACACGACACACACACACACACTACACACACACACACAACAAACACATCGTCTTAATTAAGGCACGTATGTGAATAGAAGTTAAAAGAACATAACGAACGAACACACCCGCCCATCCCCATCCACACACACACACACACACACCACACACACACACACACACACACACACACACACACACACACCACACCACACCAACACACGCAACACACTGCACACACTCACATACACACACAACACAAACACACACACATGCATACGCGCACATACACACACGCACACGCACACACACACACAGACACACACTACGCACAACGCACATAAACACATGCACACGCACATGCACACACACAAACACATGCACAGCACACAACACAAACACTTGCACACAAATATGCAAGAGCCACCACACCACCACACACACACACAACACACACACACACACACGCGTATGGCACATACGTAGACACACGAGACACCCATCAGAATATTACCATCTACACACGTACACAAATAATGATATACTAACAACATCATAGCATATGCACATAATATTATACCCAGAATAAAAACGTACATATCATCATCATCATCATGTGCCCTGCCACATGGCGTTGGGGATCATGGCTCTCCAGGGAGGGAGAGAGAGAGAGAAGAGAGAGAGAGAGAGAGAGAGAGAGAGAGAGAGAGGAGAGAAGAAAGAGAGAGAGAGAGAAGAGAGGAAAAAGAAAGAGAGAGAAGAAGAGAGAAGAGAGAAAGAAAAAAGGAGAGAGAGAGAGAGAGAGAGAAGAAAGAAAGAGAGAGAGAGAGAAGAGAGAAAGAAAGAAGAGAGAAAGAAGAAAGAAAGAAAGAAAGAAGAGAGAGAGATAAACAAAGAGCATATAACAGAGAGAGAGAGAGAAGAGAAGAGAAGAAGAGAGAAAAAAAAAGAATCAGAGAGAGAAGAGAGGACGAAAAGAGAGAGAGAGAGAGAAGAGAGAGAGAGAGAGAGAGAAGAAAGAAGAGAGAGAAGAAAAAGAAGAAGAGAAGAAGAAGAGTGGAAGAAAGAGAGAAGAGAAAAGAGAAGAGAGAGAGATCAAGACAAAGAGAAGAGAGAGGAGAGAGAGAGAGAGAGAGAGAGAAAATAGATATAATAACAATATATTATACAGATACAGAGAGACGAGGACGACAAAGAGAGAGAGAGAGAGAGAGAGAGAGAGAGAGAGGAGAGAGAGACGAGAGAGAGAGAGAGAGAGAACACAGACAGAAACAGACAGACAGAGTACACAAAGAGCAGAGAGAACAGAAGAGAGGAGGAGAGAGAAAGAGAGGAGGGAGGAGTGAGGAGAGAGAGACAGAGAGAAAGATAAACAGTACAATACGACAGACGCAGAGAGAGAGAGAGAGAGAGAAGAGAGAGAACAGAGAAGACAAGAAAGATACATACATATGCAGTACACACACACAGACAGAGACAAGAGAAGAGAAGAGAAAGACGAGTGGTGAGAGAAGAGAGAGAGAGACAAAAGAGAGGACAGAGAGAAAGACAGAAACGAAGAAAAACAGATCACAACAACAGACAACAGTGTACGTAACCGAGTTACAAACTTGTACATACTTCTAAACATACGAGTAATGAAACCTTGCCAACCAACCACCATCTACCTCTCTGTGCAATTGGTAATCGATACTGCTTTGGTGGAATCGATCGTGACATGTACTTCAGGATCATTTTCACACCGTAATCGTCTAGATTCCTCTACGCCCTTCCCCTGCAGTTTCCTTATCTCTTGTTATTTCATTTCTAAAATCCCTGAATCAATCAATCACTCTTTCTCTCGTTCTCTCTCTCTCTCTCTCTCTCTCTCGTTCTCTCTCTCTCTCTCATTCTCTCACTGTCTCTGTCTCTCGTTCTCTTTCTCTCTCTTTCTTTCTCTCTCGTTCTCTCTCTCTGTCTCGTTTTCTCTCTCTTTCTCTCACTCTCTCTCTTTCTCTCTCTCTTTCTTTCTCTCTGTCTCTGTCACACACACACACACACACACACACACACACACACACACACACACACACACACACACACACACACACATACACAAACATACACATACACAACACACTCACACACACACACACAAACACAAACACACACACACAAACACAAACACACGCACACACACACATACACACACACACCCATACACGAACACACATCTACACAACACACACACACACACACACACACACACACACACACACACACACACACACACACACACCACACACACACACACACACAACACACACACACGCAAACATAGGCATGTACACAATTTTTTTTACCTGTGTACCAAATAACCTTTTAATCTTGTTAAGCGAGCACACCAAGTAATGAAATCGTTTACATTAATTCAAAACAGTCGGTTTAATAATAGCTGACGAATACGATAACTACCACCACCCCCTTCCCTGCTTCGTATGTCCAATAGTAATCAATA
>JAPXFY010000021.1:46375976-46380976 GCA_030674185.1 Monoplex corrugatus | reverse complement strand
AATGCTATGATAAAAACAGATGAACCGTAACATATAATGTGAAATATGTTATAAAAAATAATCATGATAAAAGATAAAAGATCAATTTCCATTTGTCAATCGGCTGAGTGTTTTATAAAAGCACGAGGAAAAAAACAAAACAAAACAAAACAAAACAAAAAAAACAGAGAAAGACAGACAGGTAGTCAGAGAAAAGGAGAGAGAGAGAAAACGGAGGGGGGGGGGGGGGGGAGGAGAAAGAGAGAGAGAGAGAGAGAGAGAGACAGACAGACAGACAGACGGACAGACGACAAAACTGACAGAGATAGACAGGAGAGGACGGACTGAGACGAGAGAGAGAGAGAGAGAGAGAGAGAGAGAGAGGAGAAGAGAGAGAGAGAGAGAAGAGACAGACAGACAGAGACAGAGACAGACGGACGACTGACAGAGGAGGAGAGAGATGAAGAGAGAGACAGAGAAGAGCAGAGAGAGACAGAGAGAGACAGACAGGACAGAGACAGAGAGACAGAGACAGAGACAAGAGACAGAGAGAGTTCCGTCATACAGTCTTTTATACATAACCGATTTTAGCATTCCGATATTTTTCGAATGCATGTACGCACATAGTTTTGCCCACGCTGCGCAGGTGGTAAGTTGCTATGCAGTCTACACACTCTTTCTTCGGCGGGCGTGCTTGTTGAGTTATTTTCACGTTTACATGAACCAACCAACATTATGATCCACAGATTCTTCAACGGGCATTTTTGACGTTAAGCATACGTGGCTTTAGGCACTGAGAAGTCTGCACATAATTATGTTAACCTGCGAGATTAAAAAAAAAAAAAAAAATCCCCGAATTCTTTACCCACAAGCGGGAGGTACCCCAGAGGGGATTGAACTCCGTACCTTCCGATTTAGAGGCTGACATTTACCTTCCTTGACGAGGGAATCGAACTCCCAGACCTCCCTATTTGTCTTCTGGTGTCTTTACCACTCGGCTAACCGCGCCCCCCTACATTCAGTTGGTGTGGCAGGCAGTGCGGTGCCAGTGACCTAGCAGTTACATGTAAGTCTAAGCTTTGACGGCGTACGAAGCTCTGCGTGGATTTAGTTGGTGATCGTTTTGTGCTAAGGTAGGATATTGCCGTTCTGTTTGGTAAGCCTTTGGTTTTGTGTATAAATACATATACTTACCTTTGTTTCTCTCTCTTTGTCACTGTGTCTCTGTGTCTTTGTGTCTGTTTGTTTGCTTGTCTGTCTGTCTCCTCTCTTGTGTGTCTCTTTCTGTCTGTCACTGTCTGTCTGTTTGTTCCCCTCTCTGTCTGTCTATCTCTCTTTTTCTCTTTCTCTCTTCTCTCTCTCTCTCTCTCGCTGTCTGTCTGTCTCTACTCTCTCTCTCTCTCTCTCTCTTTCTCTCTCGCTGTCTGTCTCTGTTCTCTCTCTGTCTCGCTGTATGTCTGTCTCTTCTCTCTCTCTCTCTCTCTCTGTCGCTGTCTGTCTCTACTCTCTCTCTCTTTCTCTCTCTCTCTCTGTCTGTCTGTCTCTTCTCTTTCTCTATCTCGCTGTCTGTCTGTCTTCTTCTCTCTCTCTCTCTCGCTGTCTGTCTCTTCTCTCTCTCTCTTTTCTTCTCTTCTCCTCTCTCTCTCGCTTTCTCTCTCTCCCCCCTCTCTCTCTCTGTCGCTCTGTTTCTCTGTCTGTCTGTCTGTCTTTCTGTCTGTCTGTCTGTCTTTCTCTCTCTCTCGCTCGCTCGCTCGCTCTGTGTTCCTCTTTCTTGCTTTTTCTCTTTGTCTTCCCCAAGATATGTCACGTTTGATGTGTTCTTGCTGTTGTAATGTGTTTGTATCAATGTAGATTCTCTTTCAGAAAGGGTTGAATGTTTCAAAAACAACAAGCAAGCAAGCAAACAAACAAAGAAAGAAAGAAACAAACAACCAATCAAACAAAAAAAAAAAAAGGAACAAACAATTAGAGAAACAAAAAAAAAAAAAAAAACACAAAAAAATCCATTTTGTATGGCTTATGCTACTAGCCTCGAAAATTGAAAAAAAGTTCTTGTTCTTGTTATTGCTCTTGCTCTTTTCTCTCTTTCTCTCTCTCTTTCTCTCTGTCTCTCTGTCTCTCTTTTCTCTCTGTGTCTCGCTGTCTCTGTCTCTGTTCTCTGTCTCTCTCTCTGTCTCTCTCTCTCTCTCTGGCTCTGTCTCTTTCTCTGTCTGTCTGTCTGTTTGTCTCTCTTTCTTCCTCTCTCTGTCTCTGTCTCTGTCTCTGCCTCTGTCTCTCTCTCTGTCTCTTCTCTCTCTCTGGATCTGTCTCTTCTCTGTCTGTCTGTCTGTCTCTCTCTTCTTCTTTCTTCTTCTCTCTCTCTCTTCTCTGTCTCTGCCTCTGCCTCTGTCTCTCTGTCTCTGTCTCTCTCTCTGTCTCTCTCTGTCTCTCTTGGCTCTCTCTGGCTCTGTCTCTTTCTCTGTCTGTCTCTCTTTCTTTCTCTCTCTCTCTGTCTGTCTCTGTCTATCTCTCTGTCTCACTGCATTTGCGTGCTTGTGGGAGTTTGTGTAATAATAATTACAATATTAATAATTACAATATTTATATAGCGCAAAATCTTGATAAAATCAAATCTAAGCGATGAAGCAGACACACACGCACGCACGCACGCACGCACGCACGCCACGCACGCACGCACCACACACACACCACACACACACACACACACGCAGGCTATCAAAGGAAAAGAATAAAAGCAATAAGCAATAAAGCAGAATAAAGCAATGGAAATTTAGAGAGCATAGCAATACAATTATTATATAACCATTGATTCCCTCGGCGGCGACAGGCTGCAGGGGGGGGGGGGGGGGGGTTGAGTGAGGTTAGGATTTTATGCGGAGGAGAAAAGGTGAGTTTTGAGAGCGGACTTGAAGGAGACAAAAGTAGGTTGCTGACGGACTGAGAGAGGAAGTTTGTTCCGGAGAGTGGACCAGAAACAGAGAAGGCTCGTGGACCATAGGTATTGAGCTTAGTGCATGGAAAGCGAAAAGTCAGAGGATCAGAGGCAGAGCGGAGGATACGTGAGGGAAGATAGATCTCAAGTAGGCTTGACAGGTAATCGGGGGCTGCGTTATTGAGGCTTTTGTAGCACATGGTATCTAGTTTGTACTGTATGCGCTTTGATACAGGGAGCCAGTGAAGTTGTGCCAGTAGAGGAGATATGTGGTCAGCTTTTTTCTTTTTGAGTACAAGGCGTGCAGCATTGTTTTGAATGCGCTGAGGATGTGAATGGTGGAGGCAGGAAGACCAGACAGGAGTGAATTGCAATAGTCAATGCGAGACATTATGAAGGAGAGAACGAGTTTTGCAGTTGTTTCCACAGAGAGATACTTCCTGATCAGCCTTATACGATGGAGGTGATAGTAGCAAGATCTGGCAGTTTGAGAAACAAAGTTGTTCATGGAGAGGGTAGAGTCAATGCAGACACCAAGGTTTTTAGCTACTATCAGTATGTGTGTGTTGGTCTGTGTGTGTGTAGGTATACGAGCGTGCACCCGCGCGTGTGTGTATATTTAAGAGATAAATGAATACATGGACAGAGAGAGAAAACACAAGAGACAGAGAACAGAGAGAGAGAGAGAGAGGAGGGGAGAGAGAGAGAGAAACAGGGGAGAGGAGAGAGAGGAGAGGAGAGAGAGAGAGGAGAGGAAAGAGGAGAGAGAGAGAGAGAGAGAGAGGAGAGAGAGACAGACAGACAGAGAAAGTTTCGTCATCGTGTAGTTCTCTTTGGGCATAGTGTGTGGGCGGTGGTAGTTAGCGGACAGGATTAATTCCTTCCTGGCTTGAACTGTGCAGGTTTGTATGGACTTAGCGTGGATCGTTTTCCTCTATTGACTTTCGGTAGTTGACTAGTTTGCATTTGTTTGTTTGTTTGTCCGCTTGTCTGTCGGTCTCTTAGCTCCCTTCTCCCCTTATGCTTCTCTCTGTCTGTCTATCTCTGTCTGTCTGTCTGTCTGTCTGTCTATCTCTTTCTCTCTCTAGGTCGGTCTGTCTGTCCGTCTGTCTTTCTCTGTCTGTCTGTCTCTTTCTCTCTCTAGGTCTGTCTGTCTGTTCGTCTGTCTTTGTCTGTCGCTGTGTTTCTCTCTCTCTGTCTTCTCTGTCCATGTCTCTCTCTGTCTCTCTACATATCTGTCTCTCTCTGTCTTTCTCTCTGTGTCTCTGTTTCTCTCTCTATATGTCCCTGTCTCTCTCTGTTTCTCTGTCTTTCTCTCTCTCTCTCTATCCTGTCTCTTCTGTCTCTCTGTCTGTCTCTGTCTCTCTCTGTCTCTATCTCTATGTCCCTGTCTCTCTCTGTCTTTCTGTCTGTCTGTCTGTCTGTCTCTGTCTTTCTCTCTGTGTCTCTGTCTCTATCCCTGTCTCTCTTTGTCTCTCTGTCTGTCTGTCTCTCTGTCTTTCTCTGTCTCTGTTTCTCACTTTCCCTGTCCCTTTCTGTCTGTCCTGTCTGTCTGTTTGTCTCTGTGTTTCTCTCTCTCTCTTTGTCCCTGTCTCTCTCTTTATCTCTGTCTGTGTTTCTCTCTCTCTCTCTTTATCTCTGTCTGTATGTCCCTGTCTCTCTCTGTCTCTCTATCTGTCAGTCTGTTAGGGACATTGCGAAAGCTTTTATGTGTTTTTTTTCTCTCTCTGTATCCTGTTTAGCGTTATTTGACTATACATGGATTGGCAACAGCCGATATATAAGTTTGCATCTCCCTCTCTCTTCCTGTCTCCCTCCTCTGCCTCTCTCTCATATACACTTACACACACACACACACACACAACACACACAACACACACACACACACACACACACACACACACACACACACACACACGAATACACAACACATCACACACACATACACACACACACACACACACACACACCATACACACACACACACACACACACACACAAACGCATACACACGCACGCACACACACACACGGGCGGGCGCGCGCTCACACACACACATGCAGGCACACACGCACACATACATCCATAT
>JAPXFY010000021.1:46363476-46365976 GCA_030674185.1 Monoplex corrugatus | reverse complement strand
GATCCATACCCTCCACCCATCTTGCGATCTGTCCGACTCTTTGAGCCTGAGCGTATATCCCCTACGTACTGGCAAAGTCTTGGAATGGAGGGGACCGGAGTGGCAGTAGCGGAAAAGAGGACACACGACCTACTAGACACGAACAAGACTCCATCAGAATGATTGGAGCATTAAGATGGTCAGGGACAGTATCGCAAGACATGAGAGATGCCAAGATCGTCACCATCTAGACAAAGGAGATAGAAGGGACCGCAACAACAAAAGAGGCATTTCTCTGCTAAACATCGTTGGCAAACTGTACGCCTGAGTCATGTTGGCGCATCTTCTAAAGCTAGCTGTGTGTGTCTTCCTTGAGTTCCAGTGTGGCTTCCGATCGAAACGCTCCACAGTAAATATAATTTTTTCCCCTTCGACAGCCACAGGAAAAATGCCGAGAACAGCTCCTGGTGTTTCTTGTTAACTTGTTAACTGGGAATTGAGACATCAGTTCTTGAAACCTCAGCTGTATGACAAGAGTCATCCATCTTGCTTGAAAAATAAAAGCTGTGTTATTGTAATCGATCTAAAAGCACTCATTGAGCAAAAGGAAAAACAAATTGGCGAGAGGATGGGATAAGATGGGGGTGGGGGAGGGTGGGGGTAGTTCAGTTGGTGCCTAGTGTGTCTGGAACGATTCCAAGACGTTATGTTCCAGTGGGACCCTGAAGCCTGTAGTGTCACACACACACTTCTGCCCTCTGTGTGTCTAACACGGTGTCTGGAGTTTCAGGAATTTGTCCAAGAAGGAATTGATCCAACTCAGGCATTTCCATATACGCTCACCCAGATCTGCCAACGATCATCCAGCAGGCTCCTCGAGTCTATACGCAAACCTATGCACTTTCTGGTTCTTGAAATGGGGAGAGAGTGAGTGTGTGTGTGTGGGGGGGGGGGGGGGGGGCAGCAGGACTAATGCAACGCTAACGTTACCAGAGTGAATACAGTTTTGAGATAGGCAGCAAACATCAGATCTCTTTATATCAAGAAGAACTAACTAGCCAGGTAAGGTGTACTTGATAAATATAAAACGAAACAAAATATTGAAATAGATAAAGACAGGAATAAATAAGTAAGGGAAAGACAAACAGTAAATAAGTGGGACAGAGAGAGAGAGAGAGAGAGAGAGAGAGAGAGAGAGAGAGAGAGAGAGCAAGAGAGAATAGGAGAGAGAGAAAGGAGGGAGAGAGAAGAGAGAGGGAGAGAGAGTAACAGAGGGAGAGAGAGAGAAAGAAAGGAGAGAGAGAGAAAGAGAGGAGAGAGAGGGACAGAGGGAGATAGAGAGTGAGAGAAGAGAGAGGGAGAGCAGGAGAGAGCAGAGGGAGGGACAGAGAGAGAGAGAGAGAGAGAGAAGGAAGAAAGTAAGACAGAGGGAGAGAGAGAGGAAGAGGGAGAGAGACATGGAGAGAGAGAGAGGGAGGGACAAGAGAGAGAGAGAGAAGGAAGGAAGTAAGACAGAGGGGGAGAGAGAGGAAGAGGGAGAGGACATGGGAGAGAGATGGAGAGAGAGAGAGAGAGAGAGAGAGAGAGAGAGAGAGAGAGACAGACAGACAGACAAGAGAGAGAGAGACAGAGAGAGAACTTCTGAGAGTTTGGACTTTGTTGAAGAGGGATTCACTGCACCTGAAAAATTCCATATGCACGTCACCCTAAATCAGCCAGGAATTATCTGACAGACACCCTGAGCCAGTTAAATAAAAACGACAAAACATACAGACTGGTAAAGTCTTGAAACGAACAAGGACAGAGGACCAAGCCACAATCACCAGAATGATGGAAACTTAAAACACGAGCAAAAGAACAAGTCGTTATTGAACTCGCGATATCAGATCCCGAGTCCATGACAACGAACACAACCGATCCAGTCAGTAAACAAGAAAAACAGACATATAGATCAAAACGAAATCTTAGACTACACCAACGATCCCTCTTCTCAGCGAAGCTACACTGCAGCGCAACTGCGATCGTAGATCAAAACGAAATCTCTAAGACTACACCAACGATCCCTCTTTTCAGCGACGCTACGCTACAGCATAACTAAGATCGTAGATCAAAACGAAATCTCTAAGACTACACCAACGATCCCTCTTCTCAGCGAAGCTACGCTACAGCATAACTATGATCGTAGATCCAAAACAAAATCTCTTAAGACTACAGCCATCGATCCTCTCTCTCCTCTGCGAAAGCTACGCTACAGCATAACTATGATCGTAGATCAAAACGAAATCTCTAAGACTACACCAACGATCCCTTTCTCAGCGAAGCTACGCTACAGCATAACTAAGATCGTAGATCAAAACAAATCTGTCAGACAAAAACTAACGATCCCTCGTCTCAGCGACGCTCACAACAGCGTAACTGCGATCGTGCGGAGATAAGTCACGCAACAGCAGGACTGGCCACAATGTGGAGTAGCAGACCTTTAGGGGCTTCTACATGTTGTTGCTGTTTTGTAAATCCTTCC
>JAPXFY010000021.1:46348476-46355976 GCA_030674185.1 Monoplex corrugatus | reverse complement strand
AGCGATCAATACCATGGTGGCCGATGTTTTCTCATTCATCACATTCCTCTACATTGATGGAGCGAAATGGGAAAGAGTGATGGAAGTCGTGGAAGAGAGTGGGAAGCAGGGTACCATTACGGGTACGGGTGGACATTGATTTGGATAGATAATCGCCTCAAGTTTCCGGGGTAGAATTACTTGTCTGTTGATATAGTTGTTTATATTCCAGTGAGCCTTGATCATTAATTAGTAAATGCGAGTACCAGCATCTTGAATATGATTTATGTATTTTTTTCCCGAAGTTCAAAGTTGATATCATTTGCAGATGTGTTCTTTACCTTAGTCATATGACAAGTTTGAAAAAGTCATATACAAGTTTGAAAAATGCTGTTATTGCATTTACGTTTTTTTTAATTTTCCCGTTTAAAGCAAAATAAGATGAGGGTGAATATTTCGTATATACAAAAGAGAGATGAGTGGTTTTTTTGGATTGATTATATATATATATATATATATATATATATATATATATATATATATATATATATATATATATATATGTGTGTGTGTGTGTGTGTGTGTGTGTGCATGTGAGTGTGTGTGTGTGTATGTGTTAGTGTGTGCATGTATATGTGTACATGTGTATGTGTTAGTGTGTGCATGTGTTAGTGTGTGCGTGTGTGCGTGTGTGTGTGTGTGTGTGTGTGTGTGTGTGTGCGTGCGTGTGTGTGTGTGTGTGTGTGTGTGGGCATGCGTGCGTGTGTGCGTACGTGCGCGCGCGCGTGCGCGCGCGTGTGTGTGTGTTTCCCCGTTTCTTTAAGTTTCTTCTTTCTTCATATTAATTTTTTTTCTTTTTCCCTTCTTCCATTTCCTTCCTTTCATTCTTTCTTTTTTTCTTCTTCTTACTCTACATTTATTTCGTTTTTATTTTCGATCTGCCTTTTGATTGTATTCATAATGACCCTGCTCTGATCGATCAGCTCATAATGACCGGATCAACGATCAATACCATGGTGGCCGATGTTTTCTCGTTCATCACGTTCATCAACATTGATGGAGCGAACAGGGAAAGGGCGAAGAGAGTGAGGGAAGAAGGGGGTGGGGGACATCAGGGTACAATTACGGGTACGGGTGGACATTGATTTGGGTAGATAATTGCTGCCAGTTTCCGGGATAGAATTACTTGTCTGTTGATGTCATTGTTTACAGTCTTGGACGCCTTAATCATTAATTATGAAAATGTCTTTAGCAGCATCTTAAGTATGATTTTTGTCTTATTTTTTTCAAAGTTCAATGTAAACATCATTTACAGATGTGTTCTTTACCTCAGTCATATGACAATTTTTAAAAATGCTGTGATTGCATTTATGTTTCTTAAATTCCCCTTTTAAACCGAATAAGATGAGGGTGAATATTTCATATATACAAAAGAGAGATGTATGTGTTTGATTGATTGATTGTGTGTATGCGTGTGTGTGTGTGTGTGTGTGTGTGTGTGTGAGTGTGAGTGAGTGTGTGTGCGTGTGTTTGTGTGTGTTTGTGTGTGTATGTGTGTGTAGGGTGGGTGGGTGGGTGGGTGGATGATTGAGCATGTGGGTGTGTAAATGTGTGTTTATGTGTGTGTGTGTGTGTGTATGTGTGTGTATGTGTGTAAGTGTGTGTGTATGTGTGTGCGTGCGCGTGTGTGTGTGTGTGTGCGCGCGCGTGTGTGTGTGTACGTGCGTGTGTGCGTTTGTGTTTGTGCGTAATGTGTGTGTGTTTACTCGTTTCTTTCTTTTAGCTGATTTTTTACTTCATATATTTTTCTTCTTCTTTTCCTTTCTTCTCTTTCCTACTTTATCTTTTCTTTCTTTCTTTACTCTTCATTTTTTTCGTTTTTTATTTCTGTCTGTCTATCTCGTCTTGTTCATAATGACCCTGCTCTGATGGATCAGTCATAATGAACCTGCTCTGATGGATCAAGCTCATATGACCCTGCTCTGATCGATCAGTCATAATGACCTGCTCTGATGGATCAGCTCATATGACCCTGCTCTGATGGATCAACTCATAATGACCCTGCTCTGATGGATCAACTCATAATGACCCTGCTCTGATGGATCAACTCATAATGACCCTGCTCTGATGGATCAACTCATAATGACCCTGCTCTGATGGATCAACTCATAATGACCCTGCTCTGATGGATCAGTTCATAATGACCGGATCAACGATCAATACCATGGTGGCCGATGTTTTCTCGTTCATCACGTTCATCAACATTGATGGAGCGAACAGGGAAAGGGTGAAGAGAGTGAGGGAAGAAGGGGGTGGGGGACATCAGGGTACGATTACGGGTACGGGTGGACATTGATTTGGGTAGATAATTGCTGCCAGTTTCCGGGGTAGAGTTACTTGTCTGTTGACATAGTTGTTTATATCCCTGGGAGCTTTGATTATTGATTATGGAAATGCCTATACTAGCATCCTGAATATGATTTTTTTCTTATTTTTTGAAAGTTCAAAGCTAACATCATTTGCAGATCTGTTTTTACTTTAGTCATATAAAAAGTTTGACAGGAAGTCATATGACAAGTTTGAAAAATGCTATGATTGCATTTACGATTTTTAATTTCCCATTTTAAAGCGAAATAAGATATGAGGGTGAAATTACCTTATATCGACTGAAGAGAGAGATGTGTATGTGTGTGTGTGTGTGTGTGTGTGTGTGTGTGTGTGTGTGTGTGTGTGTGTGTGTGTGTGTGTGTGTGTGTGTGTGTGTGTGTGTGTGTGTGTTGTTGGTGTGTGTGTGTTGGGGTGTGTGTGTTGGTGTGTGTGTGTGTGTGTGTTTGTGTGTGTGTATTTGTGTGTTGTTGTGTGTATGTGTGCGTGCGTGCGTGTGTGTGTATGTGTGTGTGCGTGCGCGCGTGCATGCGTGTGTGTGTGTGTGTGTGTGTGTGTGTGTGAGCACATAAGGACAGGAAAAAAAAAGAAAAAAAAAGGAAGAGAGAAAGTAAAAGAAAAGACAGATTATCAGAATGGCTTGATCATATAGTGTTTTTTTTCAATGCTTGACTGGCTGGTTAGTTATTATTGGTTGTTGTTGCTATTGCGGTTGTTATTGTTGTTGTTGTTGATTTGAAGTTTTTCTTTATTGTTATTGTTGCTTTCTGTTTGTTTCTTCTCTGTATTGTTATATTGTGGTAAGATTTTGTTATACCTGTTGTTCTTCTGTGTTGTTCTTTGTTTTGTTGTTGTTGCTTTGAGTTTGTTTTGTGTTTTTAGTTGTTGTGGCTATTGTTGTCTATTGTTTCTGTTGTAGTTGTTGTTCTCGTGTATTGTTGTTTTGTGTACTCGTTGTTTCGTATGTCGTTGCTGTTGTTTTGTTGCATTTATTGTTGTTAAGTGTATTTTGGTTGTTGTGCTTGTTGAGTATTTATTGTTGTTAAGTGTATTTTGGTTGTTGTACTTGAGTATTTATTGTTGTTAAGTGTATTTTGGTTGTTGTGCTTGTTGAGTATTTATTGTTGTTAAGTGTATTTTGGTTGTTGTGCTTGTTGAGTATTTATTGTTGTTAAGTGTATTTTGGTTGTTGTGCTTGTTGAGTATTTATTGTTGTTAAGTGTATTTTGGTTGTTGTGCTTGTTGAGTATTTATTGTTGTTAAGTGTATTTTGGTTGTTGTGCTTGTTGAGTATTTATTGTTGTTAAGTGTATTTTGGTTGTTGTGCTTGTTGAGTATTTATTGTTGTTAAGTGTATTTTGGTTGTTGTGCTTGTTGAGTATTTATTGTTGTTAAGTGTATTTTGGTTGTTGTACTTGTTGAGTATTTATTGTTGTTAAGTGTATTTTGGTTGTTGTGCTTGTTGAGTATTTATTGTTGTTAAGTGTATTTTGGTTGTTGTGCTTGTTGAGTATTTATTGTTGTTAAGTGTATTTTGGTTGTTGTACTTGTTGAGTATTTATTTTTGTTAAGTGTATTTTGGTTGTTGTACTTGTTGAGTTGTATTTTTGTGTAATGTTGTTGTTGTTTTGTGTTCTTGTTCGTTATAGTTCTTGCAGGTTTTTGGTTTGTTTTCTTTTTGCTAATTTGCTTGTTGGTTTTTTATATTTTCATCGTGGGTGGATTTTAATGATTGTGGTCCCATGAACGAGCAAGTCAATCGTTCATGCTGTCAGTCTTTCGATTGTGACACAAGGGTTATCCAAGTTTATCAGCACTGCTCTGACATCGTAATTTATTACTTCACTTTCACAATTCTCTCTCTCTCTCTCTCTTTCTCTCTCTCTCTCTCTTTCTTTCTCTCTCTCGCTCTCTCTCTCTTTCTCTCTCTTTCTTTCTCTCTCTCTCTCTCTGTATGTGTGTGTGCCTCTCTTTCTCTATCTCTCTCGCTCTCTGTCCCTCCTTGTTTCTCTCTTTCTCTTGAACTGTATATTTGTAGCGTCTTTGTTGTAGATGATTTGTTTCGTTCTTTACAAATTTGTAGGTTAAACATTTGCTGTATATTCATGTGATGCATGCTCATTTCACCTCTTGGTGAGGGTTCATGATCTTTAATGAATATGCTATCCGTTTCCCTAATTCTGTCTCTCTCTCTCCCCTTCCCCCTTTCTCTCTTTCTCTCTCTGCCTTCTCTCTCTTTCTCTGTCTCTCTCTCTCTCTGCCTTTTTCTCTCTCTCGCCCTCTCTCTCTGCCTCTTGTCTCTCTCTCTCTCTCTGTCTGTCTGTCTCTCTCACTCTCCCCCTCTCTCTCTCTTTCTCTCTCTGCCCTCTATCTGTCTCTGTCTCTCTGCCTTTTTCTCTCTCTCGCCCTCTCTCTCTGCCTCTTGTCTCTCTCTCTTTCTCTCTCTTTCTCTCTCTCTCGCTCTCGCTGTCTCTTGATCTCTTGCTCTCTCTCTTTCTCACCTGTCATTTCGAAAACACGTAGGCCTGTGCACGCATGAACTGACTCACGTAATATGCACACGGACATACACACACGCTCACGAGCGCGTTCAAACACGAATACATAGGCGCACGCATGCATACACACAGACACACTCAAAATATACGTACACATACACGCACACACAACACACACACACACACAGGCACACACACACACACACACACACACACACACACACACACACACACACACACACACATACACACACACACACACACACTCACTCACTCACTCACACACACACACACACACCACACACACACACACACACATACACACACACACACACGCACACACACACACACACACACACGCACCTCCGTTAGGTATGATGCCATCTATTTTTTATGTTAATTACCCGTTTTTAAAGAGGCAGAGTAAGAGGGACAGAGAGGGGAGAAAGCGATAGGGATATATATATATACACACACACACACACATATATATAATTTCACATATATATATACTGTTCAAAAAAAGAAACGCATAGTTATAAATATTGAGTTCCGGTCCAAGTATGAGTGTGTGGATATCCACTAAACTGCCGAAAGTGTTCACCCGATTTTCGGCATCGCGTCCGTCGGTAAATTCCCGTGCTGTTCGTGACGCATGCGCTTGGAGTGGCTGAAATGCCCAAACAGCAATTTTCGGTTGCACACTCGCCGTGCGTGGATGAAATCTCGTGAAACGTAGTGAACATTGAGTTCACACCATGTCCTCCAAATCCCATAAAAGCGAAAAGACTTTCCTCTCCAAATCAGGTCTAAAGTCTGCCCAGAAGAATGGCCCCCCTGAGCCGAGAAGACCGCCAAAACGCGTTGGGACGCCTACAAGGAGGCCAGAGCCAGAGCGCCGTTGCCAGGCATTTCCACGTGTCGCAGAGCACCATCAGCAGGCTGTGGGCCAGGTTTCACGCCACAGGCTCCATCGCTTACCGGCCACGAGCAGGCAGACCAAGGGCAACAACTGTTCGCCAGGACCGCCACATACGGGTGCGCCACCTGCGGAATCGGTTCTTGGCGGCCTCCTCTACTGTCCATGAACTCCCCGGGCCCCGCCGAATTTCAGACCAGACAGTGCGGAACCGCCTGCACAACGCTGGCTTGAGGGCATGCAGGCCTTACAGAGGAGCTGTCCTCACTCGCCGCCATCGCCTGGACCGATTGCAGTGGGGCAACCAGCATCGTCGGTGGACCGTTAGGAATCACTGGAGGCACGTTTGGTTCAGCGACGAGTCTCACTTCTTACTCCGGCGACATGACAACCGGAGACGGGTGTACCGAAGAGTGAATGAACGCTACGTGCCGAACTGTGTGGATGAGGCACCTCCACATGGTGGTGGAGGCGTCATGGTATGGGGAGCGATCAGCCTTGCTGGGAGGAGTCGCCTGGTGCACGTCCCAGGGCGCCTGAACGCCGTGCGCTACGTGGAGGAGATTCTGCGCCCACACGTCCTTCCTCTTCTGGCCGACCCTGACGCCGGGTTTCAACAGGATAACGCTCGTCCTCACACGGCACGCGTCACCACCCAGTTCCTCAATGACAACCACGTTCGCGTGCTTCCCTGGCCAGCCGTGTCACCAGACATGAATCCAATCGAACACCTTTGGGATAATCTGGACAGGCGCGTGCGCAGTCGAGAGGAAGCGCCGGCGACTCATGCCGAACTGCTGCAGGCGCTACAGGAGGAGTGGGAAGCCATTCCTCAGCAAGACATCCAACGTCTGATCCACTCTATGCTGAGGAGGTGCCAGGCACTTGTTGATGCTCAAGGTGGTCATACCCCCTACTGATCCGATCGTCTCTGTGTTCGCGCCTATGGACTGACCAATTGCTGTCATGACCGAAATGAACTGCACAGCCTTTATGCTCTGTCCATGCCAACTTTCAAAATGGAATTCGCATTATTTGATTTTCTATACCTTTCTCATTTATGACATTAAATTTGCAAGTATCAACTATGCGTTTCTTTTTTTGAACAGTATATATATATATATAAAGAGAGAGAGAGAGAGAGAGAGAGAGAGAGAGAGAGAGAGAGAGACAGACAAAGACAGACAGAGAGACAGAGAAAGAGAGACAGAGAGACAGAGTCATAGACAAAGATACAGAGAGACTAACACAGAGACAGAGACAAAGACAAAGACAGAGAGACAAAGAGACAGAGAGACAAAAAGACAGAGACAGGGAAACAGAGACAGAGATTAACGATTTCAACCTTTTAACCCACATAACCTCTTTCCAACCCACATGATCCTTTCAAACAGAGTTTGAACTGAACAATGAATACCATCAGATCCAGAGCACTGTATTGTTCACTGAGATTTGAACCCACAACATTCAGTCCCACGGTTTGCTATATTTGCGTCTGTCAGTGCTGTCATCATATGCCATGGTTGTCAGTCATTTTATCTTATTTTAAAGATTTTGTTTTTCCTAATAAACGCATGTAAACCCCATTTTAAGTTCAACAAAATGCAATGGGTTAAAACCTGGGTTTGAGTGTGTACGATGTGACAAAATGAGCCATGTAGATTGCCGATATCTTTTAATTTAAAAATCTTTGAAAAATTCATAGCAGAGAATCTGTGT
>JAPXFY010000021.1:46338476-46343476 GCA_030674185.1 Monoplex corrugatus | reverse complement strand
TCTGTCTGCCTGTCTGCCTGTCTGTCTGCCAGTCTGTCTGTCTTTTTCTCTGTCTGTCCGTCTGTCTGTCTCTCTCTTTCTCTCTCTTTCTCTGTCTGTCTGCCTCTCTCTTTCTGTCTGTCTCTTTCTCTCTTTTTCTCTATTTTTCTTTCTCTGTCTCTCTCTCTTTCTCTATCTCTCTCACTCTCTCATTCTCTCTCACTTTCTCATTCTCTCTCACTCTCTCTCTCTCTCTCACTCTATCTCTCTTCCTCTGCGTGTGTGTGTGTGTGTGTGTGTGTGTGTGTGTGTGTGTGTGTGTGTGTGTGTGTGTGTGTGTGTGTGTGTGTGTGTGTGAGTGATATGTGTGTAAATAGGATATTGACAAAATTTTGGCAGCTGTTTCTAAATGGCCGTTTACCAAATTTGGGTCAATGGTGTGAATCGTGGGAGAAAATGCGAATGCCTAAATTTGGAAGTCGTAACACCGAGGTCAAAGTCACACAGACCCTAAAAATGTCCTAAAATGAGCACTTGTCGAGAAAGATGTTTAAGTAACTCTTTCTTAAAAACTTCTGAAAATGTTCACATTTTGTTTGTGCTATTTGTCGCAGTCGCAGCTGATTAACGTCTTCGCTTCACGTGAAGTTTAATTTCATTATATATTTGTTCAAGGTGTCAGTAACCTCGAGAGATAAAAAAAATAAATTTTTCTGATCAAATTTTGCATAAAATGGGAGACTGTCAGAATGGCTTGACTCTCCTGTTTTGTTTGAATCTCTTGGTGTGTGCGCTTGTCTGTCTACTCCTCCTTGTCTGTTATTTTCTGAATGTCTGTCTGCCTTTCGTCTGACTGTATGTCTGTCTCGCTTTCTTACTCTCTATATCTCTCGCTATTTCATACGAACTCGCGTATTCTCTTTTCAATATTGAATTATCGATTTTTTGGAGGGATTAGGGAATCACAAAGAAGCACATTCATCACTAAAACGGTTTCTAACTGATTGTAGATCACCTGGACCTCCTCTCCCCCCTCCCCCCCCATTTGCTATCCCTGTTCCCCTTCCGTTCTTCTGTCCTTGTGCAGGCAACCGTCCTGTTAAAATCTGTAGTCTATTCTCAGCTCTGCTCCAACACCAACGAAGCTATAAAATAGCCATCACTTTACGATCAAGTATCTATCACTTTACAGTTTGCATGATTTCTGTTTTTCATTCTTTTCTTTATTTTCTTTTTCTTTTCTTTTCGTTTTTCTTCTCATTCTTTCTTTCTTTCCTTTCTTTCTTTTCTTTCTTTGTTTCTTTCTGTCTTTCTTTCTTTTTTTTTCTTTCTTTCCTTTTTTCTTTCTTTCTTTCTGTTCTTTTCTTCCTTTCTTTCTTTTCTCTCTTTCTTTCTTTTTTATCATTGTTAAATTTTTTTTGTTTTCATATTCCATTTCAAACTATGGAATGCTCAGAAATATTTCATTCATTCATTCATTCATTCATTCATTCATTCATTCATTCATTCATTCATTCATTCATTCATTCATGCATTCATTCATTCATTCATTCGTTCGTTCGTTCGTTCGTTCGTTTGTTCGTTCGTTCGTTCGTTTGATCGTTCATTTGTTCGTTTGTTTGTTTGTTTATCCTTTTTCTTTTTCTTTCTTTCTTTTCTTTTCTGTATTTTACTTATTCGTCCTCTGTTTATTTGTTCACTCATTTTTTCCCTATTTTCTTTCCTTCCTTCCTTTCTTTTGTCCTTTTTGTTTCCTTTCGTTCTTCAATCTTTCATCCATTCATATTTCACTGTTCTTTTCATGTTTCTTTCTTTCTTTCTTTCTTCGAGGCTTGAATTTCTTAACGACTTGCACCCTCAATTTTTTTCTCTTTTCTTTTTCATATTTTTTTTTCTTAATTTTGTTCTCAATCGGTGTCTCGTTCTTTTCTGTCTTATTCAATTTTCTGTGATTTTCTTGTATCATAATTTTCCTTTTTTTTCTTTTCTTCTTTCCGTCACTTTCTTTCTTTCTTTCCTTCTTGCTTTCTTATTCTCTTTTTCTTTTCTTTTTTTGTACTTTCCCTTCTTTTATCTCCATACTAATGCCCTGATTTTTCTTTCACGTAACTCGCCCTGTGATTTCATTTTTCCAACAATATTTATGTCGTCAGCGTCACTTTCAGGGCCCATACAGCCTGGTTGACAAGTTAATCCCTGCATTCGATTCCCTGTGTCCTGACTGCCTCCGTCCCCTTTCACTTTCTGCCCAAAGACATCAATAGGCAGACTGATAACTAGTTCTGTCGCAAACTATGCTATCATAGACATAGACAAGGAGACACGCAACTAGCTCTGTTGCACGTTTTGCCATCATAGACTTAGGCATGTTGGCAGGCCAATAGCTTTGTCGCACGCTGTACTATCATAGACAAGGAGACTGTCAACTAGCTCTGGCAAATTTCTGTTAAAAGGGAGAAACAAAAACAAACAAACAAACGAACAAACAAACTAGGAAATGGTATGCAACCAAATTTCAAATTTCCCTAAACCGAAAAAAAGTTTCAGGGGAAAAAGCCAAAGACTGCAAATCTGGTAATGAGCATAGAATACGACAGACATGGAAAAGCTTCTGTCTTGGTCAGTAATATTATGGAAATAGAAGCAAACTGTCGCCACACGAATATACTGTTATTTACTAAGCAACGATTTCTATAACGTACCCTACTCCCCCTCATGTCGTCCCCCTCCCAGTTTGTGTGTGTTTTGTGCCCTGGAGTTTTGATCGTTGTTGGTGATTGCTTTGGTGAATGATGGGAGTGCGCGTCTTATTTTGATTTTTGAATCAAGATTTGTCATCTCATAAATATCATATTGTTATTATTATTAAATGTTTTTCTTCCTTTCTGTATTTCTTTTTTTCTTTCTTCCTTCCTTCCTTCCTTTCTTTCTGTCTTCCTTCCTTCCTTCCTTTCTTTCTGTCTTCCTTTCTTCCTTCCTTTCTTTCTGTCTTCCTTCCTTCCTTCCTTTCTTTCTGTCTTCCTTCCTTCCTTCCTTTCTTTCTTTCTTCCTTTCTTCCTTCCTTTCTTTCTGTCTTCCTTCCTTCCTTCCTTTCTTTCTGTCTTCCTTCCTTCCTTCCTTTCTTTCTTTCTTCCTTTGTCTGTCTGTCTGTTTGTCTTTCTTCTTTCCTTCCTTCCTTCCTTCATTTCTTTCTTTCTTTCTTTCTTTCTGTTTGTCTGTCTGTCTGTCTTTCTTTCTTCGCTCCTTCCTTCTTTTCTTTCTTTCTTTCTTTTTTCTTCCTGCCTTCCTTCCTTTCTTCCTTCCTTTCTTTCTCTTTCTTCCTTTCTTTCTTTCTGTTTGTCTGTCTGTCTGTCTGTCTTTTTTCTTCTTTCCTGTCTTTCTTTCTTTCTTTATTTCTTTCTGTCTGTCTTTCTTTCTTCCCTCCTTCCTTCTTTTCTTTCTTTCTTCTTCCTTCCTTCCTTCTTTCTATCTTTCCTTTCTTTCTTTCTTTTTATCTTTCTTTCTTTCTTTCTTTCTGTTTTAATCGTTAAGATTTTTCCTTGATGCGTGTATACAAGTTGTTTTTGCCCACACTCCGCAGGTGGTATGTTGTTGCAAAGTCTGCATACTCCGTCTTCGGTGGGTGTACATGCTGAGTGTTTCTATATTTCCATAAACCCAAGGACACAGACATAACTCACAGGATCTTTAACATGCATACCCCTAAGCCAAGAACAGCTTAGGAGTTTGGATGTTCTGCGTGCAAATACACTCTAAGTGGGGTGGGGGTGGTTATGCACTAACAAGTTAGCTCACATGTTGAACCTAGGAGATGGGGAAAAATCTTCACCCTTTACCTACCAGGCAGGAGATGCCTAGACAGGATCGAACACAAATCTTTCGATTGGAAGTTTGAATCCTTACCTACTAGACTATCTCGCCCGTCGATGCTGAGACTGACCATAGGCCACAAGTTAGCAGAGTATCCCCAGCCTACTTGACTATCTGTATCTATGTTTCTGGCCCTTGAGACTGACCATAGACCGTAAGTTGACTGAGTATCCCCATTCTATCTTACTATTTATATCTATGCTTCTGGTCCCCTTTGACTGGCCACAGCCCAGAAGTTTACTGAGTACCCCATTCTATCTTACTATTTGTATCTATGTTTCTGGCCCCTGAGACTGACCACAAGTCAGAAATTGCCTGAGTAACCCCAGTCAATCTCACTATTTATATCTATGTTTCTTCCCCCTGCGTTTGAAACTGTGGCTAGGGTACTGAATGGAACATTGATGGCTGCGGGATTAAGCATTGGGGAGGCACAGAATAATGGCTCCTAATAACTTTCTTTCTTTCTTTCTCTCTCTCTCTCTCTCTCTCTCTCTCTCTCTCTCTCTCTCTCTCTCTCTCCATATATATACATAGACATACACGCACACACACACACACACACACACACACACACATATATATATATATATATATATATATATATATATATATATATATGTGTGTGTGTGTGTGTGTGTGTGTGTGTGTGTGCGTGAACGCGTGTGTGTGTATGTGTGTGTCTGTGTGTGCTTGTGTGTATGTAAACTGCCGTTATATAAGCTGAAAAGAACGAAAGAAGAAGAAAAGGGAGGAGGGGAAGAAAGGAAAAGAAATCTTGCCAGTTGCGAGTGATGGTTGTTTGATAATTCCTTGTTCCAAAAACGTGTGTGTGTGCAGCTTGAAGGGCTGGGTGGGAAGGTGTGGGAGAGAAAGAACGCAAGATTGGAAAAGAGAGGATGAGGAGGGAGGGGGGGGGGGCAGGGAGGGCAGTGGGTGTGATCGAGAATCAGTGAGGGTCGGTTTTAGTGATCAATGTGTTTCTTTGTGACTTCCTAATCCAGCAAAACCTCGATAATTCCGTATCGAAAGGGAACCATGTGAGATCGAACGACAGAGCAAGAAAATCCAATGAGAGAGAGAGAGAGAGAGAGAGAGAGAGAGAGAGAGAGAGAGAGAGAGAGAGAGAGAGAGGAGAGAGAGATGGACAG
>JAPXFY010000021.1:46330976-46333476 GCA_030674185.1 Monoplex corrugatus | reverse complement strand
GTTTCTGTGTTTCTGTTTCTGTGTCTCTGTCTCTCTGTGTGTGCCTTTTTCTGTCCCCGTCTCTGTCTGTCTGTCTGTCTGTCTGTCTGCCTGTCTGCCTGTCTGCCTGTCTGCCTGTCTGTCTGTCTGTCGGTCGGTCTGTCTGTCTGTCTGTCTCCCTCTCTCTCACATACACACACGCACAACCACACACACACACGACTTCTCACAACCCTGGTCACGCACACACACTCACATACACGTATAAACACGCACACACCCCTTCACCCTGCCAACATCCCCTGCCCCCATCCCCGCCCCTACCACTCCCATACTAAAAATTCACCACCTTCCTCTACATCTAATGGCCACATAAAATCTGACATTGCCAAACTAATTCAGCTTATTGCTCATGACAAAAGGGTAATGGTCTGCACGGCAATCGTTTCGTGATGTTGAAATGTACCACGCGCACCCGGAAAAAAGATAGCCGTCTAAAAGACATAAAGAGGCAGCTACAGGATATTGAAATTAACACATTTCAGATCCTGTAACGCAATCATACTTTTCCTTGCACACTCGCCGGGTCTCCTGATAGGGCCGGAAAAAAACTTTACCGTCTGAAAACAGAAAGAAACAGCTACAGGATATGAAACGAACGTGTTTCAGATCCTGTAACGCTTTCATTCTATTACGCAGACTCGTTGGTTCTCCTGATAGAGATTTCTGATGCCTAGAGTTCAATCCCAGCTGATGTCTGGAGTTCAATCCCAGCTGGTGTCTATAGTTCAATCCCAGCTGATGTCTAGAGTTCAATCTCAGCTGACGTCTAGAGTTCAATCTCAGCTGATGTCTATAGTTCAATCTCAGCTGGTGTCTATAGTTCAATCTCAGCTGACGTCTAGAGTTCAATCTCAGCTGATGTCTATAGTTCAATCTCAGCTGATGTCTATAGTTCAATCTCAGCTGATGTCTATAGTTCAATCTCAGCTGATGTCTATAGTTCAATCTCAGCTGGTGTCTATAGTTCAATCTCAGCTGACGTCTAGAGTTCAATCTCAGCTGATGTCTATAGTTCAATCTCAGCTGATGTCTATAGTTCAATCTCAGCTGATGTCTATAGTTCAATCTCAGCTGATGTCTAGAGTTCAATCTCAGCTTATGTCTAGAGTTCAATCCCAGCTGATGTCTATAGTTCAATCTCAGCTGATGTCTAGAGTTCAATCACAGCTGATGTCTGGAGTTCAATCTCAGCTGATGTCTAGAGTTCAATCACAGCTGATGTCTGGAGTTCAATCTCAGCTGATGTCTATAGTTCAATCTCAGCTGATGTCTATAGTTCAATCTCAGCTGATGTCTATAGTTCAATCTCAGCTGATGTCTGGAGTTCAATCTCAGCTGATGTCTGGAGTTCAATCTCAGCTGATGTCTATAGTTCAATCTCAGCTGATGTCTGGAGTTCAATCCCAGCTGATGTCTAGAGTTCAATCCGAGCCGGCGGTATATAAGCTGGCCTGTACGCTGCTCGTGTTATTGCTCTAATCATTCTAGCGATGTCAGTGTGTTTTTTTGTAGGTCCCATCTTTCTCACACGCTCTCTCCTCCCCATTTCTAGATCTTTCCAGCGCGTATGGAGTTTGCACAGGCAAACAGAAAGACAGACAAACAGACAGACAGAGACACAGAGAAAGAAAGAAAGATAGATAGATAGATAGATAGATAGATAGAGAGACAAAGACAGAGAGATAGAGAGAAGAAAGACAGAGACAGAGAGACAGATATATATATATATATAATATATATGTATGTATATATTCATACATACATATATATATATACATACATACATATATATATATATATATATATACAGAGAGAGACAGACAGACAGAGAGAGAACGAGAGACAGAGAGACAGAGAGAGAGAGACAGGGGGGAGATAGATAGACAGATAGACAGACAGACAGACAGACAGATAGATAGATAGCTAGATAGATGGATAGATAGACAGAGAGAGAGAGACAAAGAGACAGAGAGAGGGAGAGGGACAGAGAGAGAGACAGACAGAGAGATAGAGACAGACAGACAAAAGGAGAGAGACAAAGAGCGACAGAGAGACAGAGACAGACTGATAGTAGATTCGGACACAGCACATGGAATTGTCCGAACATGCTGAATCTCTTCCGTCACAGCATTGTAACTGTACACTTGGCCTACATGTTACACCCACACACAACAATACACATAGAATGCAGCATGGGTTCATGAAGTTCAACGCCCTGTTGCTCACTGGGGAGAAATAATATGAACCATTATTTTCCAATGGTTATGGATATAGAGACGAACAGAAAACTGACATGAGACTGAATGAGTCCAAAGCAAGTGCGACCGCCCGCGTTCAAGCAGACAGGAACCAGAAAACACATGCAAATAGAATCAGAACGCACACAAGACAAGACAGGCGCAAATGAGTCATTAAGCAAATATATAAATCAAAGAAACAAAATGAAGAAAAGGAGAGA
>JAPXFY010000021.1:46323476-46325976 GCA_030674185.1 Monoplex corrugatus | reverse complement strand
ACACAAGCACACGCTTAAGCACTTACACACACACACATGGGGTGTGCACGCATACACACACATACAGAAGAGAAATGTACACACCGCACGCACACACACACACACACACACACGCCTACACACACACACACACACACACACACACACACACACACACACACACACACACACACACACACCACACATACACACACATACCATTTACATATCACTCCTCCTCCGCCCCCACACCCACCATCTGTCCAGGAAACGTAGCTACCTGTATATTATATCTACAAATGTACACTTTTTGCCCTCCACAATAAACGGCCACACGGCTGCCATCTGTACAATCCTAAAACAACTAAGGGAGTCCTCAATATAATTATATGACCCTCTACCATGACATGAGTCACATGTCATCTCACAGGTTTTGCTGCTAGCAGCCGAAATAGGAGGTGGATGTGTCTGGAGTTGACCTTAGGATATTCCTTTGATCTGATAATGTAACTCTTCATGCACATGCTCATTGTCATCATCATCATGTACCCTGCCGCATGGCGTTGAAAATCATGGCCCTCCATATGTATCTGTCCCTTGTCGTCGCAAGCACATTTTCCACCCTCTCTGTCTTCAGCCACCCTGCAAGTCCGTCCAATATTTTCTCCCTGAGTCTACCTGGTGCTCTCTTTCCCTCCAGATTTCCTGATGTGGCCAGGTGCTCTACTTCCCCTTTCCCCATAAAATGGCCTATAATTTTTACTTTGCCTGTCTTTTCTTTATTTTTCTTAGGATTGATCTTCTTGTGTCTGCCTCCATCAAGACTGCCTCGTTTGTTTTATTTGCTGTCCATGGAACTCTCAACATTCTTCTTAGTAACCTCATCTTGGCTGTCTCAATCTTGTTCTGGCTTTGCTTGTTGACTGTCCACGCCTCACAACCGTAGAACATTATCAGTTCTATATAACATTCAAGGGCGCACATGCTACTACCAGTAAATTCTTAACATTGTGGTTCTTTCCATGTTAAAATCTTATTTGAAAACACCCATCTACCAAGTTAACCTTTCACCCCCGCACCCTGCTCGCCCTTTCACTCCCTCACCCTATCCACCAGCTTTCTGTTGCAGGAAGCTGGTGGATAGGGCGAGGGAGTGAAAGGGTTTTTGCTTTGCTGTCACGGCTGAAAAATGGAGACGCTGGAGGATAGGGTGAAGGAGTCACAGGGTTAAAAGACATTTGTTTGACAAGGGAAAAGACTTATACAATGCCTATTTAGACAAGTATTTCCCTCTTTGAATTTTTGCAACGGAGATGTCTAGCTGTATGTATGTGATAGAAAAATGTACAAGATTTCATTTCATAAATACTGGCTCTCGGATGCTAAGGAAAAAATATAAAGCGAAATTGTGATTCGGTTTTCTTATTTTCCCCCAAAATTGCGAATCAGGGGCATACCAATTTCCAAGTCCCATATCTCAAAAAATAATCATCTGATGTGAAAACGGGTTTCACCATTAGAAAGAGCATACAAATTACATTTAGATTATGTGAAAATCTAAAAATATTCGTTTGGCGATAAACGACTCATTTCGAGGTACATGGTCACCTTTACGTATGTCTGTATACTTAGTGTATCTGCGGTGTCCAGTGTAGGCATGGACTGTGTCAACAGTGTACGATATGGGAGGTGTCAAGCTTTGCCTGTGATTGCATTTAATGCTGTGGTGCTCAAGCTTTCTTTCGGTAAAAGAAAAAAAAAAGAGATAATGATTTAGTTGGATCCGTGTCAGTTTTGTCTGTGTGTGTATATGTGTGTGTGTGTGTGTGTGTGCATGTGCATGTGTGTGTGTGTGTGTGTGTGTGTGTGTTGTGTGTGTGTGTGTGTGTGCGTGCACACACACGCGGGTGCGTGTATGTGTGTATGTGCGTGTGTGTATGTGTATGTGTGCATGCGCGTGTTTGTGTTTGTACGTGTGTGTGTGTGCGTGTATTTTTATGTGTGCGTGAGAGAGAGAGAGAAAGAGAGAGAGAGTATTTGCCTTGTTCTCCGCAAGCCCAGGCGTGAGAGTGCAAAATCTCTGCTTAGAACACTTCATTGGCTCCCGGTAAAGGCTAGGATTCAATATAAAGTTGCCTGTCTCTGCTTTCAGTGTATCTATCACGAGAACATGCCATCCTATCTTGCCAACCTCCTGCAGGGTTACAAACCTTCTCGAACGCTCCGCTCTTCTGACACCTCACTGTTGACTGTTCCTCGCTTCTCTCTAGACACCTTTGGTAAAAAATCTTTCTCTGTCTTTGGCCCAAATGTATGGAACTCTCTACCACTGTCTCTCAGAAAAACTAAGTGTTTATCAACCTTCAAACGGCACCTGAAAACCCACCTCTTTCAAACTCATCTAACCTGAAGAGCCTTAGTTTGCAAGTCTGTCATCAGACTAATCTCTCCTGCCTGTATAACAGTATTTTGTATAAGGGCCTATTGAGCAAGGTGTGTGTGTGCGTGCATGTGTGTATGT
>JAPXFY010000021.1:46310976-46318476 GCA_030674185.1 Monoplex corrugatus | reverse complement strand
GAAGCAAAGGATCTTCCCCGTTGAAGGACCTAAATACAATTGTTTCGCGAAGGTCTTCTGGACTGCTCGCCAACCACTGGTAGTCTTTCTACTTTTTTGTTGATTTTTATTGTGTATTATTTTTTACGTTCTCTTTCTCAAAAAGATTTGTTTCGTTTTGTATTTTAGACCAAACAGTACGTTGTATCAGCAAAAGATCTCTTTTGTCTGTTTGGTTTTGTTTCATAACAAGTATGACTGCCCGCGTTCAAGCAAACAGGAACCAGAAAAAAAAAACATGAAAAAAAAGAATAAGAACGCGTATTCAATACAACCAGACAAGACAGGCGCAAATTTTTGGCTGACTGGCCTTTGTCAAGCGTAGATGTAAGATCACAAACGAACAAACACATTATGGTCTCATTTTAATCTTTTTCTCCCACAGGACGAAGCGGCAGGGCAGTTTCAGTCTTTTTCTCCTAATTTTTGTATCTGGTATTTGTTCGTTTTGACGTCTATGCTTGACAAAGGCCAGTTGGCCGAAAATGTGTGCCTGTTTTGTCTGGTTGTATTAATTACGTGTTCTGATTCTTATTTCGTGTTCATTTCTGGTTTTTGGTTTTGTTTGTTTGTACTTTTCCAAGAATAACAACTTTGCATTCCCACTCTGTAATAATCTACTCACATTCACTGTATTTCTAATTGGGTACTTAACTCAGAAGGCACAGCTTCAGTATGTTAAGATCTTCATCACTGAATTATCAACATTGATCTCTGGTCTTGATTTAATTTTTTCTCTTTGTTGCAGATGGTGAAAATGGCGTGAACATAGAATTGTTGAATGACCACCTTCTCCCGGGTTACTGTGTGAAATCTGGCAGAATGGATGTCCCTCTGGAAGCAGACGCACTGGAAACTGCTTCAGCAGTGTGGCTGTGACACTGTAGCGACCAGTGTGATACGTACAATACCAACTGTGACAACATAGTTAAACCACAGAAAAGCTCGTCGTCCTCACGTCTTAAAATCTCTATGTTAATTTAAATTGTGTATGGGATTTTCGTTCAGACTGAGTATCAGAACAGTGTGACTCAGTCAAGCACTTAATTCAAACTGTGCCCGTTATTTTAACTGCCGATTATTCAAATTCTGGAGGGTACGCAGACTTGGGACAATTTACACGTTTCAGCTGATCTGTGTATGCTGGTTATTCAGGCTGTGTGGGTTATTTACACTGAGGATTTGTCCACTGTCGTCGGTTAGTCCAGCAGTGTGGAATATTCAAACTACAGACCCGTGTGAAATTTCCAGTCTGAATAAACGAACGGCAGACATATTCAACAACATAGTGTTGTGAGAGTAGGCGTAGACATGTGAGTGGCGGTTTTGCCAAAACGAAGTGCGACACGTTGACTGCAAATTATCCAATTAAACAAGGGAACCACCCATCATCATTTTACATGGTCCACACAAGCAGGAGCAGGGCAGAAAGCATGGTGATCTGATTTGGGACTGGGTAGATTTAATACAAAAAGCGTTTTCATCTTCCCCAATACTAATGTGTAACTTTCATTTCTGGGAGGGAGAGCTTGATTTTGATCTCCGATAATTCATTCCTTTTCCAGTGCATCTTGCCTCTTAACGAACCCAAAAGCAAACATCTGAACATGAATTAGGGTTAAAAGTTTAGAGTATGGATGGTGCCAGAATTTGAAATTCTTACTGTCGTTCTCGATGTCATATGTACATGGAACGATAAATTCTGATGACCACTTAACCAAAACTGTCTAGTCTTGATTTGTGTCTCTGAGCTTTTGATACTTTCTGAATTTTCAGTCTTGTGTCCATTTCAAAGCGGTAAATACCACAAACATCAAAGTGCTTATTAATGGTGACATAACCAACGAAGTATAACCTAGGCGGGGTTACGCAACTGTTACTGGAAACTCTTCTCATCATCAAAATGACAACATACACACCATCGTCTAAAACCAAACTGTGAAGCGAATCGGACCTATAATATATCATAATCAAAGAGCATCCACCGACTGCGATAGATCATGGAATTGCGTGCGTGGATGGGTTGGAGGTACTAGAAGTCCTGATTTGGCATTGCTATCATTTCCTACCTGCTGCCTGGTGCCTTTCAGCCTCTTCCCACCTCACTCCGCTTTTCACCTCTTGTCTCCAACGAGCACTGCCATAACAGTACAGGAATCATGGCAGCCAAAACCAAAGGGCGGATGACCCCAGGGGCCACATACCGGGGTCCTTACGGAACTCCGTTAGCGCACGTGCACTATCAGCAGGGACGTCACCTCAACCCGGAAAGGACGCCCTTTCACCGCCATGAAAAGCCTGTGTCCATCCACCTGCTGGACGTCAGCAGAGAGACCCTGGACAACCTTAGGAAAGTGGCCGCTTCCATCAAACGTCTTCTCGCGCCGAGTCTTAAGGTCAGTCGCGTGCTTATTTTTTATGTTTCAGTTTCAGTTTCAGTTTCTCAAGATGACGTCTTCGCACTAGGGACGAATTCCATATGCACTAACTTCACAGGTGCACTGTGTACGGTGATCATGGCACAAGCCTTAAACCTGCACAGAAACCCATGAGCTGGCCAGGTTCTGAGGCCCTACCTAGCCTATGTTTCACCTAGTGTATGTTTCATACTGGTATTTTATCAGCCTATCACTGGAATAATCTTGGTTACATGTAATTGATATGTATATCAGTGTATCTTATCTTATAAACAAAAAAGAAAATATATATAAGTAAATAAATACGTGTAAATGACATGTGTATCCGTGTACCTTAATTTAAAAAAAGGAAATATATATTAAGTAAATAAATAATTAAAGGTCTGAATCACAACACAACTAGCTATTCTGTATAAACTCGTCTCACATGACAGAAGAACACCCAACCCAACCCTAGTCAATGCACAAATGCTTTTTTTATTGCTTAGTTAAGTCAGTGTACCTGTGTGTGAGATTCTTGGATGGATAAGATGTAGGGCCACCTTGCAGTCTGTAGGCACAGGTCTGCAGGAGCTTTGACCTTGGCCCGAGGAAAACCTTGTGCGTGAGACCTGTTGTTCACCCATCTGTAAATATGTACCTGTCCCTTTTGAGGGTCAGGGAAAAAGTAAAGCAGCGAGCGCCAGACAATGTGGGCAGTGTCCTCAAAATGCTGAAGATGATGATGCTGGTGATATTACCGTTTTCTGTTTGTGTGAATTTCTATCATTGTTTCTTACCGCATTGTTGATTTATATTTATTGTAAAATAATATGAAATGACTAAAGAAAAAAAAGCTTACGTTGTTATTGTTGTCGTTCGCTTTCTTGTTGTTATTGTTTTCTTCTTCCTTTTCGTTGTCTCGCTCTTTTTTCTTCTCTTCATTCATCATAATAGCTAAACTTTATTACCAGTCTATTCCTCTAATCCCTCTACACGTTCTTCCCCCTTCGTCATTATCGTTGTCGTTGTCATCATCATCATCTCATCACATCACTATCATCATCATCATCATCAACACCACAGAATATCGAACAATATCCAGAATCCCAGTCTTCTCTTCTTAATCAAACAACACATTCTTCATTCAAAAATTTTTTTTTCACTCGTTTCTGGTTTCTAAACAAAAAAAGCTCAAGACAGTACCAGAGTCTCTGGTGGCCTACCTGCATCATCTGGAGAGGCTGGACCTGGCCCATAACCGGCTCTCCGACTCATCCTTCCCTGATGTCATGAAGAATCTGGAGCAGCTGGTGGAGCTTCGTCTGGACTACAACTTCCTGACCCGAGTGCCCGCGTGTCTCAAGAAGATGCGTAACCTGGTGAGGCTCAGCCTCAGCCACAACCAGCTGGAATCTGTGTCTGGTCTGGAAAGGTTGAGAAAGTTGCAGGTGAGTGAAAAGTGCTGGGGTGGAGTGGTGTGGGAGGGGGGGGGGTAGGGAGATTAACTCTTTGACTCCTGCACACTGTCCTCCAGTATCTTGCATTGTCAACCATGCTTGCAAAGCAAAAACTTAACCCTTTGATTTTTTTTAGAGAGAGAGAGAAGCTGGAGGATAGAGTGAGGGAATTAAAGGGTTAAGTTTTTACAATTGGTAGTAAGGTGCGGGAGTCAAAGGGTTAAGGAGATAGGGGATGAAATAGTTTGTGGAGATGGGGGTAGGGTGGTGTGGTGTTGTTGGTGATGGGTTAATGGTGGTGATCGTGTGGGGTGGCGGTGGAGGTATGGATTAAGGGCGGATGGTTTGGGTGGTTATCGTGGATGTAAGTGTGTGTGTGTAGTGTGTAGTGTGTGTGTGTGTGTGTGTGTGTGTGTGTGTGTGTGTGTGTGTGTGTGTGTGTGTGTGTGTGTGTGCGTGTATGTACATGTCTGAGAGAGAAAGACAGAGACAGAGAGAGAGACAGAGACAGAGAGACAGAGAGAGAGAGACAGAGAGAGCACGAGTGTGCTTGTGTGTGTACGTATATGTATGTCTGAGAGAGAGAGAGAGAGAGAGAGAGAGAGAGAGAGAGAGAGAGAGAGAGAGAGAGAGAGAGTGCATGTGTTTATGTATGTGTGTGTATTTGTGAGTGTATGTGTGAGTGTACGTGTGAGTGGCTTTGAGTGTATGCGTGCATGTGAGTGTATGTGTGTGTTTGCGCGGCACGCGCGAGCGTGTGTGTGTGTGTCCGCGTGTCCACCTGTATATACCTGTGCACACATGTGACAAAAAGTGTGAACAAAATTTTCTTAGCTCTGTTTGGGTGCATCATTACCAAATTGATACCAAAGCTGTGGGCTGTTCGGAAGTCGCAAAAGCATAAATTTGGAAGGTACGATTCCATAGTCATGATGACATGGAACAACAACAACAACAACGGCAACAACAACGACAACAACAACAACACAGAGAAGAAAACAGACTTGAAATCAACACTTTCCAAACTTAAAATCAACACTTTGCAAGGAAGTTGTGTAAACAACACTTTCTTCTCACGATATTTCGAATCTGTTTTCATCGTTGTGACTGTCTGTGTACCACTGTCCTCTTTGATGCACGTTAAGGTTGTTCCCCCCCCCCCCCCCCCCAAATTTGAAGACTTGTCTTCGAAGACACAAGGACTGATATTCATAGTCACCTCTACGTCCATGATCATTTTTGTATAAAAAAAGATATTATCAGAATGGCTTGACCATCTCGTTCTTTCTTATTTGCTTTCTGTTGTACCGTTAGCTCATTTGATTAGACCCGCTATGCAGAGAACGCTGAGGTCGTAGGTTCGACTCTGTGGTAGGCCACGGGTTGTATCAAGACCTTGCCTGTGCATAGGGCTTATGTGCAGGTTGATAGATTTATGCCATAAATGTTTAGGTCAACACGCAAAGCCAGAACAAAATTGAGGAAGCCGAAAGGTGGTTCTTAAGAAGAATGTTAAGAGTTCGATGGACAGCAACAAAAAAACAACAAAAACAAACAAACAAACAAACAAACAAACAAACAAACAAACAAACAAAAACAACAAAAAACAAAATCAAAAACAAAAACACAACCCCCCAAAAAAAAAACAACAACAAAAAATCAACCAACCAAACAAATAAAAAACAAAAACAAAAGACAAACAAACAAACAAGCAAACAAACAAACGAGACAGTGTTGATGGAGGCAGACACAAGAAGATCATTGATAAGGAAGATTAAGAAAAGACAAGCAACATTTTTAGGCCATTTTATGAGGAAAGGGGAATTAGAGAGCACCTGGTCACATCAGGAAAGCTGGAGGGAAAGAGAACACCAGATAGACCCAGGGAGAAAATATTGGACGGGCTTGCAGGATGGCTGAGGACGGAGAGGCGACAAGGGATAGGCGCATATGATCGCCAACGCCATACGGCAGGGCACATGATGACGATGATGATGATAATGATGAAATATTAAGGATCTTCTTCATCTATAGAGTCAGTACATACAGAATCTATTACAAGCGCGGAGACGTTATCTTAAGAAACTGACACTAAAAATACCGTTCCTCTCTCCTTAACGTCAGCATTAGTCAGTTCACGTATACCCGGCTTCACTCGGGTGTGTACATTATGAAAGAAAGCAGAGTGACTTTGGTGAGACTGACAAAGAAATGACCAGTCACTGTGTCGGCCTCAATACTGACAAGTGCCAGACATTGAAAGGATTCAACACCTCAGTGATTCGCGCGCCCACTCGATAGCTTATATGTATGTATACGAGACTTGCCTACTGACTAATGCAATACAAAACTCTCGTCTTTACTTGGCACCGGCGTGACACTCAACCATAAACTCCGCCGTAGAAACAATTCACTTCGATGCAGTGTTTGTTCTGTTTCTTATCCCTATTATTTAAAGCCCAACCGACCGCACAGAGCCATATCAGGGCTGTAACCGTTTCAAAACGTACACAATATCTGACTGGGAAAAAATCTGGAAGAGAAAATCATAATTTCTCTCTCTCTCTCTCTTTTTTATTATTTTTTTTTTTTTGGTAACATTTTCGCACCAAACCTGACTTTTCTAAAATAAATTTTGTCATGGGCATTTCGTTTGTTGTCATGAGATCTTTTACGTGCGCTGATCAAATCTGGGGCCTCTCGCTTCTCTGACAGGTGAATAAACTAACTGGATCACTGAGCATAACGGCTGAAACACATGAGCGACTTTTGTGTCCAAAGGAGGTAAACAGGACGTGCCCACTGATAACATAAACTTCGAAACGCTTTATTACTCAAGGATAGACCCCCGTGGGGATGCCAGGAGCTCTTTCAGTATAAATAGTATCCCCGTCTTCTCGCAATTCTGTGCTAGAAATTTCCTCTTTTCTGTCACTCTTTTCGTTTCTTTCTTCATCCTTTGCTTTCTGTCATTTCTTCCTATCATTTTCTGCCTTGCTGGTCCATTCATCTGTATGTGTTCGATAAAGTCTTACGTACTTTTTCTTAGGATTGATAATTGGGTACATGTATTAAGTGCATTTTTGGCTCTAGGGAAGTGAGATATGCGGAAGCAATTTTAAGTAATTTAGGCCCATTTTTACATATGTGTTTAGCGTCTTGAGCTATGTTTAATTTTGTATTCAGGTGGTTTTATTTAATCCCCTGTGCGATAAATTGGACAGAGTGGTCAACGCCATTGGTATCTCCTTAGATTATATGGGCGAATGTATTGATATGTGTACTTAATTTTCTTTCCCTTTTTTTAACCTGTTGAAGTATTACGAAATCCAAAACAAGTGTGACTGCCCGCGTCCAAGCGAACAGGAACCAGGAAAAACACGAAAAAAATGCGCGTTCTTATTCTTTTCTCGTGTTTTTTTTCTTCTGGTTCCTGTTGAAGTATTGTGTAGGTTCTGAATCGGTAATAGCCCTGATATGGCTCTGTGTAGTCGGCTGGGGTTTAAACGAAACTAACAATAATAAAATAACTCGAGGATAATAGAGCTGGGTCCCTGTCTTACAGTTGGTCCTTGCTATACCACACATAAGCATGAAGACATAAA
>JAPXFY010000021.1:46303476-46305976 GCA_030674185.1 Monoplex corrugatus | reverse complement strand
CTGCCAGTCTGGTCTCAAGACTATCATCCAGTTCTTCCAGGAATCTCAGGCTGATGTGAAAGTGAGTATGGTGTGTGCTTATTTCATAGTTGTATGGTTATCTTCGTCCTCGTTGTCATCATCATAGAATTGTGAAAAAGTGTCTTCAGCACTGTGTGGCCTTTGGTGTGGCGTAGGAAATGGGACAAGCGAAGAAACAAAGTGTTTGTGCTCTGAGTGTATGTATGTATGTATATATGTATATATGTATGTATAGATATATGTATATGTGTGTGTGTGTCTGTGTGTCTCTCTCTGTGCATTTGTGGACGTGTGTGTGTGTTCTGTGTGTATGTATGTATGTATATATGTATATATGTATGTATGTATATATGTATATATGTATGTATATATATATGCATATGTGTGTGTGTGTCTGTGTGTGTCTGTGTGTGTCTGTGTGTGTCTGTGTGTCTCTCTCTGTGCATTTGTGGACGTGTGTGTGTGTTTGTTTGTGTGTGTGTGTGTGTGTGTGTGTGTGTGTGTGTGTGTGTGTGTGTGTGTGTGTGTGTTGTGTGTGTGTGTTTGTGGATGTGCGTGTGTTTGTAAATGTGTGTGTATGTGTGTGTGTGTGTGCTGTGTGTGTGTGTGTGTTTGTGTGCATGTATGTATATATGTGTGTGTTTGTACTTATTTATGTGTTTGTGTGTGTGTTTATATGCGTGCTTGCGTGCGTGTGTGTGCAGTGTGTGTGTGTGTGTGTGCGCGTGGTGTGTGTGTGAGTGTGTGTGCGTACATTGTGTCTGTATGTGTCTCTGTGTCTCTGTGTGTGTGATATAGCAATTTTGATTTCATCCGTTGAAAGGTCTTGGATGCGTGAATTAATGTTAGTGATAACCCATTTTGACGGTCAATGTGACCCAAACTGGCAAAACGAATCTTAAGCAGCACTTCCTTGCCATTTCGTGTGCATAATACATTCGCAGAACATAAAATACGCACGTTGTGAAGATTCTGTAAGTCATGGTCAATGTCTTCTGGTTTACGGAAACATGAACACTTCTTGCAATCACTCCTTCCAATGACGGAGTATGCAGACTCTGCAGCAATATACCATATTCACAGTGTGTACAAAATGACGTGAATACGCGGATCGAAAAAAAAACAAAAAAAAACACAAGAAGGTTAAGAAAAACAAAACAAAGCAAAACATACAAACAAAGAAACAAAACACTTACACACACACACACGCACGCACACACACATACACACACGCGCACGCACACACACACACACACTAATATCATATATCTGATATTCGTCTGATACCACTCATAGTGAACAGACGTTAAATCAAAGAACAACGAACGAACGAACGAACGAACGAACGAACGAACACACGACACACACACACACACACACACACACACACACACACACACACACACACACACACACACACACACACACACACACACAACACACACACACAAATATATACACATACACACACATACACACACACATGCACACACACAACACACACACACACACACACGCACACACCACACCACACAACACACACACACACACACACACACACACACACACACACACACACACACACACACAGGATCCCAACAAAATCCCAACCTGAACTTGTGCCTCAAACATTCATTCACTGATGCATTTCAGACATATCAAGGAGTCAAGGTGTTGGTGTTAGGGTCACACCGCAGTGGTAAGTCCAGTCTGGTGTATTCCCTGGTTGACCAACAGGCCAGGCTGTCACAGGACATGACGGAATCAGCCGCTGGCATCGATGCCTACGAGATGAGCTATGACTATGATGCTGAAGAGGGAAATCTTGGTGAGCGAAGGAAAAAAGAGAATAACAAATTCATGATTTTGTTTTTGTTCATTCGTTTATTAATTATGCGCTCCATACTGTGTCCTTCTCTGGTCCTTTTTAACGCTTCTTTCCGGTGTCCCTGTTGATCGCTCTCTTTATGAGTCATTCTTGATTGGTCCTTTTTTAATTCTTTCTTTAGGCGTCCTTCTTCAATGGTCCCTTTTCACACTTTTTTTTAGGGTCCGTGTCTCTTGGTCCTTATTTAACTCTTTGTTCACGTGCCACTCTTTATGACTAGGCCCGAATGGGTCATGCAACGGATTGATAGCCCCCCTTCGCTTGATGAAACGACTATCGAGTGGCTTCGGGAGCTTGGGGGTGATTGTTCGGAGAGTGGCGAGGCATTGGTGCTCTGGGTCCCATCCGAACCCTCGTGGTGTTTATTGTTAACTTGTTAACACTTTCTTTTGACGACCTTCGTTCTTGGGATCTCTTTAAAATGTCCTTTCAGTGTTTTTCTTTATTGGTCTTTTTTAACGCGTCCTTTTGGCGTCATTGTTCATTGGTCCGTGTTAATACTGCCTTCATCTGTCCTTCTTTATTGGTCCTTTTCAACACGTCCTTTACCTGTCCTTCTTTAATTGTCCTTTTCAAGATGTCCTTGACCTG
>JAPXFY010000021.1:46280976-46300976 GCA_030674185.1 Monoplex corrugatus | reverse complement strand
CCATCACCATCATCACCTTCAGTCTACCTGACTACAACGACAACAGCTTCGGTCCACAGGTAAAAAGACATGAATCTTTATTCAAGAGGGTGATAGATAAACACTTGCCATTTTCTTTCAACATCTTGTCTTCGCCCAGAGTGTAATTTCACTACACATTGTAAGAAACGAATAGAAAGGTAACGTGTAAGAAGTGTACATTAATTTAACCGTTTGACTCCCACACTCTATCCATCAACTGTAAAAACTGAACCCTTTGACTCCCTCACCTTATCCACCAACTTCCGACAGGAAACTGGTGGATAGGGTGGGGGAGTCAAAGGGTTCAGTTTTTGCTTTGCTAACATGATCAACAATGCAGGATATATACTTGTGGACAGGGTGCAGACAGACAGACAGAGAGCCAGAGAAACAGAGACAGACAGACAAATAGAAAGACGCAGACACAGGCACAAACACAGACAAACACAGACAGAGAGAAATTTCTAAGCGAACAAATACAAACAAATTCCAAGCAGCGGTCGGACGTCTGAAAGGCTGGCGTTCAGAGAAGACTTGCTTCATGCTTCATAAAGTGTTTACCTTCAGTGTGTTCCATGAAAAGCATGACAGCATTCACCTTGTAATCTTACAATTGGTAATGTTCCTTTCAAGTTGAATACACGAAAAATTGTGTAAGACTGGGAAATACACATGAATGTGGACCAGGTGTTCAAAGGCATGAGAAATAGACTTGGTTTCTGAAGTGTGTCTTTGTGTGTGTGTGTGTGTGTGTGTTTGCATGCGGTGTGTGTGTGTTCGCACGCGCACGCGCGCACGTGCGTGTGTGCATGCGTTTGTTTGTGTGTAGTATATGTATATGTATATGTATATGTGAATGTGTGTGTAAGTGTGTGTGTGTGTGTGTGTGTGTGCGCGCGCGTATGTGTGTGTGTTTGCGTATGTGTGGTTGTGTGTGTGTGTGTGTGTGTGTGTGTGTGTGTAATGTGTAGTATTTGAGTGTGTGCATGTGTGTGTGCCTGCATGCACGAGCAAGTGAGCTAGAGAGAAAGACAGGAGATCACACACACGCAGAAAAAGAGAAAGAAAGACAGAGAAATCTAGAGAGATGGAGACGAGAAAAAATAGCGAGAGAGAGAGAGAGAGGGAGGGAAGGAGGGAGGAACGGAGAGAGAAAGAAAGGGAGAGAGAGAGAGGAAGACAGAGAGAAACAGAGAGAGACAGAGAGACAGAGACAGGGAGACAGAAAAAGACAAGAGAAAAAACAGAGAAACAGGGAAAGAGACGGAAAGGCAAAGGCAATGACTCGTTATTTTCAAACCATAAAATTTTCAAGTTGAAATATGTTTTCCAAATGTTCTTTCACTGATTTACTGATATGCCTAAAACAACAATTGAGACAGACAGACAGACAGACAGACAAGACAGACAGACAGAGAGAGAGAGAGAAGAGAAAGAGAGAGAGAGAAAGAGAGAGAGAGAGAAGAGAGAAAGAGAGAGAGGTAGAAAGAAACTCTAGGGAGAGCTAGACAACAGAAGGTCTTCAGAGAAGTAACCCCCTTTAGACAAGTGTTTCGGCCCTGAATTCCTTACACTCTCGGGGGGCCGGGCCACATCCAGGTCATGACTCCTGGATGCCCTTCTGCTGTTGTCTATTTTTTTTTTCCCACGCCGGGGAGCGAACCTGGGCGATTCTGCGCTTCAGAACTGCGGTACGCGGTTTTACCAATGTGCTAACGGGGCACACATCATCTGTAGGGAATTTAATCCTTATGAAGTTCACTTTTTTGGTTCCTCCTTGCCCAGATCCAGCTTGAGCTCCTTTCTGCTGCCTCTGCCATCGCTTTAAGGGCTCTAGTCCTCTTCTTCCCAGAAATGGCGAGTTGTTTCATGAGATCATAAGCGGAGGTGCCCACAAACCCTCTTGCCCCGACCTCTATGGCGAAGATTTTGACCCGCAGACCTGCTTTCTTCAGAGAAAGAGAGAGAGAGAAAAGAGAGAGAGAGAGAAGAGAGAGAGAGAAAGAGAAACACAGACAGACAGACAGACAGAGAGACAAGAAGGAAAGATAGAGGTAGACAGACACACACACACACGCACATACACACGCACACACACACACACACACACACACACACAAGCGCTCGCGCGTACAACACACACACACACACACACACACACACACACACACACACACACACACACACACTCAAAAACACACACACGTACACAGATACACAGAAATAGAGAGTGCTCACGAACGCAAACATAGATGTATACAAATCAATCTCCTCCTCTCCTCCAACCCCAAAACCAAACCCTCACACCCACACAAACACAATCATACAACAACAACAAAATCACACCCCCATTTTTCAAACATATCCTATCCATCCATCTCATAACATCTTTTCCAGATCGGTTCCTGGTTCGACTGGATGATCGCCAAATCCAACAGACTGATAGTCATCCTGGTCGGCACACAGAGCGACCGCGTCCCCGAAAAAAGAGTCAACGCCATCAGGAACGAGGTTGAGGAAAAGCTGGCAGAACATCTCCACAATCGCCAAAAGATGATGGAAACCCGCATCAAAGACATCGAAAATCGCCCAGTCATCTCTCCCACCTTGTCTGAACAGCTCAAAACTTACATGAGGCTTCTACAAGCCAAGTTCACGGTGCAGACTGAAATCGTAATCACTAGCAGTAAGGAGTACAATGGATTCGATAAACTGAAGGAATCCATTGAAGGATTGGCCAGTGATCGTAAGTTGTTCCCTCACGTGATGCGGGTCATTCCCACGTTCTGGGTGGAGGTGGAACATTGGGTGGAAGAGCGAGGCAACGCTCTTCTCGTTCCCGTCATGCAGTGGGAAGCTTATTCGGAGGAAGTGACGCAACGGTTCGGGATGAAGCATTTGCTGAACGCCATTACGCAGTATCTTCATGACGCTGGGAAGGTGAGAGGAGGTGGTGCTTGTGTGTGGTGTGTGTGTGTGTGTGTGTGTGTGTGTGTGTGTGTGTGTGTGTGTGTGTGTGTGTGTTAGTGTGTGTATGTGTGTGTGTGATAGTGTGTGTGGTGTGTGTTAGTGTGTGTATGTGTGTGTGTGTGATAGTGTGTCTGTGTGTGTGTGTGCGCGTCTGTGTGTGTGTGTGTGTGTGTGAGTGTGTGTGCGCGTCTATGTGTGTGTGTGTGTGCGTGTGTGTGTGTGTGTGTGTGTGTGTGTGTGAGAGAGAGAGACATACATACATACATACATACAGACAGACAGAGACAGACAGACAGGGAGAGAGAGAGAGAGAGAGAGAGAGAGAGAGGAGAGAGAGAGAGAGAGAGAGAGAATGTGTGTGTGTGTGTGTGCACGCCTGTCTGTATGTGTGTGCGTGCGTGCTTGTACGTGTGTGTGTAAATGTATGTATATATATATATATATATATATATATATTTATATTATACATAATATGTATGTGTGTGGTACATTTGAATTGGGGGTGGATGATGATGGTGGTGATAAAGGTGACGGTGATTGTGATGGTGGTAGTCGATGCTTGTAGTGGTTGAAGGATGGTGGTGGTAGTGGTGTGCTTGCCTGCGTGCGTGCGTTTGTGCATGTGTGAGTGTGTGTGTGCGTGTACGTGTGAGTATGCGTGATCACAGGTATAGCAAACGCCCGTGAGCAAACGTGCACTTACACACACACACACACACACACACACACACACACACACACACACACACACACACATACAAACACACACGCGCGCGCGCGCACGCACTGACTCACTCACTCGCTCACACACGCACACACGCACACAAACACACACACACACACGCACACACACACACACACATACACACACACACACACATGCACAAGTACGTGAGTATGCACATGGGCACACACGCCTGAGCACCACACGCAATCACAATCAGACACGCACACCCATACACAGACAAACATGCAAACACACACAAAATACACACACGCACACACACAGACACACATGCAAACACACACACACATACACACACGCACACACAGCACACACATGCGCGCACGCACACAATCATACACATACATACACACACATACACACACAAGACAACACCCACACAACACCACACACATACACATACACACACACAACACACACACACAACACACACACACAACACACACACACACACACACACACACAAACACACACACACACACACACACACACACACACACACACACACACACACCACACACAAACAGGACACAATCACATTCGACACCACACACACACGGTCATGGAAAACTCACCACAATACGCTACACCACACACCATGCACAGCATAAGTTGTATATTGCTTGACTGGACAAAAAGAAAACCATACTCAAATTGAAAATACCCCCGTTACCGCGTGTTACAAATAATTGTTAAATTCACATCGCCTGCGTCTTTTCAGGAGTTCAATACTCATTATTTACTCACTTTGTCATCCGTCTCTTCGAAGACTTCTCCCCTTTAACTGTCACTTCTTTAAAACCCTCTGCTTTATCGTCTGTTTTAATTGCCAATTCAAACGGCATGAACCTCTTGCCCTCAGCAATTGGCTATTAAAGACCTAGATTTCTGAAGGGAGATTATGTGTTTAGTGGGTATTCACCCACAAACAGTTCCACACATCACAGTTGACAACTCCCTACCCCCCAGCAAGTTATCTTCTAAAAGAATTCAATATGCGAAGGAGGGATTATATGTAAAGAAGTTTGTCCGCAAGAAGTTATCTTCTAGAAGAAGGGATTATTTCTTCAGAAGGTTATCCCCAATAAGTTGTCTTCTTGAAGAACTTTGTGTGTGGAGGAGGGATTATATGGCTAGAAGGTTATCCCCAGCAAGTTGTCTTCCAGAAGAACTTAGTGTAAGGAGGAACTTAGTGTACGGAGGAGGGATTATATGTAAAGAAGGTTATCCCCAACAAGTTATCTTCTAGAAAAACTAATGTACGGAGGAGGGATTGTATGTCTAGAAGGTTATCCCCAGCAAGTTATCTTCTTGATGAGTTCAATGTACGGAGGAGGGATTATATGTTTAGAAGGTTATCCCCAACAAGTTGTCTTCTAGAAGAACTTAGTGTACGGAGGAGGGATTATTTGTCTAGAAGGTTAACCCCAGCATGTTGTCTTCCAGAAGAACTTAGTATACGGAGGAGGGATTATTTGTTCAGAAGGTTGTCCCCAACAAGTTGTCTTCTAGAAGAATTCAATATGAGGAGAAGGGATTATATGTATAGAAGGTTGTCCCCAACAAGTTATCTTCTAGAAGAGTTCAATGTACGGGGGAGGGATTAAATGTTTAGAAGGTTATCCCCAGCAAGTTGTCTTATAGAACTCAGTGTACGGAGGAGGGGTTATATGTATAGAAGGTTATCCCCAGTAAGTTATCTTCTGGAGGAGTTCAATGTACGGGGGAGGGATTTATGTTTAGAAGGTTATCCCCAGCAAGTTGTCTTATAGAACTCAGTGTACGGAGGAGGGATTATATGTATAGAAGGTTATCCCCAGCAAGTTATCTTCTAGAAGAGTTCAATGTACGGGGGGGGGGGGGGGGGATTTTATGTTTAGAAGGTTATCCCCGGCAAGTTATCTTCTAGAAGAACTGTGTACGGAGGAGGGATTGTATGTCTAGAAGGTTATCCCCGGCAAGTTATCTTCTAGAAGAACTGTGTACGGAGGAGGGATTGTATGTCTAGAAGGTTATCCCCGGCAAGTTATCTTCTAGAAGAACTGTGTACGGAGGAGGGATTGTATGTCTAGAAGGTTATCCCCGGCAAGTTATCTTCTAGAAGAACTGTGTACGGAGGAGGGATTTTGTGCTTAGAAGGTAGTCTCCCACAAACAGATCCATATATCATTATGGACAACTCCCTAACCCAAGCTGTCATCGTTGAAAACCGCCAAGGTTAAAAACTAGTACAGTAGAAAGAGATTTCACACCGAAATGATATATCATATGTGAATTAAAGAAGACAGATAGACCGTTTTGTTATAGAAACTCAAAGGTAGTCGAACATGGAATGGTTTTCTACCTCGTAACCCATTTGACGCGCACCCTGTGAAATGTGGATAGTGTGCTGCATGTTAGAAAATGATTCTAGGCCTCGAGAAAAGGGTGGAAAAAAAGAAAGAAAAAAAGATTCGCATTGCATATTGGTGAGTGTCTCTGCAGGAAAAAAGCTCAAATTATATTTGGAAAAACATCCACAATGATAAGATACAGATGTGGCTTATAAAACTACAACACTATTTTGAGTATATGAATGTAGACTAGATGATTTAAATGTGTCGTTTATCGAGAATACCCCACGTTCCTTCTTTCACGCTTATTAAAATCTATTTTCTCATCTGTTTTGTCAAATCGAGGTGTCAGACGCCACCCCCCTTTAACTCGTGCCCTCAGCATTACCTCTAAAGAACTCACTCTGTTTATGAAGATAAATTATGTGTGTAGCAGGTCCACGCCAGTCAACAAGTCCTCACACATCATAAGCATCAAGATATAAAAAAAATCCAAACGTGCATTCTGCCTAACGTACATTTATATTCCTTCAACAGAAGAGAAAAATCAAAAGACGTACTTCTTCAGGCAGATATGATCAAAGCCTGACAACAACATCAAAATGCTAAAATGGTTTTATTAGTCAGAGAATACAAAAAAGACAGCTATACCTTTTGGCAGAGAACACTAGACATTCAAACTTGCAACAGTATTCTACCGGAATAATGTATTGCACAAGGAGTAAAGAAAGGAGATATATCCTTCTGGCAGCAAATCCATAGATATTCCAACTACACAACAGAAGTCCATTGAAAACCAGATCACAGAATGAAGAGAAAAGACGATCCTTTACGTGAGAGATATGGAGTAGAGAAGAGAACAGAGAGGACTGAATACATGTCAGTGTGGCCTATCATGTGCTGGCACAATGTGATACAAATGACTCCATGTCTGTTATAAGCTTCCTGTTGTGTCAGTGTCACGTGTGAGGTGTGATAGAGGATGTGGTCTGACAGTTCATTAGAAATCCCGTCACTCACACGAGGTACACACTCTGTGAGATGGGTAGTAATCAAGTTACATGATATTCACTCCACCAAAAGGAGGTTAAGCATAACGACCTGTATATTGAAGATATTTTCTTCCCAGATACAGGCAAAATTTCATTCAGGAATAAATCCTTGATGACAAGATATAAAATGTAATTTTCGAATAACTGATCATAAAGAAGAAATAGAGTTGTGGCCTTAAAGATCTGATATCTCAAGTACAGTCTCAACCCACTACATAAAACCTGGACTTTAACCCTTTGACTCCCGCACCCTATCCATCAACTGCAAAAACTTAACCCTTTGATTCCCTCACCCTTGCCACCAGCTTCCTGCAGGAAGCTGGTGGAAAGGATGAGGGAGTCAAAGAAGTAAGTTTCTCCTTTGTTAGCCTGGTTGATAATGCAGGATACTATTGGAGAGGGCGTGGGAGTCAAAGGGTTAAGTCATCCATCTTAATTATGCAATGGCCAATTATTCTGATGGTGTCAGCTTAGTCTTTCGTAGGTCTTCCTCTCCACCTGATGGTTTCCATTCAAGTTCATACCAACACAGAATTTTGTACAGGCTCAAGTAGTCTGCCAGATTGTCATTGGTGAGTTTGGATGGAGCACGTATGGAATCATCTGAGCGTGATGAATTCTTCTTAAACAAACTCATACTAAAAAAAAAAAAAAAAAAAAAAAAAAAAAAACAACAAAACAAAACAAACAAAACAAAAAAACAAAACAAAACAAACCAACAAAAACTCAAAGAAAAAAAACCCTTCATATTAACGGTTTTGTTTTTTGGTTTTGATTTAGTTGTTTTTGTTTTTGTTTTGTTTTGTTTTTTTACGTCGGCACCCACCTCAGGTGATATGGCTGACGGGGATAACCATCCCAGGGAAGTGGGGGAAGGGGGACTTATCTAATCCTATGATGACACCACCAGAACAACAACGATGTTAAGATGGGACAGTGAGAAGGCCAGTTTTAATGTAGCGCGCACCCTGGGATTCGAACCCACAACCATGAAGCATTGTGAATCCGACGCTCAACCAACTGAGATACCGAGGCCCACCCTAAAAAACGGGTATGCTTACTTTGACTGACATGTCTTTTTAAGTGAATGTATGCTTCTTTATAGCTCCTTTTCAATTTTTCTGTCAATTTTTTAACTGTCAGTTAAAACTGAATGCATCCCCTACCCTCAGCATTAACCCCTAAAGAATTCGATGTGAGAAGGGAGATTATATATTTAGTAGATATATACACATCAACAATTTCTCTGTGTGCATTTTGAATTGCAGTCTATCCTTTTAAAAACTCAATGCCTGCTGCTTATTTTGATCACAGATTCGTCCTTTTAAGGTAGCGTTCGCTTCTTTATCGTTTCTTTTATTGCTTTTCTTTGTCGTCTGGTTTTAGATGTGAAATCAAGCTGAAGGTTACCCCCTACCCAGCTATTACCCCCACAAAGAACACAGTTTATGAAAGGGGATTAAGTGTGTAGCAGTTACATGTCACTATATCACTTATCATATCTGAGAAGAGATTTAACATTTTATCCTTCATAAAAACAACAGAAGAGAAAAAACAACAACATAAAAACATATTTTGCAAGCTGATGACGTCAATGCTGGATTACATACAAAGGATTTCATACTAAAACGGTTTGTCACAAGAGGAGTGCAGTTAGAAACATATGCCATTTTGTCGGAGGATACTAGACATTGAAACTTGCCATAGTTATTTACCAGAATGATGTATCACAACGAGAGTAAAGAAGGGAGATACATTCTTTTGGTAGGAAATGCTTTGTATACACATTCTCTCTCTCTCTCTCTCTCTCTCTCTCTCTCTCTCTCTCTCTCTCTCAGACACACACACACTCACTCTCTCTGTCTCTCTCTCTTTCCTTCACTCTCTCTCGCGCTCTCTCTGTCTTCTATCTCTCTCTTGTCTGTCTTTGTCTATCTCTTTCTCTGTCTCTCTTCCCCTCTCTCCTTCCCTCCCTCTACTCTTTCTCTCTCGTATGCACGCAACCGCTATCTCCTCCTTTGTACATACAACCACAACCACAAGCACTACACCGTACTACATTTTGTACACCAGTGGGCGTTTGTTCTTTTAGACTGTGCAAAATCAAATCAAAATCATAATAATTGAAATATCCACTCATTGCCAAGTATTCATTCGGGTCCTTTTGGATAGCACAGAAAACAAGTGACGGCTGTTCATTTAGAATGCTGTCTCGTCTTTTTAAGAGATCGATCACTTTTTATAACTTCTTTAAATCTTTACTTTATCGTTTTTTAACTGTCAATTCAAGTGGAATGTACCCCTTACTCTCAACAAACACGGCTAAGCGTAAGGAACTCGATTTATTAAGGGGGGGGGGGGATTAAGTGTTTAGTAGGTACACGCCCCTGACAATTCCGTCCATCATAACTGACAACAGATTAAACAAAATCAAAAACCTGTATCGTGCAAATCATCCTCCCAGAAAAATCAACAAACGTGTTCATGCAAAATGACAGGATCGAAGCCTTACAATACTTCAAACGTTCTGAGCTAAAACGGTTTATCAAACATACCGTACAGAGGTATACCATACTGTGAAAAAATATAACTGCAATAGTTTTCTACCAGAATAATACATCACTCAAGGAATAAGTAAAGGAAATACACCCTTCTGGCAGAAGTAAAACCCCTTGATATTCCAGCCATACAACAGACGTCTATTGAAGACCAGATCAGAGAAGGAAGAGAAAAAGAGGACCTTGTGTGTGAGAGACTGTGTGTATGCAAGAGAAGACAGGGGGTTTGAAAAGATATCTGTGTGGTCTATCATGCGCTGGGACAGGGAGTAACACAAAGACATTTCAATGGTTTCATGGTCTTGTTATGAGCTTCTTCTTGTGTCAGAGTTACATGTGTATTGCGTCACAGGATGTGGTGTGACATTTCATTGTTAACCCTCTAACCCACTTGAAAGCGCACACACTCTGTGAAGGTGGCAGTGAGCGGGTTGACTTACACAACAGTCTAAGTCTCCAAGAAGTTGGCAGATGTAATATGTACTGACAGGCGCTGTATAGAGATATTGTCCCTAGAAAGAGTAGACAGAATTTTACCGAAAAAATCACTAGGGAAAAGATTTCGTTCATCATCATCATCATCATCATATCATATCATCATCATCATCATCATCATATCATCATCATCCATCATTGCATATCTCTTTACATCATGCATTCAACATACACACACCACACGCAAAAGGAAAAAAAACTCGTTTGCTGGAAATTCCATTCTCTACATGCAATAAGGGGTGGCTGAGGACAGAGAGGGTGGAAGATGTGCTTACGGCAACAAGGGGTACATACACACGGTGGGCCATGATCGCCAACACCATGGGGCAAGGCACTTGTTGATGATGATGACATGTGATAAGACTTCAAAGCCGTGTGTGTTACTACGTGATGGCAAAGAGCGTGATAAAGCGATACTGTTTTATGGGTTCAATCACAGAGTGGAAAGGACATGTCGAAGATTGAAACTGGTTTTTGTGTTTGCCTTAGAACACTTCAGTACTTGGAAACCATAGAGAGGTACCTTCACTGTCATTTTCTCTTTGTTTCTGTGTGCCTGCTTGACCCTTCCTCTCTCTGTCTGTCTATCTTTTCTCTCTCACTCACTGTCACTCTCTCTGTCTGTCTGCCTTTCTCTGTTGCTCATCTGCTGCTCTTCTCTCTCTCCCTCTCTCTCTCCCCCTGTCTGTTCGTTTATTTGCTTGCTCTCTGTCTCTCTCCTCTCCTCTCCCCTGTCTGTTCGTTTATTTGCTCTCTCTCTCTCTCTTTCTCTCTCTCTCTCTCTCTCTCTCTCTCTTTCTTTGCGGGCCTCTGTAGCTCAGTTGGTTTGAGCGTCGGATTCACATGCTAATGGTTGTGGATTCGAATCCCGGGGTGCGCTACATTAAATCTGGCCTTCTCACTGTCCCATCTTAGCATCATTGTTGTTCTGGTGGTGTCAGTATAGGATTAGATAAGTCCCCCATTGCCCCCATTTTCCTGGGATGGTTATCCCCGTCGGCCATATCACCTGAGGTGGGTGCTGACGTAAAACTGAATCAAATCAATCAATCAATCAATCAATCTCTCTCTCTCTCTTCTCTCTCTCTCTCTCTCTCTCTCTGTCTGTTTTTCTCACACACACACTCACACTATCTCTCTCTGTGTCTCTATCTCTCCCTTTCTCTCTCCGTTCCTTCTGTCTCTCTCTTCTCTCTGTCTGTCTCTCTTTCATTGTCTCTCTTCCACTCTCTCCTTGCCTCTCTGTCTCTCTTTCTCTCTTGTATGCACGTACCCGCTATCCCCTTCTTCTGTATAATACAAATATATGACCGCTACTCGATACCACATTTTGTACACCAGAAGCCATTTATTCTGTAAGACTGTGCAAAATCAAATCAAAATCATAATAATTGAAATATTCATCATTGCCAAGTATTCAGTCATTCGAGTCCTTTTGGATTGCACAGAAAACAAGTGACTGCTGTTCATTTAGAAGGCTGTGTCGTCTTTTTAAGAGATCGATCACTTTTTATAACTTCTTTAAGCCTTTTCTTTATCGTTTTTTAACTGTCAATTCAAGTGGAGTGTACCCCTTACTCTCAATAAACACGGCTAAGCGTAAGGAACTCGATTTATTAAGGGGGATTAAGTGTTTAGTAGGTACACTCCCCTGACAATTCCGTCCATCATAACTGACAACGGGTTTTAAAAAAAATCAAAAGCCTGCATCGTGCAAAGTCACATTTATGATCCTCCAGAAAAACCAAAAGGTGTGTTCATGCAAACTGACAGGATCGAAGCCTTACAATACTTCAAACGTTCTGAGCTGAAATGGTTTATCAAACATAACTTACAGAGATATACCATGCTGTAAAAAAAATCAAAACTTCAATAGTTTTCTACCAGAATGATACATTACTCAAGGAATAAGTAAAAAAAAAAAGCACCCTTCTGGCAGAAGTAAAAACCCCTTGATATTCCAGCCACACAGCAGACGTCTATTGAAGATCAGATCAGAGAAGGAAGAGAAAAAGAGGACCTTCTGTGTGAGAGACTGTGTGTATGGAAGAGAAGACAGCGGCTTGAAAAGATATCTGTGTGGTCTATCATGCGCTGGGACAGGGAGTAACACAAAGACGTTTCAATGGCTTCATGGCAGTATGAGCTTCCTCTTGTGTCAGAGTTACGTGTGTATTGTATGACAGGGTGTGGTGTGACACTTCACTGAGAACCCAGTAACCCACTTGAAAGCGCACACACTCTGTGAAGGTGACCAGTGTAGCCGGTTGACTTACACAGCAATCTAAGTCTCCAAGAAGCTGGCAGATGTAATATTCACTGACAGGCGCTGTGTGGATACATTGTCTCTAGAAACAGTAGACAGAATTTTACATGAAAAAATCACCCGGGGAAAAGGTTGAATTCATCATCATCATCGTTATCGTCGTCATCGTCGTCATCATCATCATCGTCGTAATCATCCTTCTCTTCCTCCTCCTCCCCATCATCGTCACCACACCACACCACCACTATTGTCAACATCCATATTAATTTGCATTCCTTATATCATGATCATAAAGTAAACTTGTTTGCTGAAAATTCCATCCTCTATATGCAATAAGACTTTAAAGCTTTGTCAGTTACTACGCGATGGCGAAGGGCGTGATAAAACGATACTGTTTTATGGGTTCAGTCACATAGTGAACAGGGCACTTCGAGGGTTGATACCAATACTGTTTTATGGGTTCAGTTATAAAGTGAACAGGACATTTTCGAGGGTTGATTCGACATGTGTGTTTGCCTTAAAACACTTCAGTACTTGGAAACCATAGATAGGTACATCACTCTCACTATCTCTTTTTGTTTCTGTGTGCTTGCCTGACCCTTCTTTCTCTCTATCTTTGTCTGTCTGTCTGTTTGCCTATCTGTCTTTCTCTCTTGATCGCTTTCGCTCTCTCTCTTCCTATCTCTCTCAATTTTCTTTCTCTTGCTCTCCTCTCTCTCTCTCTCTGTTTGTTCATTTGTTCTCTCTCTTTGTCTCTCTATTTCTGTCTCTGTCTCTCTCTGTTTCTCTCTCTGTCTCCTTGGCTTGCTGTCTGTCTCTCTCTTTGGTTGTGTGTTTGTTAGTTCTTTGTCTGTCTGTCTGTCTTTCTCTCTCGGTCTTTCTTTTTCTCTGTATCTGTCTACCTCTGTCTCTCTGTGTGTGTCTCTCTCTGTCTCTCTCCATGTCTCTCTCTATGAGACTCTGTATGTGTGTCTCAGTGTCTCTCTGTCTGTCTCTGTGTCTCTCTCTGTCTCTGTGTTTCTTTGTGTCTACCTCTGTCTGTCTCTGTCTCTCTCTCTTTCTCTGTGTCTCCTTCTGGCTGGTGGTTCATTCGTTTGCTCATTTTATGGCTGAAGTCTTAAATCCTTCTACACGTAGTGTATACAAGGAGTAGTATGTAAACATTTTTATCAGAAGGAACCCATGGAAACACTGTGGTCGTCTCCTACGCAGGTCTGAGCCCCAAGGATTAAGGATGGCTCAGGTCCACCCTTCTCTCATTCCTTCATTCCCGAAATTTATCCATTAAACCCTCCACCCCCTTCTCCCATATTTCCCTATTTGTCTATAACAACACAAAACAAAACAAAAACACCAAAAAAAAAAAACCCAAACAAAAACAACTTGCAAAAATAATTAAACAAGCAAACAAAGAAACAAATAAGCAAAATACCAAACCAACAATAGGTACAAAACAGAATTATCAAGCCATACTGACGTCTCCTTTTTATGCTAACGATTACAACAAAAATCCAGTACTTGTACTTTTTAAGGTAACTGTTCCCTTTAAAAAGTATCGAACGCAGCAGAACCTATCGTGAAGCAAGCGAGAACAATGGTAGAATGTTATAGCACTAAAAGCAGAATTCAAATATTCTCAAAAAAAAAGTTGTTGAAAAAGTGCTGTTGACACACTTTCCTCTCTAAAAAGGATATTTTTTTATACCTTTTTTTGTCCATGTGATCCTGATCTCGGAGCTTTATTTTCCAAACTTATGTATGCAGTCGCGACTCAGCGATGGTAAGTACACATTCACTCAGAAATACCCGAGGAAGTCTTGCTACTACCCTTTATGTCACACACACACACACACACACACACACACACACACACACACACACACACACACACACACACATACACACACACACACACACACACACACACACACACACACACACTCATCCACTCTTTCTCTCTCTCTCTCTCACACACTCATTCACTCACTCTCTCGCTCTCTCTCTCTCTCTCTCTTCACACACACACACACCTATATACACACACACAACCTGCTCCAACCCAAAGTTGGACGTGCTATGGGTTCGAGTCTCATCCACATAAAACAGACGCGTCATTGAGGGTATTGTTCAAATCTTTCTATTAACACCGCAGGTTCTGTGTATCTCGGGCCTGGTTGACGCCAGGGTATATTATGATAGTAGGCGAAGCGTACAGCCCTGCCAAGCAGTCTCAATCCTAGATGGAACTCCATCATCATGATTATCATGCTCATCGACATGTGCCAGCTTGTGTGCTCATTAAGTTGGCGTAGAAAATGAGACACACACAGACACAGACACAAACACAGACACATACAAACACAAACACACACACACAAACACCCCACCACCACCCCCATCCCAACCCCCCCAAACCACACACACTCACACCCCACCCCCCACCACACACACACACCCTCCCACCACACACCACCCCCCCCACCACCCACCACCCACCCACCACCCCCACCACACATGCACACACCCACCCTACCCCCACCACACACACACCGCCCACTCACCCACCCCTACCACATCCACACCACCACCCACCCACCCCCATCACACACACACTACCCACTCTCCACCCCCACCACACACACACACATCACCGCTACCACCCACACCATACACCCACACACACACACACAAAGATGGGCACAAAAGATATCTCCCTAAGTGCGATGATCCTTGAATAAACTAAACTGAATCAAGTTCTGATTGATGTGTGCAGGTCCTGTGGTTCTCCGCAGTCCCCTCGCTGAAGAACTTGGTATTCCTGCGTCCTGCCTGGCTCTTCGACGTCCTCAAGCTCATCTTCCGACACGACCTTGAAGCCGCGACCTTCACCCCGGATGACACGCTCAAGGTCATCGGTTTCACGCCCAGTCGCTTTGAGCGGCTGAAGCAAGAGTTTGTGAGGGAGGGGGTCGTGGATCGAGAGTTGCTGAAAGGTCTGCTGGTGTCCCTGCTACCTGCCGATGTCACCGATCCTTTCTCTGAGGTAAGGATGATGGTAGTGATGATCGTATCGACGACGACGATGATGATGATGATGACTATGACGATGATGATGATGATGATGGTGGTGGTGATGATGATGATGGTGGTGGTGGTGATGGTGGTGGTGGTGGTGGTAATGAGATTATGATGATGGTGGTGGTGGTGATGATGATGACGATGACGACGGTGGTGGTGGTGGTGGTAGTAGTAATAGTGGTCATGATGATGATGATGATGATGATGATCACGTCGACGACGACGGCGACGATAATGATGATGATGATTACGATGTCGATGATGATGACGACGATGACGATAATGGCGATGATGATCATCATCATCACCATCATCAGTTTTGTAACAATTTTTACTCATAGTGCATTACAGATTCACGCAATACAGACTAGAACTGCGATAAGTATCATACACAGATCACAAAGACAATACTCATGCACCCCCACCCCACACATAAACACACAGGCTGGGATTGAACTCCAGATATCAGATCGTGAGTCCACGGATGTATCAACAGAGCGCTGGCCCATTGGCTCAGTTGGTTAGAGCGCCGTGCTGACGACACAGAGGTCATAGGTTTGACGCTTATGTGGGCCACTAGATCCTACTCTTTTCTTTTTCTTTCTTTCTTCTTCTTCATTTACTACTACTACTTCTTCGTTCTTCGTTCTTCTTCTTCTTCATTTACTACTACTACTTCTTCGTTCTTCGTTCTTCTTCTTCTTTCATTCTTCTTCTTACTATACTACTACTTCTTTCTTCTCCTTCGTTTCTTCTTCTTCTTCTTATTTACTACTACTACTTCTTCGTTCTTCTTCTTCTTCTTCTTCATTACTACTACTACTTCTTCGTTCTTCTTCTTCTTCTTCTTCTTCTTCATTTACTACTACTACTTCTTCGTTCTTCTTTTCTTCTTCTTCTTCATTTACTACTACTACTTCTTCGTTCTTCTTCTTCTTCTTCTTCTTCTTCATTTACTACTACTACTTCTTCGTTCTTCTTCTTCTTCTTCTCTTCATTTACTACTACTACTTCTTCGTTCTTCTTCTTCTTCTTCTTTTCTTTATATCTTCTTCTTCGTTCTTCTTCTTCTTCTTCTTTTTCTCTCTTCTTCTTGTTCTTGTCTTCCTTTATCTTCTTTTCTTCTTTTCTTCTTCTTCTTGTTCTTTCTTCTTCTTGTTCTTCTTCTTTTCTTTTCTTGTTCTTTTTTTTTTCTTTTTCTTGTTTCTTCTTGTTCTTGTTCTTGTTCTTCTTCTTCTTCTTCTTCTTCTTCTTCTTCTTCTTCTTCTTCTTCTTCTTCTTCTTCTTCTTCTTCTTCTTCTTCTTCTTCTTTTTCTGCTTGTACCATAAGGTGTTGCGTCTGTCTGCAGCAAGGAAGGAGGCTTTTATAACGACATATTGTAGGTGCCCAATAATTCTGCTGGCGTAGCAAAGAAGAACTGGTGGGGGATGTTCTACTATGGAGACCCAATCACGGCAAACAAAGTCCAGGACGTCCAAAGAAGACCTTCATCGACCAACTGATCGATGATACGGGCTGTCAGTATGATGAACTACCTACTGCAATGTCTGACAGAGAAGGATGGAAGAAACGTGTCATGGATAGCCGAGCAAGTTCGACATGATGATGATGAATATTTCTGCCACCGTGTCGTTTCAGCATATCCTTGGTCTCTTTCTGGCTCTGGTCCCAGAATACCTGGAGTAGTATGCGCGCTGGACTGGCTGGTTGCTGGGCATCCTTGTGGCATGTCCAAACCACTTTATTTGCTGCCTTTCTGTGTAATGCAGGATGGATGTAAACTCTGCCGTTCCTCTTGTTTCTTCTCTGACCCTGTCTCTCAGAGTTTTTTTTAGCTACTCTCCTAAGACGTTTTATATCGCAGGCAACTACTTTCCTTTGTTGTGATTTTGTCAGTGACATGTAAGGGTTGGGACGAAGATGGCATTGATTAGCTTTCCTTTAGTATTCACCCCAAAAAAGAGTGAAAGACGCTACAACGAATTCAACTTTTTTTTTCTATATCCGCAGGTGCTGAAGATACTAACAGACGCTCTGGAGATGGGATACCCGGTGTCCAAGACTCCCACGACCTCACCTTCAACTACAAACAGGAGAAGGACTCAGAGTCAGAAGGGAAAGTCACGATCCACAGGCTTCTCCTCCCTTGGTTCCGGAGAGACGCGGAGCCCGTTTCCTTCCGAGAACAATGGCAGGGGCTGGAAACTCGGCGTCGTCTGTCCGTTCTTTTCCGATTCCCTTGCTACATGCCTCCAGGACTGTTTGAAATGATGACCGTGAGGGCGCATCGAGAAAAGCATCATCTGGTCTTCCTGTCCCACTGGCGCGGAGGGATACACGCGCGTCACGAGACGGAAAAAGTGCAGCTGCTGATGACCTTCTACACGGAAGGTTCGTTAGATCGGGAGGAAGACGAAGACGATGACGAACTGAACTCATCCAAAGAAAGTGCTCTATCGGGGTTCAGTACCCCGGGAGGCAGCATCAGCAGTGGCAAGACGCTCAAAAGCAACAACGACGGGAAGGATTCCGCCAGAGGGTCACCGGTGACGTCATACGTCAACGGACCAACGAAAAGCTCGAAAGACACTGACGTCACGAAAGTACGCAGACAGCTCAGCGCAGACAGCGGCCGACCAGACAGTGCTCGACCGGAAACCATCGAAGAAATCGATGAGGAAGAAGATGAGGAGGAGGACGAAGATGAAGAAGACGATGAAGAGGTCGACGAGTTTTATGACCCCAGAGCGCGCCTCAACTCCATCGATACCAACAGTGACCAAGATTCTGAAGGCAGAAAACCTCCGAACAAGGGGAGTAAACAAAGGGAAGTCATTCTTGTAGACAGGAAAGTGGGTGAGGGAGGTGTTATGAGCTCCAAAGTCAGACAGGTCCGTAACAAGATCCCGGTCAAACATCAAACAAACAATGTAGCAGTCCAGAAACCGATGGAGACCGTGGGGAATTATTCTGGCAATATTGTGTTGAAGTTTGAGGTAAGAATTTGTGGACTTTTCAGCTCTGTATTGTGTACTGAACTTTTTTCTTTGCATCCCCTCTACTTCAATTTAAATATTTTGTCACGTGTAGAAGTGAGTTAGAAGGAGGAGAAGAGTTGTCACGTGAGGAGAGAGAGAGAGAGAGAGAGAGAGAGAGAGAGAGAGAGAGAGAGAGAGGACGAGAGAGAAGGAGTAGGAGAGAGAGAGAGAGAGAGAGAGAGGAAGAGTCAAACTGTTGAACAGTGTGCGTACGTCTTTTTCTAGTCTTGCCGTTTTGTCTCTCTGGCTATGGACAAAATATCCCATGTTCAAGTCCTTAGAACCACACACGTTTGTTTCACAACTGTGGATTTTGAGACTTTATGTGTTTTGGGTAGCTGTATATGGTCCAATACAATTGACCAAACCTGGTAATACAATGCTCCAGATCTCGTAGAACAATGCTCCAAGCCTGTTATCACGAGGTCATAGCTTAGTAATCATCATTATCATTATCATCACCATCATCATAATCATCATTATCATCGTCATCGCCATCGTCATCGTCATATCATCATATCATCATCATCTCTCTCAGTGTCTCTGTCTCTGGCTTTCTGTCTCTTTGTCTCTGTCTGTCTGTCTGTCTCTGTCTTGTCTCTGTCTGTCTCTCTCTCTGTGGATCTCTGGTAATATGTTCTGCAAACCTGGTAATACAATGCGTCAAAAACGGTGTAACAATGCTTCACATCTTGCGTGACGAAGCTCCAACCTGCTTACACGATGCTCCACGCCTGATAATACAGTGCTCCAAATCTAACAATATGCAACAATGCTAATCTGATAATGCAACGCTCCAAATCTTACAAAGCTCCAGGTGTGCTAATAAAATGCTCCAAGCTGCAGATGCAGTGCGTCAAATCCTATCAATACACGACAATGCTCCAAACCTTGTCATACCATGCGCCAAACCTGGTAAGTTCAAGCCTGATAATACAATGCTCCAACCCAGGTGATACACTACTCCAAACCTGGTAATTCCCTGCTGTCTCTGTGTGTGTGTTTGTGGTCTATTTGTTGATTATTGTCATGGTATTTGTCTAATTTTTGTTTTATCATCTACTGCAGTGATGTTGTTGGTGTATATGTGAGCACTTGTATATATGTGTGTGTTTCCTTTTTGTTGTTGCTGTTGTTGTTGTTGCTTATGTTGTTGTGTCGGCCATCATGGTGTGTGAATATGAGTATGTGTGAATGTATGCAGGCGTGTATGTATTTACTATTATTTGTTATATCGCATTTCTTACTTGTTATTTATCTACATACTCCTTTATCTATCTAGTTATTCACTTATTTATTCATTCATTTACTTTTTACTTACTGACTTATCTATTTCCTCTTTCCTCGGAAGTGGATGACAGACTGGCGGGGCTATGATTGAAGAAATAGTGTTTTCATCTTGTTGATTGTCAGCAGAGGTTTTGTGCATTGACTTGGGGTGGG
>JAPXFY010000021.1:46270976-46273476 GCA_030674185.1 Monoplex corrugatus | reverse complement strand
AAAGGCCAGTTGGCCGAAAAATGTGGGTCTGTCTTGTCTGGTTGTATTAAATACGCATTCTGATTCTATGTTCATGTTTTTTTGTTTTTTGTTTTTGTTTTTTGGTTCCTGTTTGCTTGAACACAGGCGGTCGCACTTGTTTTGGTTTCCTTTTGTCCGATCACAATCGAGTTCGTTTCTCCTCTTCAACGACAAACTTAGGGAATGTAAGGGGCGTAATTCTTACATAAAAAATTTATGGAACAGGAAAGCAGTAACTTCCCTTGTGTGGTACACAGTTTGTCTACACTGACGTACAAAACTGTTTTGGAAACCTGCACAGTTTATACTCCCTAAGATACTAAAGGTGTAACGAATATTTGAATAAAAAAAATGTGGTTGACAGTCTGCTGGAAAATCAGGATTTGTGCTCAAAGTTTTTTTTCATGTTATGGGTCTCAGTGACCCACGAACTGCCCATTGAAATTTATGCACACAGTTTTATTCGGGCTAGATCTCTGATCTCAATTTTATCAAAATCCATCGATAAACGTGAGAGAAAATCTTAGCTGGCGTACACTTTCAACACAGACAGACAGAAAGACATACATACATACAGACAGACAGACATACATACATACAACAGACAGACAGACAGATGTACACATACACGTACACACACACACAACACACACGCGCGCGCTCGCGCACGCACACACACACGTACAGACACACACATATATACATACACTCTTACAGACACGCACACATACACTCATGCACACTCTCGCAGACACACACCACACACACACACACACACACACACACACACACACACACACACACACACACACACACACTCACAGGCACGCTTTCATAAACTATATGTGGAAATGTGTTTTTGGGAAGGGGGATGCCTTTCATTTCCTGTTCCTGATCTAGCATACAAAGCATTTCTGTTCTTTGTTCCTGACAAAGTGATCATGTGACTGTGTTATATGACGATGTTCTTTGTGTTGTAATTGAGTACATTTTTAGACTGTTTAGCTGAGGTAAATAAGCAATTGTTTAAAGTGTGCAAAATTGTTTAAAAAAAAAAAAAGTAAAATGAAAATATTGGATTGAAACGTGACGATTTTTTTCATACTCTTTTCTTTTTACAGATGACGTCCTGCGCACCCTCGTCAGACGCACCGTCAGGAGGCGCTGCGCCGCAGTGACTTCAGCCATCGATGACATACAGAGAGTGGCGCCCCCTAACCCACGCAGGCTGGGGTTACTTCCCCTTGACATTGCTGAAGGAAGTCTGATCAATCTGTTGCGTCATCGAGAGTCCCTGGACTGGGATCCAGAAGACTGATGTCAGATCCTGAAAAGATCCTGTGACAGCCTGAGGGGAGGGTGTGGACTGTGCAAATATTGTATAAAACCATGAAGGGTGTAAGTGTTTTTGGGGGGAAGGATTTGTAAGTATGAATACGCTTAACGATGAGAGACCTTTATGATCTTGATGAGACAATAAGTAAGTGATCTCTAACATTCCAGTTGGGATCTTTAGTTGTCAGAAGACTAAATGTCTTACACTCCTCTTTGGGATCTCAAAGAAGGGATGTGAGATTACGAATCGAGATCCCGAGGAAAGATGTGAAATCCTGAAAAAACAACAAATAAGAAACGATGACAAATCCTAAATCCTTATTGCCTTTTGCTGAAAAAAAAGTGGTATCACAAAGATGCTATAGAAGACAAAAGACGTGACGTGAAGTTTGGGAATAAACTTTGTATCTGTAGAATCCTGTGAAAACTATGTAGAACACAGAAAAGACGACGTGTGGTGATGAAGACGATGTCAAGCACTTAAGAGATGAAGGGAAATAACCAAGAGACATGACAGTCTTGAATACCCATCGCACTGCGTGTCTTGTGACGTACCTTAGAAAACATCCGTGTAACATGACGCGTTCTTGAGCAAACTGAAAATGAAGCGAGAGGGATGATTTAGGGTCTCCAAAATATGAGGAGGAATCTTAAAAAGACGGTAAAGAACCCAGAAAAGTCGATGTAATTATGATCCTGAAAGTCATGTCAAATCTTGAAAAAGGAAACGAGATGAAATGAAACGAAACTATGTTTTCCAACGGTACATTTATCGGTACATGGCCAACTTTCATGTCTACCGTTGCTAGTCGATTTGCATTAAAACAGCAGGGCCAGGGAGTGAGGTGTCTGCCTAGGATCCTGAAAACAATGTGGATCTTGATATTTACAAGGGAATATTCTGAAGAAGAAATTATTCCAAACGACAAAATGTGGAATCTTAAACATGCAGTGGGATCCTAAAGAAAATGTACAGAACCCTGTTGAAATGTTGTAAGACCCCCATAAAACAATGCGGTATTCAGAAAAGACATTGTGGAATCCTCAAGGAGCGATCTACAACATGGAACAGATGAACAGAATCTTGGAAAGGCGACCTATGATTTGAAAAAAAGATGATAAGAAATCTTAAAGAGATGGTGTA
>JAPXFY010000021.1:46208315-46265876 GCA_030674185.1 Monoplex corrugatus | reverse complement strand
ATTGTCCACACCACAAAGCTGATCAGTACATCCCAGAACAACAATATTCAATTAAGGCTGGCACTTAGAATAAACTCAGGCTACTGGGTTGTTGGTCAGTGTAGCACCACAAAGCTGATCAGTACATCCCAGAATAACAATACTTCAGGCTGACACTTGAACTTAGAATGGACACGTGTACTGGGTTATTGGTCGTTGTGGCACCACAACCATAGTTTACCCATGGCATCTGAAAAAGTTGAGGTTGAAGACTTAAAAGCTATGAATTCTGAACGGAGATCAGAGAACAAAACACGTTTTATCAATACTAACTACTATCAGAAATAGCCGGCAGAATCGGCCAAGCCAAAACGGCATTTGGGAAGATGACAGGCATTCTTACCAACAAATGCCTATAAATTAACATCAGGAAGAGAGTTCTTGAATGCTATATAGAACCAGTACTGTTGTACGGATGTGAGGTGTGGACAGTCAACAAACAAAGCCAGAACAAGATTGAGGCAGCCGAGATTGGTTTCTAAGAAGAATGTTGAGAGTTCCATGGACAGCAAAGAAAACAAATCAGACAGTCTTGATGGAGGCAGACACAAGTAGATCACTCATAAGGAAGATTAGGAAAAGACAGGCAACATTTATAGGCCATTTTATGAGGAAGGGGGATTTGGAGCACCTGGTCACAATGGGAAAACTGGAAGGAAAGAGAGCACCGGGTAGACCCAGGGAGAAAATGCTGCACGGACTTGCAGAGTGGCTGGGGACGAGGGGGGTGGGAGAGATGCTAGGGGCAGTGAGAGATAGAGACAGATGGAAGTCCATGATTACCAACGCCTTGCGGCAGGCCACCTGATGATGATGATGATGAACTACTATCAAGGCGCAAGGTGGAGCAGGGAACGTGTATGCTTTTTTGGTACAGAATTCGAGAGACGAGCCTGTCACTGAAACCATTCAGAGAACTCACACTCCGCTTAACAATTTTTCTCGTCTTATCTATACTTGCTGTTTCTCCGGACATAAATGTCGTTCTAGGTGGTGTAACTATTTTCCAGGTAATTTCATTTCACAGTGAACTGCGTAAAACGGAAAAATTTACACACACACACACACACACACACACACACACACACACACACACACACACACACACACTCACACACACACACACACACACACACACACACACACACACACACACGCACGCACGCACGCACACAGACACAATAAGGATTCAGACTGTAAATCTTTATTTGAATAGAATAATACTCTAGAATCTTAAGTGAAGAAAGGGAGAATATCATGAAATGAAAAAAAAAAGGATTAAAACACAGCAACAACACATAGAAACCAACCAACCAAGTTCAGTATCACTACAGAACCAGCCAACAGATAAAGTGTGACTGGTAATCCAATGGAAATAAAAAGGCTTTCTTTAAAAATCAATTAATCATGATGGTGGGTGGTTGGAGACAATAAATGACAATAAATCATGATGGGGGGTGGGTGGAGACAATAAATCATGATGGTGGGTGGATGAAGACAATAAATCATGTTCGTGGATGGATGGAGACAATAAATCATGGTGGTGGGTGGATGGAGACAATAAATCATGATGATGGGTGGGTGGAGACAATAAAACATGATGGTGGGTGGATGGAGACAATAAATCATAATGATGGGTGGATGGAGACAATAAATCATGATGGCGGGTGGGTGGAGACAATAAATCATGATGGTGGGTGGATGAAGATAATAAATGACAATAAACCATGATGGTGGGTGAATGGAGACAATAAATCATGATGGCAGTGGGTGGAGACAATAAATCATGATGGTGGGTGGATGAAGATAATAAATGACAATAAATCATGATGGTGGGTGGTTGGAGACAATAAATCATGATGGCGGGTGGATGAAGACAATAAATCATGATGATGGGTGGATAAAGACAATAAATCATGATGATGGGTGGGTGGAGACAATAAATCATGATGGTGGGTGGGTGGAGACAATAAATCATGATGGTGGGTGGATGGAGACAATAAATCATGACCGTGGGTGGATGGAGACAATAAATCATGATGATGGGTGGGTGGAGACAATAAATCATGATAGTGGGTGGATGGAGACAATAAATCATGATGATGGGTGGATGGAGACAATAAATCATGATGGCGGTGGGTGGTGACACAATAAATCATGATGGTGGGTGGATGAAGACAATAAATGACAATAAATCATGATGGTGGGTGAATGGAGACAATAAATCATGATGGCGGGTGGGTGGAGACAATAAATCATGATGGTGGGTGGATGAAGACAATAAATGACAATAAATCATGATGGTGGGTGGGTGGAGACAATAAATCATGATCACGGGTGAATGGAGACAATAAATCATGATGGTGGGTGGGTGGAGACAATAAATTATGATGGTGGGTGGGTAGAGAAAATAAATCATGATGGTGGGTGGGCAGAGACAATAAATCATGATGGCGGGTGAATGAAGACATGAAATCGTGATGGTGGTGGGTGGAGACAATAAATCATGATGGTGGGTGAATGGAGACAATAAATCATGATGGTGGGTGGGTGGAGACAATAAATCATGATGGTGGGTGGATGGAGACAATAAATCATGATGGTGGGTGAGGTGGAGACAATAAATCAGGATGGTGGGTGGGTGGAGACAATAAATCATGATGGTGGGTGAGTGGAGACAATAAATCATGATGGTGGGTGGGTGGAGACAATAAATCATGATGGTGTGGGTGGAGACAATAAATCATGATGGCGGGTGGGTGGAGACAATAAATCATAATGATGGGTGGGTGGAGACAATAAATCATGATAGTGGGTGGATGGAGACAATAAATCATGATGGTGGGTGTATGGAGACAATAAATCATGATGGTGGGTGGGTGGACACAATAAATCATGAAGGTGGGTGGGTGGAGACAATAAATCATGATGATGGGTAGGTGGAGATAATAAATCCTGATATGGGTGGGTGGAGACAATAAATCATGATGATGGTGGGTGGAGACAATAAATTATGATGATGGCTGGATGGAGACATAAATCATGATGATGGTGGGTGGAGACAATAAATCATGATGATGGTGGGTGGAGACAATAAATCATGATGGTGGGTAGTGGAGACAATAAATCATGATGATGGGTGGTGGAGATAATAAATCCTGAATATGGGTGGGTGGAGACAATAAATCATAATGATGGGTAGGTGTAGACAATAAATTATAATGATGGGTAAGTGGAGACAATAAATCATAATGATGGGTATGTGGAGACAATAAATCATAATGATGGGTAGGTGGAGACAATAAATCATGATGATGGGTAGGTGGAGACAATAAATCATGATGATGGATAGGTAGAGACAATAAATCATGATGGGGGTGGTGGAGACAATAAATCATGATGATAGGTAGGTAGAGACAATAAATCATGATGGCGGTGGGTGGAGCAATAAATCATGTAATGGGTAGGTGGAGACGATAAATCATAATGATGGGTAGGTGGAGACAATAAATCATGATGGGGGTGGGTGGAGACAATAAATCATGATGATGGGTGAATGGAGACAATAAATCATGATGATGGGTGGATGGAGACAATAAGTCATTATGGTAGATGGAGACAATAAATCATGACGGTGGGTGGAGACAATAAATCATGATGATGGGTGGGTAGAGACAATTAATCATGATGGTGGGTGGATGGAGACAATAAATCATGATGATGGGTAGTTGGAGACAATAAATCATGATGGTGGGTGGGTGGAGACAATAAATCCTGATGGTGGGTGGATGGAGACAATAAATCATGATGATGGGTAGTTGGAGACAATAAATCATGATGGTGGGTGGGTGGAGACAATAAATCATGATGGCAGGTGGGTGGAGACAATAAATCATGATGATGGGTGTATAGGAATAGCAAACAAGGAAGCCAGAGATGAGGTGGGAGCCAGAGGTCACAAGCTGTGTAGGCTTCGAGATGACGGACCGCTTCGGAGGAGAAAAAGGATTACGGTCACTCCTGTTCTTCATGACGTCATACCACCTGCCGAGAAACGTAAATAAACTAAGGACAGTTTGGTGATGCTTGTCTCAACAATCAGTGCCACTTCTGTTGGGCCTCAGAGCGAGAGAGAGAGAGAGTGTGTGTGTGTGTTTCTGTGTGTGTGTGTGTGTGTGTGTGTGTGTGTGTGTGTGTGTGTGTGTGTGTGTGTGTGTGTGTGTGTGTGTGTGTGTGTGTGTGTGTGTGTGTGTGTGTGTGTGTGTGTGTGCGTTTTGGGGTTGGGGACATAGAAGGTGAAGGAAATGATGAGAATGCCCGAAAACAAGAAGAGACATGAACATGTAAACAGTGAATGAAAAAAGAAGAAAACAAAAAACACCAGATGTCAACTGACCATGTAAACGGTGAATGAAAAAAAAGAAGAAGAAACAGCCAAAGTTATGATTTTATGGAGATCAGGGTCGAGCCCTGTTAGCTGGGGATTGCTCTGAACATAAGCTGCCGAAATGACTTCTGTTAGTCATTTTGGGCAGCTTATATCAGATGACTTCAGCCAAAATGACTTCTGCTACTTACCTCTACACTGTTCCCATCTGCTCACACGATTATGAGAATTTCGTCGACCAAATGCTGAATGTCATTCTGAAAGAGAAAAATGGGAATTTCCTTGAAACATGTCATTTGTAACAACAACAATTACAAGAATAATAATGATGAAAAGAACTACGACAAAGGTAGGAAATGACGACGATGCCATGCATGTACATCCGTGAAATCAAAGTGGAACTTTCTCATGTTCTCTCCTTTATGATTGACAAGAGTCCTTTTGTCTAACACAAGTGTTATACATGTGTGTTTAAGCATAACCAGAAGGTTCGTCATGTTATGCATATTTGTATGTGATAACGGTATGTGTACATTTCAAGAATTGTTCCAGGACTGTATGCTTGAATTTCTGAATGCTTATGTATAGATCTATCACTCTGTCTGGCAATTTAAACAGCACAACTGTCAACAAAGCTCAACACATCTCTTTAATAATGATGTGCATTTGATTTGATCTGTACATCAATATTTGGCTCTTTATCAATATTATCATTATTGTGATTATGGTTATTATCATTTTTGGTATTACTGTTATTACCGTCATCATCTTTGTCATTATTGTTATAATAAATTATCATTATTTTATTATTAAGTGTTATTATCATTATGTGTATGATCTACAGTGTAATAACCAGTCTGTATTTATTAACAGATAATCATCAGACAACGTACTTAATCATAGTGGGAAAAGTTTGCTAAACATGTGTACAGCACTGGGTCTGTGTACTCTGAACAGTCTCTACAATGGCGATTCTGAAGGATGTTACACATATATATCTGAGTCAGGAAACAGTGTCAGTAATTTTTTCTTCAAAGAAAATATTTGCAGTTAATTTGTCCTCGTGTTAGAATCACTTACCTGTAGAATTATATTTGATGTTAACAGAGAAAAGTACTGTATATGTATATAATAATGATAAAAGCCAGATTGTTGAAAACAATATGTGGAACTGTGATTTTGAATAGACATATATATGTCCTTGCACTGCAGTCTGAAGACACCTGTTTATATAAACATGAATGAAAAAAGATCAAACTGGTATGATGAGGAATGTTGACTGAGTAAATCAATGGCAAGAGCATTATTTAAAACTTGCAAACAAACAAAGAACAAGAACGAGAGCTCTGTCTATTGCTAAATTAGAAAATAATACATAAAAAATATGTTATTAAAGGAGAGAAAAGCAGTACAACGACTCGTTAACAAAACAAACAAACAAAAAGAAACCTCCATCAGTAAAAGATCACAAAGAATTCTGGCACACAGTGCGTACAATTTCTTTTAAAAGAAAGCAACCACATGATCTAACTGGTGAAAATCAAACAGAATTTAAAAGAGGTTGTTCCACCATCTTTCACGTGTTCATGTTACTAGTTTTAATACGAAAACAATTTATCTTTAATTATAAATCCTACGTTGCTTTCATTGATTTTGAAAGACCTTTCACTCCATAAAGAGACTTTGGCCTATTCTCATGAATGTTGGTCCAAAGGCAAACTTTTTTCCTGCTGTGTTAGACAATGTTAAAGCCAGAATTAAATATGGAGCAAAACAGACTGATTGTGTGCGTTACACAAAGGGATGTAACTAGTCCAGTGTTATTTTCTTTCGTTCATAAAGCACTCAGTGATTGAGGTTATCAATGACGGAAGCCAAGGTGCTAGATGATCGCTCTGAGTTATTTATAGTGTCCTGGCAGATGATGTTGCTTTACTGTTTGAAACTATTGTTGTATTGCAGACAACTAAACAGCTTCCATCATGCAGCGTCAGAACATTTAAAAGTGAGCATGAGTAAAAGTGTTGTAGCTGTTTTCGGAAAAGGAGATTATTTAGCTGATAGAGAAAGACGGACTTAACGGAACACTTATGCCTCAGTCAGTATTCATTTAAAAATATTTGAGTATGTAAACATCTTCAGTATACTTTGTTCTATGTTGTCAAGCACCTAACATTTTGAGACAATGATGCACATCACTGAAATATTATACATTCACAAGTCAGTTTCACTTCAATTTGTTCATGGCAACACGAAAAAAATTGTCAGTTTATCTGTGTACGCGCGCGCGCGCGCGCGCGCGCGTGTGTGTGTGTGTGTGTGTGTGTGTGTGTGTGTGTGTGTGTGTGTGTGTGTGTTGTGTGTGTGTGTATGTAACATGGCACTCACGTAACGATGCAAAAATCGGAATGCTGGTTCATCCATTTTCTCGAAGACAGAGCAAGTACGATGGATCCATCTGGCTGTGTCCGACCAATGTTGGAAACACAATCATTCCTCAACAGATGAGTCAGGCACCAAAAAATGTTATGTATGAAGTCCCAGTGGCCGTCAATCCAAACAGAATGGGTTGGAACCATCTCTAGCACTAGTAGCAGACTCTGAAATCAATACATTCATCAGCCAAGCAAAGGGTCAGTCATTCACAAAGTCAGCCAGTTGTTCAGTCAGTCAGTCAATCAATTCTTTCTTAGCCTTTCTTCACAGTCCAAGCGGTGTCACACAGCCTTCTTAGCCTTTCTTCACAGTCCAAGTGGTGTCACACAGCCTCCTTAGCCTTTCTTTACAGTCCATGCTGTGTCACACAGCCTTCTTAGCCTTTCTTTACAGTCCATGCTGTGTCACACAGCCTTCTTAGCCTTTTGTTTACAGTCCATGCTGTGTCACACAGCCTTCTTAGCCTTTCTTCACAGTCTATGCTGTGTCACACAGCCTTCTTAGCCTTTTGTTTACAGTCCATGCTGTGTCACACAGCCTTCTTAGCCTTTCTTCACAGTCCATGCTGTGTCCACACAGCCTTCTTACCTTTTGTTTACAGTCCATGCTGTGTCACACAGCCTTCTTAGCCTTTCTTTACAGTCCATGCTGTGTCACACAGCCTTCTTAGCCTTTCTTCACAGTCCATGCTGTGTCACACCAGCCTTCTTAGCCTTTCTTTACAGTCCATGCTGTGTCACACAGCCTTCTTAGCCTTTCTTCACAGTCCATGCTGTGTCACACAACCTTCTTAGCCTTTTATGTTAAAGTCTAAGCATTGTCACCAAACTTCCTTGTCCTTTCATGTTAAAGTCTAAGCACTGTCACCAAACTTCTTGTCCTTTCATGTTAAAGTCTACACTCTGTCACCAAACTTCCCTTGTCCTTTCATGTTAAAGTCTAAGCACAGTCACAAAACTTCCTTGTATTTTCTTGTTAAGTGTAAGCCTGTCACCAAACTTCCCTGTCCTTTCATGTTAAAGTTTACACTCTGTCACAAAGCGTTCTCAGCCTTTATTCACAATTTCATTGTCAAAGAGCCTTTTGACATGTTTTGCTGAAGAACGTTCACCCTATAACAGTGCTTTCTTAGGCATTCTTGAAAAGTTTCAACTCATAAGAATCTTCTTACGTCTTTCTGGGAGAATATCTGATTCAATCACAAACCAGGTAAAGTCTGTTTCTTTAACCAGCTACTGTCTCCACAACTACGCCTTTAACAAACGCACGTTAAAAAGGGCTTTGTTACAGATCTAATGGTTCGTCAAGAACCAAATTTACAGTTTATCTGTAGCTACCAAATTTCTTCACAATCTTCTAAATTGTTGTCACATACCTTGAAGATTTTGTCGTTGTCACTGGTCATTGTCCAACGTGCAGGGCCTTGACGTATAGAGCTAATCAAACTCATCACAATGTTCTGGCTAGATGATGGGTAATGTCTTAGTGTCTTGGCATACTGATCCAGACTTGCATCACCCGACACCTGCAAAAATGACACGAGTTGCCGTACAGTTTGAAACAGACGACAAAAAGTGCAGAGTTTTCTGATGTAAAATATATTTATAGTTATTATATGAATCACAGAATAGAATAAAGACCACTGAGCTTACACACCGAAACGTAAACATAACCCTTCAGAGGTTCTATGAAGTACATTTAAGTGTGCGAGTGTGAACACAATGAAACAAACCTAGTCCTTCAGATGTTCTAGGAAATATATTTAAACGTGCGAGTGTAAAAGCTCTGTGCCTTCCACCTCTGGTCTAGTCGTGAGTGGTTGGGATAAAATAAAGAGATCTATGGAGAAACACCAGCTCAGCCATACTCCTCTGCTACCCCCTTCCCCCTAGGTCTGCATTGTCAGTCTGCACTTACCACTTGCACTTTTAGTTTACAAAGATGGTCCATTAAAAATTCCGACTGTTAGTTTACAAGGAAAACGCACTAAGAAATCGAACTCACTGTTAGTTTACAAGGATAACCCATCAAGAAATCAGACTCACTGTTAGTTTACAAGGATAATCCATCAAGAAATCAGACTCACTGTTAGTTTACAAGGATAATCCATCAAGAAATCAGACTCACTGTTAGTTTACAAGGATAATCCATCAAGAAATCAGACTCACTGTTAGTTTACAAGGATAATCCATCAAGAAATCAGACTCACTGTTAGTTTACAAGGATAATCCATCAAGAAATCAGACTCACTGTTAGTTTACAAAGATCGTCCATTAAGAAAACAAACTCAATTTTAGATTACAAGGACAATCCATCAAGAAATCAGATTCAATGTTAGTTTACAAGGATAGCTCATTAAAATCGGATTTATTGTTAAGTTTACAAGGACAGCCCATTAAAACCAGACTTAATGTTAGTTTACAAGGATAGCTCATTAAAATCAGACTAATTGCTTACAAGGATTGCTCATTAAAATCAGACTTATTTCTAGTTTACAAGGATAGCTAATTAAAATCAGACTTATCGTTAGTTTACAAGGATAGCTAATCAAAATCAGACTTATCGTTAGTTTACAAGGATAACTCATTAAAATCAGACTTATTGTTAGTTTACAAGATTAACTCATTAAAATCAAACTTATTGTTAGTTTACAAGGATAGCCCACTAAAAATCAGACTTATTTTCAGTCCATAAATCTTAGGAAACCAGTATGTTAATTTATGAGAATAATCCAATAAAAAATCAGAAACTTTGTTTGACAAAATGTCCCATTACGAAATCAGGCGTAAGTTACTTTACAAGAATGGTCCATTAAGAAAATACACTTACCGTTAGCTATTATGAAGACAATCCATTCAGAAATCAAATTTACTACTCGTTACTCCAAGGGATATCCACTGAGAAATCACACTTGCTTTTAGATTACAAGGATACTGTATTAAGAAATCAGACTTACTGTTTGTTAGTATGCAAGAAATCAGACTTACTGTTCGTTTACATGGACAGTCCATCAAGAAATCAGACTTACTGTTAGTTACAACCAGGACAGTCTACCAAGAAATCAGACTTACTGTTAGTTACTACCAGGACAGTCCATCAAGAAATCAGACTTACTGTTAGTTACTACCAGGACAGTCCATCAAGAAATCAGACCTACTGTTAGTTACTACCAGGACAGTCCATCAAGAATCAGACCTACTGTTAGTTACTACCAGGACAGTCCATCAAGAAATCAGACTTACTGTTAGTTACTACCAGGACAGTCCACCAAGAAATCAGACCTACTGTTAGTTACTACCAGGACAGTCCATCAAGAAATCAGACTTACTGTTAATTACTACCAGGACAGTCCATCAAGAAATCAGACTTACTGTTAATTACTACCAGGACAGTCCATCAAGAAATCAGACTTACTATTAGTTTACATGGACAGTCCATCATGAAATCAGACTTACTGCTAGTTACTACCAGGACAGTCCATCAAGAAATCAGACTTAATGTAGTGTAAGTTATCATCGTGTATACTAACAATGTGTGTGGCACAAGTAAAGAAAAAACAAAAACAAACAAACCAGAATTAACAGTAGGAGGTGGGAGTTGTTAGCAAGTTACTTACAGCAATGCCTGGTTTGTAGTCTTTGGACTTCACGTCAAACATGGAATAGCCACAAGCCTGGGTCCCCCAGAGACCTAGAAAATCCAGTGATGGATGTGCTTCCACGAACGCCCTGAACAATAAAACAATTATGTATAGACATCAGCTACTGGACAACGCTCACAACAGAAAGTGAGAGATTTAAAAACAAGAGACAGAGACAAAGACAGATAGACAAAGATGGATAGGGGTGATTGTGTCTATGTGTATGTGTCCATGCATGTGTGTGTTTGTGTGTGTGTGTGTCTCATGTCTGTCTGTGACAAAAATATATACTGAAATGAATTTTAAATAAGGTGTTCACATATTACTTTTATTCTTGTGTCTATGATACTATCACAGGGTGCCCCTCAGACTGCATTGTTAGATGGGTAACTAAGGTTTGCGTAATGAAGATCACGCCATCCATGATTGGACTGGTTACTCAACATTTTCCACCCACCCAGTCCCCCTCAGACCGTATCGTTACTCGGGTACGTAAGGTTTGCGTAATGAAGAGCACGCCATCCATGAATTAACTGGTTACTCAACATTTTCCACCGAGCAGGATCTAACGCTCACATTGGTCTTATCCAACTACAGAGGGTAGGTTATCTAGTACACAAAAGGTTTCAGCAAATACCAACGTCCAAGTGAAAGGTCCAGAGGGTTGAATAATAGCCAGGGCACGGCTGTTTAAGGGTGATCACTTAGTTTCGTCCCGCGGCGGCAGCTGTAGCAGCGCGAAGCCCACTGAGTGCTGCCCTGACCTAGAAATACGAGCTCGTAGCTCCGCCTTGTTTCCGGCGATCTCGCTACGCCGTATAAGCGCAGTAGTAACTATTACAAACAAGTAACTTCAGTTTTCCACTAATTTTCTCAAGAGCTTTGTTTGTATTGGTCTGTAATGTGCATCATTAAAAAGATGAGATTTTTCTCTATAAAATGATATGTAACTCAACACGTTACGTGCATATAAGTGTCTAACTAAACGCACAGAGAAGAAAGAGAATGAAAGACGGTGTTGACATGATTTTCAATCTTCGACCGTGAAATGATCAATGTTCCAACGCCGGTAAAATCCAAATGCCAGTTCTCGAATAAAAGTAAAGGCACACATTAGAAGAATGTTGTCTGTAGAGGACGGCTGTTTTTCATTTTTCAAGTTTCGGGGCTCGGGGGCCACGTACAGCGTATCGTAATAACACATGTGACAGCTAAGGTAAACAGGGATGCCGGCGAGGCGGTTGGTGGTTACTGGTTCTGGCAGCTCATTAATCTTTAGAGTCTTCAGTGAATGTTGGTATCATTTCAGTCCTCTGGATAACGCTTACCATGTACACACTGTGGCAGAATTCCTTTGTGCTTGATAATTGTGTATAGTGTTGCCTTGGACATTTTCGTTTGAAATATAAGTGTACTGAGACGACCAGAGTCAGGTTTTGCATGTTGTAGTCGTTGATTATCTCTGTTTATTTTCTTTTGTTTTTGTTGTGTGTGTGTGGTGTGTGTGTGTGTGTGTGTGTGTGTGTGTGTGTGTGTGTGTGTGTGTGTGTGTGTGTGTGTGTGTGTGTGTGCGTGCATATTTCATGAGTGAGACAATTAATAAGGGCCCAAAGACATTAAGCGAAGTGCAAAGTATTCCTCTCTCTCTCTCTGTCTGTCTGTCTGTCTGTCTGCCTGTCTGTCTGTCTGTCTATATGTCTGTCTGCTTGTATGTTTAAGTGTATGCATTTCATGAATGAAATAGTAATTAAAGACTTTTGAGTATTATTATCATTGTTAAGCAAAATACATAGTATTCTTGTGCGTGTGTTTTTGTGTGTGTGTGTGTTTGTGTGTGTGTGTGTGTGTGTGTGTGTGTGTGTGTGTGTGTGTGTGTGTGTGTGTGTGTGTGTGTGTGTGTGTGTGTGTGTGTGTGTGTGTGTGGTGTGTGTGTGTGTGGAGAGAGAGAGAGTGACAGACAGGCAGACAGAAAGATTTCAGTGTAGTTAAGTGGGTATGATATTCAGGAGTTTTAATTTCTTTTTAATACCAGTGAACCTAAAGTTCTCGTAAATGTATTGTCTTCTCTCCCCCCCCCCCCCCCCTCCTCTCTATCGCTCTCTGTGCCTTTCCATTTTTTTTAATGAATGGTCGTCTCAGTATCGTGATCCCAATCTTGACTCTTGTACGGACATGTGTGTATACGTTCCTACTATGGCAGTAAGGAGATTGCGGTATACAAGACTATCACTATCAGTGAAATGTTGGTTTTAGTGTGAAGGATAATGGAGTCTATGCCGTAATCAGTGATCTCGATTTACCCACCGCTACCTCCACAAGAAGCCACGGAACATCTGTCTGGTAAGTCAGTCTGTTAAAACATACTTTACTCTTCCTCTGTATGTGTTTCTTTCAGCTGTAATAACTGGTGAACTCTTGTTTTCGTTGTTGGAAGTTGGCTTATTTTTCTCATGAAACAGTGAAGGCGCGATATTTTCAGAATCGTTCTCCTCCTTTTCTATGTAATCCTGTTACGCATTATGGCAACAAACCAGTTCGTGTTTGATATGTATGTGTAGGGGAGAGAGTCTACTTTTCGGTAAGATTGATAATTACAGATATGGCTAAATGACCAAAGCAGTATTGCGGGAAATGTAGAAACAGTAGTAATCACGTCACACAAAGGCAGCCACACAGTACCGCTTGCCTACCAATGACTCACAGCTCCAAACCGCTGACGGGCCGTGTAGCGCAGCGGGTAAGCAGGAAAACACGCCTCTCGCATGCGAATCGCTGACACCATGTCCGAAAACTAAGTGATCGCCCTGCGGCCGGTTTAAACAGCCGTGAGGGCCGCCAGGTGCCAAAGATTGCTTGGTTATTCAAATTTCGATGCCCAATGAAAGACAGGTTAGTTATTCAAATTTCGATGTCCAATGAAAGACAGATGGGAAGGTTTTGTGACAGAAACAACAGAAACGTACTGTATAAAAGCCAGAAAGTCAATAACTACAGATGTCACCCATTCGATTGCCACCCAGCCAGAGACCTTCCAACCTATCTTAGAGGTATGTAATCCCACGTCTCATTTTATACCTTAGTTAGGGTAGGGATAGAAGTAGGTAGTATGTTTGATTTTCTACAAAGCAAAGAATAGAGTAGGACATAAGAAAGTGTTCAGCATTCTAGTGATATGCAAGTTCTGATGATTCGTAGTGCATCTTAGGATTTTAGGAATATTTGGACCCAGGACAGTAGGAATGGTGAATCACGTTTATGCTGAAGCTGACTGCTTAAATAAATACGTTGTAGTTATTAATCTATGTGTGGACTGCTTATGAGAATCATGTCTAGTGTGGTTAGTGCATTTCTTCTCGTCACTCTCCTTCCTTGTTGTGTGTGTGTGGCTTCTAAGTAGAGGAACAATTCTTCATATACATCCCCAATTCATCTTCCTGTTATAGATGACATACAACCCAAACTATCCTTCCAGCGATACAAACAACTATTCTTTCTGCGATACATGGTGGAGATTGCGGTCGACCCCCCTCACCTACTCGTTAGCATGAACAGAGTTTAAAATCTAAAACAAGATGTGGATAAATGTTAACAGTGTTGTAAAGTGAAAAGCATTTCAAAGTCAACTTCAAGTACTGACAGAGCCACATATATCCCCTACCGACACAGTTAAGGATCTAAGCCAAGCGATGTGCGATTTTTCTACAAGCTAATGACAAAGATACATGTGTGTAGCAACTTAGATTGGCAATTCAGTAAACTTACAGCCTCAGTCTTGATTCGTTTTTATTAGCTCATTAAAGCTTTTAGGCCTGGATACAGTGTTGAGACATGTTACAGATGATTTTCTATTACCGACCAAGTTAGTACTAGTCTCATTTTCGTTCAGTTGTGCATTTCTGAGTGTAGTTTCTTCATTTCGAATAGTTCGTAAGCTGGTTGCTTGCCGTCATATGAGTACTTAGTGACAAAGACAGTTCTAGAGATAGTAGATTGCATAATTATGCCTTTTACCTATTTCAATTGATGTGGCACACATGGAACACACAGCGATAAACAAACTTTGCCCACCCTCCCGCCCTTGTCTCTTGTAACTGTAGTGGAGGGTCGGACACACGCGTATGTAATACTCTGACCGTATGGGCAATGTGTGTCCACACACAGGCGCTGCCTTTTGATTCACTTGACCCCTGTCAGTGTAACTGTAGTAGAGGGTAGTACACACGCAATACTCTGACCGTACGGGCAATGTGTGCCCACACACAGGCCTGCCTGATTAGTTGTTTCTTGGCCATGCATGATACGGCTATTACTGAGCCATTCCTAGTACAGCCAATTATTATATCATCGTTATCGCTCTCCCGTCTCTTCAAGTCAGTGTAACAGAGAACTCGCGGCCATTCTCCAATGTCCAGTATTTCAGACTACAATGGGAACAGCCTATTATTATATCATCGTTATCGCTCTCCCGTCTCTTCAAGTCAGTGTAACAGAGAATTCGCGGCCATTCCTCAAATGTCCAGTATTTTAAACAATCGTTACTTCCCTCCGTATACAGCGACGTTGTATTCTTGTTTATTGTCCATGTTTTGTCTTGCAGTTCTGTATTATAACTGAACTTGTTGTGGTCCTGATACTTCTGATAATGTGTATGTACAAACCATTTGCCTGCCTTGTTTGTCTTGTGTACACGTCATTTGATTACTCGGAACCGTCTAGATCTATACATTTTGGTTGCTATGCAATTGATCCTTCGTGGTTCTTTTTGACTTTCGAGTTACAATGTCAGGTTCGTCGTTCCGTCAGTCCATGTACATCTTTTTGCTGTTCAATGCGTAATTGATTGTTTTATAACTCGACCGAGGTGTGCAGTACTTTTCTTTTCATCCTCCCGAGAACTACGTACGCATCTTTCCTTAAGTCCATCATCAGTTCGTGCGCAGACTTACTGCTCGCAATGTCCTACAGTTCAGTTTCAGTTGCCGACCTCTACATTGGTTTATAATCTGTCCTAAGCTTTTGCAAAGTAGCGCTAGCCCAAGGAAGGTATACATGGAGGCACAACCAAGTTCTGAAAGTGATCACAGACGTGGTTAGCGAAAAAACCATGACCCCAAACGCACCAATTGCTATGACAACGTTCTACAAAGCAGGAGGGAAACAGGTCTGGCCCGAAAGTGCTATGACAACCAGCACATTGCCAAAGGGTCTTCTGGATGGAGCAGTCGACTGGGAGTGTACAGCAGACCTCCCAGAGTGGAGAAATTACCCAGATGTCATCAGCAAGACAGGCATGAGACCAGACATCGCTCTCCACTCTGACTCCTCGAAACAAGTGATTCTGATAGAACTCACTGTGCCATACGAAAGCAGAATGGAAGAAGCACATATCTACAAGACCGAAAAATACGCCGGTCTTGCCAGCACCCTGAAGAAAGCAGGTCTGCGGGTCAAAATCTTCGCCATAGAGGTCGGGGCAAGAGGGTTTGTGGGCACCTCCGCTTATGATCTCATGAAACAACTCGCCATTTCTGGGAAGAAGAGGACTAGAGCCCTTAAAGCGATGGCAGAGGCAGCAGAAAGGAGCTCAAGCTGGATCTGGGCATGGAGGAACCAAAAGTGAACTTCATAAGGATTAAATTCACTACAGATGATGTGTGCCCCGTTAGCACATTGGTAAAACCGCGTACCGCAGTTCTGAAGCACAGAATCGCCCAGGTTCGCTCCCCGGCGTGGGAAAAAAAAAAAAAAAAGACAACAGCAGAAGGGCATCCAGGAGTCATGACCTGGATGTGGCCCGGCCCCCCGAGAGTGTAAGGAATTCAGGGCCGAAACACTTGTCTAAAGGGGGTTACTTCTCTGAAGACCTTCTGTTGTCTAGCTCTCCCTAGAGTTTCTTTCTACCTGTTGGTCATGTTGTTTAGTTATATATCGCACTTCATATGCGCTACAACTGATTTGTGGTTTACTTCCATCAGTACGCTTACTTACACTGGTTTTTCTGTCCAAAAAGAACCAGCTCATTGCGTCTACTGTATCTTCCTATAATGACCAACAGTCTTCTTGGGATTGTCACAGTACCTTAGATACTTGTCTTGATAATAAGTATATATCACTTATGATTCTGTGTCTTCGTTTTGTTGTGTACGTTTCCGTCCTATTGTGTTCCCTTAGTTTCCAGTGACAGTCTCTCGATTTTCAAGGTGAAGTAGTGACTCATAGCAAATTACATGGATCATATCATCCATTTATGCCTAGTTTTAATAAACGTTACGATGCATTATGTAGTCCCCTTCTCTCAGTGGATGATGAAGAATACTTGATCAACTGATGCATTACTTTTTACTTCTACTGCTTTTACCAGTTACTTATTATGTCCGGTGCCAGTTACTACTGTTCATACTACCTTGTGCTTCATGCTACATGGCATACCACCATAGGGACTTAAACGCACGTTGGTGCCACCCTCGGTATTGCCCAGTTTTTGTTCATACCACCATAGAGACTTAAACGCACGTTGGTGCCGCCCTCGGTATTGCCCAACTTTTTTTCCATTTTATTTTGGTGTGTGTATTGAGTGACACTCGTCACAAGGTGCCGTGCTTAAGGGCCTTACAGTGCATATGTGTAGATCCTTCGTTCAGAGGATTTCTTTCAATTCACATGATATGGCACACATGATCAAAGACTGATAAAAGTATGTACAGTGACGCGAATGATTACCACTGAGAAAACAACACTATGATTATACACAAAGCCTTTTTTCTTGTGCTCCTTAACAGTGATTCAATTTATCGAGTAGGATATATGCTATTAACAATACTACTGTTTACAGTCAAAGGAAATGTTCTCAACATGGCTATGATACCTATGTATTAAAGTTATTAATGAACATTACATTTTAGGACCTACTTTCTTATGTGTTGTGTATGTTTTGGTACCAACGTGTTTGTTTTGTTGCAGGCAAGTATTCTTCACAATACAGGAACCACCACGTTGTTACATTCGGTTGACGGCTATCGATCTTGTCGTTCTTACCGCCTTAAACTCCGGACCGTCAATCGTTCGTGATTAAACATTCCGAGATATTTAATCAACCGTTACATGGTATTTTCAACGTTTCCCTACCGTTCTGAGCAATATCGCGATGGAAACCCATTGCAAGGGCCAGTGCCCTACTGCCAGTACCTTCCTTCCTTGCGTCCGTCGTCATTCGTTACGTTACATAGTCGTTAATATAGCCACACCGTCCTCACAATGACTGCTCGCGCTCTAGAGCTCATTGATTTTATGCACATCCTTTCGTATTTCGGTACATAATTTCATTCCTATGCTCATACGCGTTCATCTGCGCTCCTCAATCCTACATTCATTAAACGGTCATCTGCACATTTTGAATCTACATGTACTCATTGTTTTCATGCAACCCCAGGGTATCATCGTGTATCATTGCATATCACTACGTATCACTGCATGTCATTGTGTATTGTTGCGTATCATTGCGTATCACTGTATATCATTGTATACCATATGTCGTCCTCTCATACATCATACGTTATCATCGTGTATCAGTTATATTATTTCATATCATCTGGTATCATCTTGTATGCTGTTGTGTCAGTTGATATTATCTTGTATGTGAAATCATACCATACCATTTCCCTCCTTGAGTTCATACATGTTTCGTTGTATCATATTATATCATGCAGTCCCTGTTTTCCTCTGTATTCTTGTTTCCTTGATTTCATGCTCGCTGTTATCGTACTCTACCTGTTTTTTACGTTTTCATCACTTCATGGACATCTCGAAAGTTACTATATGCACTTCCTCGTCAATACATGTTTGTTTCATTCTTTGAACAGAATTTTCATGTCTGTTGTGTCGTGGCCACATGTCTCTCAGTATTTTTTTCAAAGGACCATACTAACCGTACTAACAATGATAACATAATTCAAGTCAATCGTTTTTTTTCCCACCAGACCTACATGTTTCATTTCGTTGTCATTCATTTGTTATAAAGTAATTATGTGCGAAAAAAAAATGGTATGATGAAACCTCAATTGAGCTCTGTTACAAGTTTGCAAGACTTCTTATACCCTCTCTCGTACCAAGGAGATACGCCACTTTATGTTATTTTATATACTTTTTTCAGCTTGCTTCGAACATGTGTGTTTAAGTGCTACAGGTTAATTATTTTGTGTACGTCATGTGAGACGAACTTGCTCAATCGCCAACGAACTTTTGCAACAGCATTGGACTCCTTAAGCTACAAATACACTGTCTCTTTAATCTTGCTTTCTCATGGGACTATGATAATGTGTATTAGTGTTTTGATGATATTTCAAGTGGCATTTTTCTTTGATGAATCCCATTCGCTTCCTAGCAGCGATATTAACTTGTCTTCATGGTTATCAGGTGCAGTGTAGCAGAGCACTGCATGTCTTGCAATCTTGTGAAGATATCAAGGTTATGAAGGTTCATTTTACGAACCACAATCCATGTTCGTTTTTTTTTCCAAAGATTATTGTGATTGACTACATCAGTAATTTCTTTTTCCAGGCTGAGTATGTAGGCCTACTATGCACGATACTTAGCATTATGAGTTGCGTTTTTAAGTTGTATTCTCCATGTGCGATTTTGTTTCAAGTTACATTGCTCCATGTATGAACTGTGTTTTCCAATTGCATTTCTCCATATGTTTTTAGCTGCATTTTCCCATGTATCTGTTGTGCCTTCAAGTCGTATTTCTCCTTTATGCATTTGTTTTCAAACTACATTTCTCCATACATGTGTTGCGTATGTAATTTGAATATCACCATGTAGGAATTCTCTTTTTCAACATGCATTTATCTATATATGAATTGCATAGTTAAGCTGCATCTTGTTTTTTTTTCACAGTATTTCTCCATATATGAATCGTGATTTAATTTGCATTTTTTCGTGTATGTATTTTGTTTTCACGCTGTAATTCTCCATATATGAATTGCGTTTTTATGATGAATATTTCCACGTATGAATGTTGCTTTTCAATCTGCATTTATCCACGTATGCTTTGCGTTTATGAGCTTCAATTTCTCCATATCTGAATCGCGTCTTAAAATTGCATTTCACCATATTTGAAGTGTTTCCAAATAGTATTTCTCCATGTATACATTGTTTCTCTACCAACAATTGTCTGGATTGATGTTGTCTTTGTACGGTTATTTTGCAGTTTTCATGCCTTGCCTTCCTATATACGTTCCATATCCTTATTTTAGAATACATTGTAAAAATGTCGGGTATTGTATTCAGTCTCATTCATTCTTTAAGTATGCTTCCCGTTCGCAAATATTCATTAGCCTACTTATTCTTGAATGGATGACAGATGATTGCTTTATTTGAACGCTATGTTTTCCCATCCCATTCCCTCAAAGTCCCATGAATCAGAACACATTGTGCAAGAAACTACTGGTCTTTATTATTGGGAGGATTCCACGCAACTACTTCTGCTCATCATCCCAGTGTCCTGCGGCTGGTCTCTGCTCCAGTCATCTCAGCTCAACAACTGAAGCCATCCTTCATTTGACTCCAACGTAAGTGGACTCCTTTCACACACCTTCATCTTCACTGTGGTATTCACTGCTTCATCCACAGTTTGCATACGAGACACATTTCTTTGCCACATGTATCGCCAACTTCACGTCTTCTGTCATCAGGCAGTCTGCGTTTCTTCTTTGTCTTCAGCCTGACTGCTTGCTGAAAAACCAGTTCACCTCCTCATTCACGTTTCTATGGACGTCCTTCTGCATATGTCATATGGACATAAACTATGTGTGCATGGTGTTTCTCGAGGTGCAAATACGACATATGTACACGTGTGAGAGTCTTGACTGTGTAAACTGAACTTTGCCTACCACAACTGGTGAATGACATCTTCCTGGAAACTGACCTGACGAGCCGACTGCTACAGTGCTGCCACCGCATGCACATGGGTGTTCGGATTCATCCTATTTCCCATGAATCTTCTTTGATAAATTCCCTTATTCCCAAACCTTCCTATCGCCTGTCAATCATGTACGAGAATATGTGTTGCATTATACCTTATTTCATTACGTTCCCATTCCCCCTATACTGTTACAAAAAAGTGAGGACATTTTTTGTGGGGGAGGGGACATATTATCACAGGGTGCCCCTCAGACCACATTGTTAGATGGGTAAGTAAGGTTTGCGTAATGAAGATCACGCCATCCATGATTGGATGGTTACTCAACATTTTCCCCCGACCTAGTCCCCCTCAGACCATATCATTACTCGGGTAATAAGGTTTGCATAATGAAGAGCACGCCATCCATGAATTAACTGGTTACTCAACATTTTCCACCGAGCCAGGATCTAACGCTCACATTGGTCTTATCCAACTATAGAGGGTAGGTTATCTAGTACACAAAAGGTTTCAGCAAATACCAACGTCCAAGCAAAAGTCCAGAGGGCTGAATAACAGCTAGGGCCGCCAGGTGCCAAAGATTGCTTGGTTATTCAAATTTCGATATCCAATGAAAGACAGGTTAGTTATTCAAATTTTGATGTCCATGAAAGACAGATGGGAAGGTTTTGTGACAGAAACAACAGAAACGTACTGTATAAAAAGCCAGAAAGTCAATCACTACAGATGTCACCCATTCGATTGCCACCCAGCCAGAGACCTTCCAACCTATCTTAGAGGTATGTAATCCCACGTCTCATTTTATACCTTAGTTAGGGTAGGAATAGAAGTAGGTAGTATGTTTGATTTTCTACAAAGCAAAGAATAGAGTAGGACATAAGAAAGTGTTCAGCATTCTAGTGATATGCAAGTTCTGATGATTCGTAGTGCATCTTAGGATTTTAGGAATATTAGGACCCAGGACAGTAGGAATGGTGAATCACGTTTATGCTGAAGTTGACTGCTTAAATAAATACGTCGTAGTTATTAATCTATGTGTGGACTGCTTATGAGAATCATGTCTAGTGTGGTTAGTGCATTTCTTCTCGTCACTCTCCTTCCTTGTTGTGTGTGTGTGGCTTCTAAGTAGAGGAACAATTCTTCATATACATCCCCAATTCATCTTCCTGTTATAGATGACATACAACCCAAACTATCCTTCCAGCGATACAAACAACTATTCTTCCCACGATAATACCAAATTCGCATCCTCAATATTCCAGGAATTTAAGGCTATTTATGATTCCATTATTACAACACTTCAATGTAAAAACAGATTATTGAATGGCCTGATAGTTTTGATTGACTTGTTTTCTTTTCTTTTCTTTTTTTTTTTTTTTTTTTTGGGGGGGGGGGGATACAGACGTTTCCAGACATGTAACTGTCAAAGAGCGGACTAAAGGCCTAGAGGAGTCAAGGACTACGTTTCATGTTCAGACAGGATCAGTTTACTTGGTCTTAAAGTGATAGTTCTTACAGCACTGTGGGACTGTCTATCATTGAGAAGAGGCAAAGAACCAAATCAGAGGAGGTTACTGCTGTGTTATTAGCATAGAGCATATATAAATTTGTATACGCTCTATAGACGTGTATTAGTGAGAAGGGTCGGAGAACTATAGAGTCAATGAGCCTGACTGCGGCCGGTTGTTATAACTCCTTTTTCTGACAGACTTTGAAGCTCTGACAATTGAGAGTAGCTTCCCCTTATGCCCACACTGCTTATTTCTCTTCTGACTGCACACACTGGAAGTATTCTCGCTGCGTGGTACTCGATCATCTACACCTTGGAAAACTTTGCTGTCTTCATTTTCAGGTGAGTTGTTTTGAGCTTTGTGTTTTCCATAACTATGGGGTGTTTTGAGTTCGTGATGCAATGTGCACTTCGAAAGTAAGCATAATTAACGAATCAACCACTAACCATTGTTTACGAAGTAGAATAAACAGAACGATCAGCGTGGCCGCGGTCAGGGCAGGGGTATTTTTAATTTTTACACCTGCCTAAGCGCGGCCACACTGTGCCACGGTCAAGGCCAGCAGTGTGCTAGCTGACCACAGACGGGGCCAGTACAGGGATTGGGGGGGGGGGGGGGAGAGGGGAAGTTTATTTTCGTCTGCCGAATTACCTTCTTACCGTGTTTCGTCAGTACAGTAGTAGAAAGATTCAGAAACAGGTTGGTAACCTGATCTAGTCTAGTTTGATGGGATTTGTTTTTGTTGCTTGAGTCTCATGTTGTTAGACTTTGGGTACATGTGTTGCCATGTGTGTTCGTGTGTGCTTGTGTGTGTGTGTGGAGGGGAGTGATGGCTGTCATGTGAGAGAGTTTGTTGTGGTTGATTCTAGTTGGTGTGTCTGTCCAGATCATGATTGAAATCGTAAAGCACACAGAGCTGTGTGTACATAGGAGGAGTGCACTCTAGAAGGGATCCATTATTATCATTTATTATTATTATTATTATTATTGATGATTTGGGATTATTTATATCTATGTATTCATTTTTCAGTGCATGATGGCTAAGAACCAGCACAACCCCAAATGGACAACAGATGACCTTTCAAAAGCAATGGAAGAAGTGAAGAATGGTGCCTCAAAAAGTAAAACGGCAGTAAAGTATGAGATTCCTTAGGGGACATTTTGTGATAAGCTGTCAGGACGAAGAAAAATGGAAGATCATACCAAGACTATTATTTCCAAAGAGGAACAGGAGGAAATTGTTGCATATTTGAAGGAGATGGGCGTTAGAGGCTTTGGAAAAACAAAAGATGAACTGCTGGAAGTAGTCAAGAACTTCCTAGACCAAAAAGAAAGAAAAACAAAATGGGACAATAACAGACCCTCAACTAAATGGTTTCGCCTATTCGGTAAAAGACATAGTGAAATAGTATTCAGAAAGCCCCAGCTTCTAGGGAAGCAAAGAGCTCTTGTTTCCAAGAGGGACATCTTAGACTGGTGTGCTGACTTCAGCAGAGCTATTAAAGACATTGACCCATCAATTCTATTAGATCCAGAAAGGATATACAACTCTGATGAATCTGGATCTAGTCTAGGATACACGCATCTTCATTATGAAATTCACAAACCTATTGAATATAATGATTAAATTCACAAACTTTCCAGATCTTCCACCCTCTTTGTCCTCAGCCACTCTGCAAGTCCGTCCAGTATTTTTTTCCCTGGGTCTACCTGGTGCTCTCTTTCCCTCCAGCATTCCTGTTGTGACCAGGTGCTCTAATTTCCCTTTCATCATGAAATAGCCTATACATGTTGCCTGTCTTTTCCTAATCTTCCTTTTGGAAAGAGATTATATCGTTTTTTATTCTCATTGCAGCTGTTTGTTCCCAATACATATTTCTGATTATTCGTAGATCTTTTCCATCAATATTCAGTCTTTCTAGTTGGTTGATCAATTCTTCATGTCTTACCTGATCCAAAGCCTTGGTATAGTCAACAAGGCATAAATATTTATTAAATCCTTATTCATCTCGATTGACCTCTCTTTGATAGTTCTTAGGATGTATATGGCATTAATAGTTCCTTTCCGTTCGACAAATCTACACTGTTCTTCTGCAATTTCACTTTTGATTCTATTCCTTATCCTCATCATGATTATGATTAATAGGATCTTTTTTAATGACTCATCAAGCTGATAGTGCGAATGAGTTTGCATTCTATAGCCCCTGTTTTCTTTGGAAGTGCAATGAAAATTGAATTTGACATTTTTCCAGTGTCATAAATCCCATTTAGGAGGTCTGTTTATTTTTTCCATATCAACTTATACAGTACAAATACTATTTAACTTATGCAATACAAATGGTCCATCCTTCCAAAAGTATGCTTGATGCACTTTTCAATACCACATTATAAACCTTAGCAGGTTACAACAGACAATAAAACGAGAAACGAAAATAAGTATTTGGAACAACGATCCACAAAGAATAACGGAAAGCAAAATCATATTAAACGAATACAAGTCATCCTCATGCACGCGCACACGCACACGCACACACACATAACCATATGGGATGAAGAGCTATTTACACTCAGCCTGTTAAGTATTGCATAAATATATATATATATAAATTATATATATATATATATATATATATATATAGAGAGAGAGAGAGAGAGAGAGAGGTAGATAGATAGATAGATAGATAGATAGATAGATAGATAGATAGATAGATAGATCACAAGACCCTTGACCTAGTTAACAAATTGCTGTCAGAAATATACACTGGATGACAGCAAGAATATTACAATGCTCAACATCATCAGCAAACAACAACAAGAACAGCATACTGCTGCCAGAAATATACACTGGATAACAGCAAGAATATTGTAGTGCTGAATATCATCAGCAAAACAACAACAGAAACAGCATACTGCTGTCAGAAATATACACTGGATAACAGCAAGAATATTGTAGTGCTGAATATCATCAGCAAAAAACCAACAGCAACAGTACACTGCTGTCAGAAATATACACGGGAAAACAGCAAGAACATTGCAGCAATATCAACGACAAACAGCAACAACAGTATACTGCTGTCATTGGATGACAGCAATGATACTGCAAAGTTCAACAACAACAGTATACCACTGTCAGAAATACAATGCACAACCGCAATAATACTACAAAGATCATCATCAACAACAACAACAACAACCACCATTCCCACTGTGGTCAACAAAAAAAGTGGTGAATGTTAAGCTGTCTACAGAGAAATGATACGAATCCTGGCTACACAATTTCTATAGGGACCTAATATGCATTGAGTGAAAGTCTTGTGACTCAGAAAAATCACCCGATGTGGACAGCATCCCCTCTGTCAGTCTGCTGAACGACTCACGGAACAAAGAAAAGTTACCATAGCTTTACGTCAAACGATGTGAGAGTCAAAAGATGGCCCCAAAATCGGACTTTAATCACTGTTCCAGGTCTGTCATCTCCAAGAAAGAAAACCACAAATAACGATACTAAAATATAAGTGGACTCGGCATTTCATTTGTAACAGATCTAGCCTCAAAACAAAACACAAAAACCACCTCAAATGATGTTTGAATATTTATGGACTGGAGCATTTCACTTGTAACAGATCTATCCTCTGAAAAAAACAGATCCTCAAATAATGTTCATATTTATTTACTGGAGCTTTTCACCTGTAATATCACCTCAAGTAAACAAAACTTTAAACAACACTAATGTGGACAGACTGGGGACCATATACACACTTTTTATTCCAAAGTAAGGTTCAAACCCACACTGTAGGACCAGAATACAGGAGTTCTATACTTTGTATACACCCATTAAGTGACCAACCACGCCTGTCTAGGTGAGTAGTTTGATGTGTGTGTGTGTGTGTGTGTGTGTGTGTGTGTGTGTGTGTGTGTGTGTTGTGTGTTGCTGTGTGGTGTGTTTGTATGTGTGTGTGTGTGTCTGTGTTGTGTGTGTGTGTGTGTGTGTCTGTGTCGGTGTGTGTTTGTGTGTTGTGTGTCTGTTTGTGTCGCTGTGTGTGTGGTCTGTCTGTGTCAGTGTGTGTGTGTGTGTGTGTGTCTGTCTGTTGTGTTGCTGTGTGTGTCTGTTTCAGTGTGTGTGTGTGTGTCTGTCTGTTTGTGTCGGTGTGTGTGTGTTGTCTGTTTGTGTGGGTGTGTGTGTGTGTCTGTCTGTGTCGGTGAGTGTGTGTGTCTGTCTGTTTGTGTCTCTGTGTGTGCGTGTGTCTCTGTGTGTGCGTGAGTCTGTCTGTTTGTGTCGGTGTGTGTGTGTGTCTGTCTGTTTGTGTCGGTGCGCGTGTGTGACCACCCATGCCTGTCTAGTTAAGTAGTTTGAATGATTTGACGAACATGCGTCGACTGTGTGTGTGTGTGTGTGTGTGGATGTGTGGTGTGTGTGTGTGTGTGTGTGTGTGTGTGTGTGTGTGTGTGTGTAGTGTGTGTGTGTGTGTGTGTGTGCGCATGCGCGCGTGTCTGTCTATCTGTCTCTGTGTATGTGTTCTTGTGTGTGTGTGTTTGTGTGCATATGTGTATATGTGTGTGTTTGTGTGCGTGTGTGTGTGTTTTTGAGTGCGTGTGTGAGTATATGTGTGTGATGTGTGCGTTGGTGTGTGTGTTTGTGTGCGTTATCTGTGTGTGTGTTTACAAATATGTGCGTATTTGTGTGTGTGTGTGTGGTTATGTGTGTGTGTTTGTGCACATGTGTGTTTGTGCACGTATGTGTTGTGCATAAATGTGTGTGTGTGTGTGTGTGTGTGTGTGTGTGTGTGTGTGTGTGTGTGTGTGTGTGTGTGTGTGTGTGTGTGTGGCGAGTGTACTCGCTCACGTTCATGAGAGCAGCCACAATATTTTACCTGAGCAATTCTTGTGTTATTCCACGACTCCTTCCAGACAGCTCCAGTGATGTCAGCTTGGGATTTGATGATGGACACTTCAGCAACATTGTCACATCAAAGTAAGGAAAATGTACTCGCTGCTATTGGGAAGACGCGCATATAGTCATATGGCCAAAGAGAATTATCAATAAACAAGGAACCATACGCTGGTGGTACAGACACATCCAGACGTTCCAAATTCTTCAACTGCTGTATTGTCTCTGCAGTGTTGCGCGTGTCTGCATCCAGCAGAACCATATCATGCATGATCAATGTTTCTAACTGAACATCACGTAAAGGTGAAATATCAGTTATCCCATGGTTTTTTGATATGTCAAGGTGTCGCAGATTCGGAAGGCTTTCTGCTATGATACGCAAAGACTGCGTTGACAGGTTCATCTGTACAAAAGCCAAATCACGGATATTGACAAGTCTCCTGAAGATGTTTTGGATGTGTCCATCAGTTGACAGGAATGGGCAAGTGATTTCAAGATTCCCCCACACATTTGTACATCTCAAGCATTGAATACTCTCCCAGGTTTCTGATCCCAGACACGACAGGATATTATCCAGCGACAAGTCAGGGCAGTGACCAATATTCAGGGACTTCAGATGATGGAACTTTAATATTTTCAAACCCTCCACAGTTACACGTGAAGCATCTGGGATCTGAACATGTTTTAGAGTGGTGTGTTTGGCTTGAAATGTGGACAGTAGCATCTCGTCATCCAGTTTTCCCTTCTCACTCAGTCTGCAGAGCAGTTTGTCGACAATATCACTAGGGAGCACTTGGTCATAGTCACTACACACAGCATCGTTCTGACGGCCTGCAGAAAGTGTGGACAGTAAATTCCGGTTGTCAGTAAGGTAGTTCAGACACATATGGTTAAGACTTACAACCCTGACACCCTTCATGCTGACGTCCTGAAAAGAAAGAAAAACCACACTTTAAAAACAAAGACTAAGGATAGAGTATAAAATCAAAGACTAAGGATAGAGTATAAAAACAAAGACTAGAGATAAAGTATATAAACAAAGACGGGAGATAGAGTATAAACACAAAGACTAAGAATAGAGTATTAAAACAAAGACTAAGGATAGAGTATAAAAACAAAGACTAGGGATAGAGTATAAAAACAAAGACTAAGGATAGAGTATAAAAACAAAGATTAAGGATGGAATATTAAAACAAAGACTAAGGATAGAGTATAAAAACAAAGACTAAGGATGGAATATTAAAACAAGACTAAGGAAGATAAAACAAAGACTAGGATAGAGATAAAAACAAGACTAAGGATATATAAAAACAAAGACTAAGGATGGAATATAAACAAAGACAAGGATAGAGTATAAAAACAAAGACTAAGGATAGAGTAACCAGAAGAACAAGAAAACCAATGCAAGTGCGTATTCAACAAAACAAGCGCAAATTTTCGGCCAACCGGCCTTTGTCAAGCGCGAACGCACGGTCACAAACAGATCACAAACACCAAACAATGGATAAAAAAACAGGACTAAAAACTTCCCTGCCGCCTCGTCCAGTGGATAGAAAGGGGACCAAATGGAATGCCCATGTCGTCATGAGCAGTAGTAAGAAGTGGGGAGAGGGGAGGCAACTATGATGTCAAAAGAGAAGTGAGATGAGTTCTGCAATTTTGAGAAGTGGACATGCCATATCGGTATCGCCCTGTTCTGAAGAAGGCACAGGGCAAGAGCCATGAATCTGGCAGGCCTGGGAACAGGAAGAAACATGAAACGGACATGTCTGAATTCTGTAGCGCAATGGATTATTTATGGTTTGTCATTAAGACCATATGGTTTGCGTGTTCCAAGTTTATTTATGAGATGGGATTCTCTGTCTTTCCTGTCTATGGTGCTGTTATTGTATAGAAGCCACAGACCTTTCACTCGGATGTCACTGACTGAGTGGTCTGATTGGTTGAAGTGATTGGGGATAGTTTTATCCCTTTGATGACGGATTCAGCCAAGTGTTCTTTGAAACGTGTATCAAGGGTGGCGTTTCACCAATATACAGTTGGGAACATTTAGAGCAGCTGATCAAGTAGACAATGTTATAAGTTTGACAGTTGAAATGTTTTGTAATTCTCATATGAGATTTGGGGCCTTTGACTGTGATGGATGTGCACAAGAAAGGACATGTCCTGCATTTAGGTTTGTTACATGGAGAGGTTCCTGGAGGTTGGCTGACTGGTTTGCTGAGATTTGAATGCACCAGCAAGTCGCGGAGATTTGTGTCTCTCTTGTAGACGATCAAAGGGCACTGGTCAAAGGTTTCACCTGTAGTGGGACTGGATTGCAAATGTCCCAGTTGGACAAGATGATCCTTTTTACGAGGTACATGGACGGGTGGTAAACTAGACTGAGGACTGGCCGATCCTCTGTGGCAGCTTTGGGCTTCGAATGGAGGGCATTTGGCCGAGAGACAGAGTTGACCTTTTTCCGGGCTTCATTGATGACCTCGAGTGGGTAATGTCTGTGCAGGAAAAATCTAGTCATTTCATCTGCTTTGTCTGGAAATCGTCTTCGTCTGAGCAGAGACGTCGTAGTCTCAAGAACTGCGAGTAGGGAACGCTGTTTCTGGTGTTGGAAGTGTTAGATGATCGATAGTCCAGGTAGGAATGTGAGTCTGTAGGTTTGTAGTGGACTGTAGTGACTAGTTGTTCAGATTGAAGGGAAACTTCGATATCAAGAAAGCATATGGATGTGCTTGAAATTTCATATGTGAACTTGATGGATGGGTGAAACGTTTGGACGTAATGGATGAATTGCAAAAGTTGGTCATGATCGAGGGATGTCATGCCAATGCAATCATCAATGTATCTTTTGTAGACTTCAGGTTTGGGTTTCTTGTATTGTTGTAGGATTTGTTCCTCCAAATATCCCATGAACAGACAATCATAACTGGGGCCCATCTTTGTAACCATTGCGACTCCTCCTAACTTGCGAGAACGTCTCATCACCAAACGAAAATGTATTCATTGTCAGGACCAGCTCCGCAAGTCGGACAAGGGTTGAAGTAGACAATGTTTGATCAGGTCGTTTGTCTAGAAAATGCTGGAGAGCTTTTAACCCGTCAGAGTGGGGTATGCTGGTATACAAAGAGGTCACATCCAAAGTGAACAGGTATTGGGGTTTGAAGGTGTGGTCTTCATTTATTATTTGAATCAGATTCAATGTATGGTTAGTGTCTTTGGTGAAGGTAGGCAAAGACTGGACTATAAGTTGCAAAATGTGGTCAAGAAACTGAGAAATGTTTTCAGTTGGGCAGTTGCAAGCTGACACGATAGGACGGCCAGGATTGTTGGCTTTATGTATTTTGGGAAGTAAATAAAAAAGTGATTGGACTGGAAGTTGTTTGATGAGTAGTCTGGCAGTGGGGGGCAACTGCTTAGAGGTTATGAGATTGTTGATAAGTTTGGATATCTTGGCATGATTGATCATGTGTGCAGGTTTGTCCAACTTTTTGTAGAAAGCGTGATGATGGAGTTGTTTCTGGGCTTCCTTTATATACATATGTCTGTCCCAGACAACAATCGCACCACCCTTGTCTGCTGGTTTGATGACAATGTCATCTCTGTTTTTGAGGGAGTGTAGTGCGTCACTTTCTTCTTTGGTGATGTTGGAATATTTCCTGGGTCGCATGTTGAGACAGCCTATTTCTTGGTGGCATTTATTGATGTAATGTTCAACTTCGGGAAAGGTGTTGCGAGGAGGTTCCCGATGAGCAGGCTTATGGAAAAGTTTTGTAAGTAAGTCAGCATCTGGATTCAATTTTTGTTTGGGAGGATGTCCCAGTACTGCCATCCAACGTAGGGATCTAAAAAATCGTTGGCAGCTGTTCATAGTTTGTTATTTGTTGGCAGATGGTTTCAAAGGGACAAATTTGAGGCCCTTTGAAAGGGCTGACATTTCCGCCTCAGAGAGTGGCAAGTTTGAAGGAATACATTGTACCAGGGGGTGACGTGCAGAGCTAGAGGAAGGTGGAGAAGGGGCTGGGTTGCTGACAGGTACCAGGAACGGTGCAGACGGGTTTGCAGTCTTGTTCAAGCTAATTAATTTTTTGTCTTTTATGGTTTGCATGTGTTTGTGTAGTGACGCATTGAAATTGACGGCGGTGGTTTTGATGAAAAGACTGAGAGTTGGGTTTAGTGTTCTGCTAATTTCAGAACTGAAGTATTTCTGTGATTTGTCAGCAATGGACAGTTTGTGTTCCAAACGTTCTATGTGGGTTTTCATGATCTGTCTGCTTGCTTTTAGAAGGATATTCTTAGTGGCCTGCAAAAGTTTTTTTATTTTTACTGTCAGAAGGAGTATGTTTGAGTTGAAACCCTTTCGGGATGAAGTTTCTGCATAAGCAACAACGCAGAAGGTATAGATGACTGTTTGTTTTTGCTTTGGTGAAACAGATTTTAAAAGTAGGCTACAGCGAGTGAAAAAAGCACAGGAGGAAGAAGTTGGAAACTAGAGAGAAGACGGGAATGTAAGTAGGAAGCAAAATGTGACATTCTGTAAAAATCTGAGATAAAAGCAAGAGGATAAAAAGAGGCTAAAAAAAAATTTTAAAATGCAGTAAATAAAGGAGGAGGAAGAAGTTTGGTGTTTGTGATCTGTTTGTGACCGTGCGTTCGCGCTTGACAAAGGCCGGTTGGCCGAAAATTTGCGCTTGTTTTGTCTTGTTTTGTTGAATACGCGCTTGCATTGGTTTTCTTGTTCTTCTGGTTCCTGTTTGCTTGGGTGCGGGCAGTCACACTTGTTTTGGATCTTTAAGGATAAAGTATAAAAACAAAGACTAAGGATAGAGTATAAAAACAAAGACTAGAGATAGAGTATAAAAACAAAGACTGGAGATGGAGTATAAAAACAAAGACTAAGGATAGAGTATAAAAACAAAGATTAAGGATAGAGTATAAAAACAAAGACTAAGGATAGAGTATAAAAACAAAGACTAAGGATAGAGCATAAAAACAAAGACTAAGGATAGAGTATAAAAACAAAGACTAAGGATAGAGTATAAAAACAAAGACTAAGGATAGAGTATAAAAACAAAGACTAAGGATAGAATATAAAAACAAAGACTAGAGATAGAGTATAAAAACAAAGACTAGAGATAGAGTATAAAAACAAAGACTAGAGATAGAGTATAAAAACAAAGACTGGAGATGGAGTATAAAAACAAAGACTAAGGATGGAGTATAAAAATAAAGACTAAGGATAGAGTATAAAAACAAAGACTAGAGATAGAGTATAAAAACAAAGACTAGAGATGGAGTATAAAAACAAAGACTAAGGATAGAGTATAAAAACAAAGACTAAGGATAGAGTATAAAAACAAAGACTAAGGATGGAATATAAAAACAAAGACTAAGAATAGAATATAAAAACAAAGGCTAAGGATGGAATATTAAAACAAAGACTAAGGACAGAGTATAAAAACAAAAACTATGGAGAAAGTTACCGAAGTATAAAAACAAAGTCTTAAGGATGGAATATTAAAACAAAGACTAAGGATGAAATATTAGAATAAAGACTAAGGATGGAATGTTAAAACAAAGACTAAGGATAAAGTTACCAAAGTATGAAAACAAAGACTAAGGATGGAATACTAAAACAAAGACCAAGGATAGAGTATAAAAACATAGACTAAGGATAGAATATAAAACAAAGACTAAGGATAGAATATTAAAACAAAGACTAAGGATAGAGTATAAAAACAAAGACTAAGGATGGAATATTAAAACAAAGACCAACCACTGGACGGTTTCTTGTCCCCATTTAGGATAAAAACAAACATATGCACTTAGCAACAAATCCACAGCAGTAACACAAAAAGAGCAATCCATGCACACACTGACACAAACTCTCATACACACAAACATGCATGTACTCACGCACACATACACACCTTGTTAAAAGAAAGATGCAGTATACATGTATTCAACATCAACATGGAATTTGTACACAGATTTTGCTCTCATTTACCGTTGCATCAGTCTGATGACTTGTTCCAATAATCAAGTGATCAGTTTAGATATATATACACAGACTAAATTATGGTTGCGGTGCCACACTGACCAACAACTCAGTACACGTGTCCATTCAAGGTCAAGTGTCACCCTGAAATATTCTTACTGTATAGGATGTACTGATCAGCTTTGTGGTATGCACAATGACCAACAACCCAGTACATATATTCATTCTAAGTTCAGATGCTAGCCTTAATTTATATATTGTTGTAGTCATGCTCCCAAAGCCATGTAGCAGACGCCTTTTCTTCTCAAACGACCTTGAGTACAGTTACCTCCCCTGGTTCAGTGATTCTTAAAATATTAGGAAAATTTAGCATTTTAAATCCCTAAAAGTAGGTACCAACAGGCACGTCATTTTGCCGACATCATTGTGAAAAATTGACAATTTTAGTGTTTTTTATCAAACGCGTATTCAGCTGTCACATCGCTACTTCTTTAAACCATTATGAGAAAAATGAAGATTGGTTTCTCTTCTTTCAATCGAGTGTATTCATGTTGTTACTGAGTGTGTGTGGTGAATGGACGATGACAAAATACGAACCGTGTGCGTGATCGCTTTCCGCGTGTTGTGCCGCTATTTGCTAGAGGCCGAGTTAAGCCCCAAACTGACAATCACCTTTTCAACTGAAAGTCCACGCGCGACACTGGCACTGCATAGCTATATGTAGTATCAAAATGTCGGTCAGGCCATGAGGAAATCGAATACCTAACCGCCAGTCTGATTTGATTAACCATTTGCAAGATATTAACTCTTTTGTACGCACGATGTTCTAAAAGTTCGAATTTTGACGAACACGAATCTTGAAAATATGCCATCTTCAGGTGAAAACATAAAACAATGAGTACTCTTTCGTGTGCACATGGTTACAGTCACATTCATATGCTGTTGCGAATGGACTTTTGTCAGTTTGAATGAGTACCGACTTTCATTGTCTGCCGATCTCAAACCAAGATGGCGTCGAGTACTATCAATTCTGTGCCGTCAGTTTTTGATGAAATTCAAGTACATATCGGTAAGTATGGATGAATTGAATCACATTTTTTTTCATTTTATGAGTAAGTTTTACACAGCTATGGGATTAGATAAATAGATTTAAAGCTATTTGATCAGAACTGGCAACAATCATTTCAAACACAAACCAGCACATGTTTTCTCAGAAGAGAGAATGCCAGGCAACTTAAGTTCGACTTTTCCATAAATATTGACCGTCAGTGATGAGTTATTTCTTTTAAAAGTTATAAAAAAAAGTCTTAGAATCTGAATTATTTTTATAAATGTTTAAAGATCAAACATGAATGTACAGATCTATATAAGATCAGTGATGAACAATTTCTCTAAAAAGTTATACAAAAAGTCTTAGAATCTAAATTTTTTTAATAAATGTTTACAGATCAAGCATGATTATATATCTATATACGATCAGTGATGAACAATTTCTTCAAAAGGTTATACAAAAAGTCTTAGAATCTGAATTTTTTGTGAATGTTTACAGATCAGACATGATTATGACTTATGTAGATCTACATAAGATCAATGAATAATAATTTCTTTAAAAAATTATATAAAAAGTCTTAAAATCTGATTTTTTAACGAAGGATTGTTTACAAAGTAAACGTGATAATATACAAGATATCTTAGAATCTGAATTTTTTTTTATGAATGATTGTTTACAAAGTAAACATGATTATATATAAGACCTACTATTTCTGTAGATCAAGAGTGCAATTGTTGTTGGATGCAGTGTGTGTATTACATGCGTGTATGCACGTGTGTGTGTGTGTGTGTGTGTGTGTGTGTGTGTGTGTGTGTGTGTGAGTGAGTGAGTGAGTGTGTGTGTGTGTGTGTGTGTGTGTGTGTGTGTGTGTGTGTGTGTGTGTGTGGCCTGTGTATGCCTGCACATGCAAACAGTGCTACACTAGACGTGCACTTCAGTATTAGGCACTGTGTATGTGTATGTGCTATGTTTGTTGGTATTTTAATGAATTGTGCCACTTTGACATAGATTGTTTGTGACTTGTACATAATTTGAGAGGTGCATGTATGTTTGTGGGTGTTGGTGTTTGTGTGTACATCAGACTGAAGTATAAATCAGAGTAGTGTTTTGTCTCATTTATTGCAGAAAATGATGAGTTCCTCAAACTGAAGTCGTTTTTTTTTTCTGGCAAGTGGAAAAGGCTGTCGTCTGAATCTCCCACAGGTGACACTGGACAACACTTTGCTTCTGCAGATTTGTAAACTAAATAAATGTAGTATGATGTTTCCAGAAGGGCAAAGGGTGAGGCAGGGTATTAAGTAAAACGAGGAAGTGGGGGAATATAGTGTGGATTGCAAAAAGTAAAATTAGGACAAGTGCACATACGTGAATTTGCAAATATCTCCATTTTTTTTATTCAAAATGGGACAATGCATCATCATTCAAAATGGGACAATGTATCATATCAAGAAGACCGAGCAGAAGTATGTGCAGGCAAAGACTATGTTTTTTATCATCAGGAGAGAGATCTCGGCTGTTTATGGGTTGATTTTCATCAAAGTTTTATCTGTAGTATCAATAGGTTAAAAACATTTAGCTATCTCATCTCCCCTTTCTATCCTTCTATTATATGTACTGAAACATTTATTTATTTAAGCATTGATTGCATATGATGGGTATGATAATCAAGTACCAGGTAGTCAGAGCATCAAAAATTTACGGGAGTATCTACGGTTTGGATCCTGTCTGGGTCTGATGGGTAAATACTGAAAGGTGGAGATATTTCCCATCTCCAAGGTGAACTTAACTACAGGTCTGCAGTTAAGTTCACTTTGGAGATGGGAAATATCTTAACTTAACTGCAGACCTGTTAGTGCTGACCACCTTCGTGTGTAGGCATGCAGGAGATCAAATCATGTAGAAGATATATACATATTACTGATCCCAAAATCCAAAAACGGATATGACTTCCTACTTGGCTGTTACGAGCCATTAATGAATGAAAACACATGTGGGACTTGCAGCTCATGAACACAAAAGACTGTCAGTCTTGTATTCAGTCATTTCTTTTCCAATACTAGTGAAGACACACATGCAGTACTAATTTAATCTCTCTCCATCTATACACATACAATAAAAGTCACTGAGACTGTCTTCCTCTATGTCACCAGGTGATGCTGCTGATGGAGCAGGGCAACAAGCCATTTGATGAGGTAGCACATTTCCTCCAGCAACTGTTTCCACCTGCTGAAATTTCCAGACTACACTATCTCCATCAAAACTGAGACAAAATTGAAGACTACACACCCATCTCAGAGAACAGCTTTTCTTTCTCAGACTGTGGAGATAACTGAGTGTTAGCCCTTTCTTTGAAGAGACTGGACTTTCACGTTCACAGCTTCTTTCGGGATATCTGCTGTTGTCTTTTATCCTCAGTCTTTTGGTCTTCTCAAAGACATAAATTCTCTACGGAAGGAGGAAGATAAGCCTTTTTAGATGAGAAGAACATGATGTAGGCCACAGAAAGTACGTCATTTCGTCAGACATAGAGTTGGTTCCTTCATCAACACGCAGAGGAACCTGGAGTTTGGCCAACTTGGATGAAATTAAATCCAAATTCAGGCTTTACATGACCCTGTTTTGTAAATAAGAAAGCAAACTAGTACCATATGTATTAGTATTACTCTAGTCTAGTAATAGTACAACTCTATGCCTGTTGTGTCTACACAAATCGTGCAGTCCTTTTTCAACATTGGTCCCTTTGGAACCCTGACATTTGTTTATGAAATTATTTATAAGTATAGTATAAACACTGACACACTTCATCAATACAGAGTGGACATAGCTTTATATTGCTAGAAAGTAGGCAAGCTTAAAATTCAGGTTCTTGCTTTTATAATGGCCATCTGTCATGATGTAACTAGCATTAATTTACATTGGGCTAATGAAATTTGGGTATTTTAGTGAGGGATTGACCTCATAACTTATTCTAATTTGAATACAAGTAAATAGTATTAAAAAAAAAGGACAGCATTCTGTATATTGTGTCCAAATATGAAGTCAATCCAACAACTGGTTCAAAAGTTACAGTCGTTTGTACTCCTATATCAGCTTGGTGCCTCCGTCACAGGCGATTTTGGCAATTTCATGAAGTTTTGATCTCTATAACAAACGAACATGGCTATTGTTCATCTTCAAAACAATTAGACTAAGTCTATATAGACAGTTGTACTAAAGTACAACACAAGTTGCAATTAAAGCACATCTTCTCCAAGATACGAACCTGTAAACATACCCTACCGTGCTAATTTGAACTTACGTAAAATACGCATTTTGCTATTTTTGCTCCCTTATAACTCTCTTTGTAACTGAGTAAATGTCCTGCTTTTCTGTTTTCATGTAACCTTATATTACAAAGGATCAGTTATTTTAAAATGAAATCTCTAGTTGTTGTTTTTTTTTTAATACACATAATCAAAAACAGCTTTCCACAATGTTTTTGCTTGTTACGTTAAAGGTGTCATCTTAAAACGTCATTATCTCAGGAAAGAAAAGAGATAGAACGTTACTGTTTTTTTTCATTTTGTTTCTATTAAAAAGTTCTATACGAACAGTATAAAGACTAAGCTCTTCATGTTTATCCTAATTTTGCCTACCGGTACCTACTAAAAGCTAGGAAATAACAGGGCTTAAAACGTTCCGCGTCTGGGCGGAATTCCACGATTTTGGTTTGTCTAAAAAAAAATTAAAAAAAAAAAACAAACCAAAGGAGCAAGGCCGTGATCGGCTTGCAAGCATTCATAGCAAAGGCGCGCAAGTTATGGCCCCTGATGTCCCCTTCCCCCCCCCCCCCCCTCCCCCCGGACCCCCCTAGTTTTAGTGGTTTTTTCCTCCTCCTGTTTTAAGCCCTGAAATAAGTAATTTGTGCATTCTGATTAAGCAGAAAAGTATGTATTTTTATCAGAAATGTCTTTGAGGTGAAATTTCCCTCGTTTTTCTGAATCAATCATTTTGTTGTTCCATCCTTCAGCACTGTTCAAATTTCCGACCACTGAGCCGTGACAGTAATCCGAAATTTGTAAAATAATAAATATAAATTATGGAAATTCTAAGATCACGATTAGAATATTGGTATTCTAATCTTTCATTTGAACCACACTGCACCTTTCATTATTAGATAGCAAGCTTACATCGAAGCAAGTTCAGGCCAAGTCAAAGCGCGGTAAACCACCAAAATGACTGCCATTCGTTGGGAGGTAGAATCAAATTCTTAATGTTTAAAGATAAACTTAAAATATATATACAATTTCATTTACAATTTTGCTCCTTTTGCAAATAGAACTGATACTGCAATAAAATGATGCCAAGTAATAAGGCATTAGAAGAGATTCTGGCACTCGGCATTGTGGTCGAACTGCGTGTTCCAGATTAAAGATAAAATCATTTGTGTTTTCTATTGTCTATTCACTGATCAATTTCTGCACAGAAAGGTTGACTTGCCTACTTAAAATATGTCCACATAAACTTCTGATTTGTCTGTTTACTCATTTGTTTGATATTTTTCATGGATTAACATTAATTGATTAGATATGTGAAAATGCGGCTAAAATCCCTTTCAGCAAGTTTATCCACTGACTTATATCACTTATAGGTTCGATCTTAGTAAATATTATGCAAAATGATGTAGACTGCAACAGTCTGTGTGCTGCGTAGATTTTTCTGACGTAGAATATGATGATATTTATTATATGGACCGCAAGGTAAACACCATTGAGCTTACATGAAGAAACACAAATCTGGCCCTTTAGGGATTTCAGAGAGTCGATTTGCCTGCAGGTTCGCAGTGTCGTCATTGCGTTTCACATGCCCAGTATACATTATGTATTTATATATATATATATATATATATATATATATATATATATATACATATATGTAAAATTATATATATAATTGTATATATATAATTATACATATAGGCCTATATATATAATTTTATATATATATATATATATATATATATATATATATATATATATATACGGGTGGAGCGCGAGTGCTATAGTGGGCCCCAGTAGCTCAGTTGGTTGAGCGCCGAATTCACATGCTAATGGTTCTGGGTTCGTATCCTGGGGTGCGCTACATTAAAACTGGCCTTCTCACTATCCCATCTTAACATCATTGTTGTTCTGGTGGAGTCAGTATAGGATTAGATAAGTCCCCCATTCCCCCACTTCCCTGGGATGGTTATCCCCTCGGCCATATCACCTGAGGTGGGTGCCGACGTAAAAACTGAACCAAACCAAACAAGTGCAATGTATGCATGCCTTTCTCCTCTGGTCTGGTCGTGAACGATTAGGACGGAATAAAGAGAGAAACACCAGCTCTGCCTTCCTTGGGTCTTCTTTGTCAGGCTGCCTTACCACCTGCCTCTTCTGCCTTCTGTCTTCACCCTTAACACCACACATCACATTGTTATTCTGGGATATACTGATCAGTGGTGCCACACAAACCAACAACCCAGGACACGTGTCCATTCTAAACTTCAACTGTCAGCCTTTAATATTGTTATTCTGGGATGTACTGATCAGCTTTGTGGTGTGCACAATGATCAAACAGCATGTCAGAGTTTCACATCAAAATGTACAAGTTAACCATCACTGATGAATGAACACAAACACACACAGAAGCAGTCAGTAGAAAGTGAACAGCAAGCCTTTCACAAGTATACTGTAAAGAACTGCCTGATAACCTGCTGGGTCTTGAGTCCCATTGTCTGACTACCATACTGTACCGTTTCACTGATGAAGCTATGGAACAAAAAATAAAGAAAGAAAAAAAACTTGCCTTCAGAATTCAGCAAAGCAGACTGGCTGTATTCACACACAGACACTGTACACACACAGGTTCAGTGGTTGTTTCAGTTACTGTTCATTGCTACGTCAGATGAAGGCAAACCTTTAAAGTGACACGACGTAGTACCATACGTTGTCCCTTGTCTAAAAGGCACAGTGTAGAAAGTTCTTGGTGACCACTAGCATGTGACAGAGACAAACAAGGGACAACCACCTGCAACGATCATGTGGTCTGTATTGGAAAAGAGTCATTGTTGCCACATTTCAGTCTATAGTCTAACGTACCTCATTTGTAGTTTGGTTATTGGGACACTGATACTTTGGCACTATCAAAAAGGCTCAGGTGAAATGACTCAGACAAATGGCAGAAACTACATTAGTGTTATATTAATAGAATGAAATAAAAAGGCTCAGATGAAATGACTCAGACAAATGGCACAAACCACATTACAATTTGATAACAAGGTTCATGTGAAATGACTCTGACAAATGGCACAAAGTATACTCGTGTTATAATCAAAAGGTTCAGGTGAAATGATTCAGACAAGTGGACAAAACCTACACTGGTGTTATAATCAAAAGGTTCAGATGAAATGACTCAGACAAATGGCACAAAACTACACTGGTGTTATAATCAAAAGCTTCGGAGTGAAACGGAAGTTCAATGCCTGTGGATCAACTTCTACTTCATGCTTTATATTACTAACAGCTGTGTGGACTGCAGGCCACACCTACAATGTCTAATTTGCCCACACTGTGTTGTGAGTATGTTCAGTTCAGTCTATAGCATCGCTCCTTGGAATGTAGGCTGCCTACACTGCTCTCTGGGTCTTTGTTCTCCTCACATATGTCTTTCCTCAACCTGGTTGAAAATCTCTAGACTTTACAACCTGTCCACTCCTTGATGTTTCCTAGGTAATCTGTTAGTGGTCTTCCCCTTTTTCTTTTTCCCTTAACTTTTCCCTGAATGACATCTTTCATGAGAGTGCATTTTTTGTTTCTGCACACATGTCGAAAGAAGGTCAATTTCTTTTTAAGGAAGATCTGTACAAGTTTTCTCCAGGGTTTCAGCTCGTTGAGTATGCTCTTGTCACTTCTCTTGTCTTTCCAACCATCTTAAGAGACAGCTATATGAGATGGATCGAGTGGTTAAGGGGGGGGAGGTGATGTTGGTTGATCGCAGCACCAGGTGAGATGGTGCGTGTTGGTTAAGGGGTTAAGGGTGATGATGATTGATTGCTGTGGTGGTCGTTCGTTTGAATCCAGAGCAGAAAGGGAAGTCTCTCAATCAAAAGACAAGTCCTCGTTTTGCTACTTGACTCTTTATTATTGAGAAGTCAGTCAACGAAGACCGAAAGAAGACATGTAAGAAGAAGAAAGGAAGACGTCAAAGAAGACAGTGCCTGTAAGACACAAAATAAGTTTCATAAATACACTGACAAAGTACACATTTTGTGAACTAACAATGTCAATGCACAAGAATGAACTACTACATTCTAACAGAAGGTGTCTACATTTACAAACAAAAGCACTAGCATTTGTAAACATGCAACAAATAATTGATAACAAAACGTTGCGTAAATAACTACTACATTATAACAAAATATGTGGTGTTGATATTTACTCTCAAAAGCACTAGCATTTGTAATCACGGAACAAATAATTGATAAAACTTTGAGTAACCCTTTGATAAGGTGAGGGTAAACTACCCTACTGCTTGTTCAATAGAATTAGCACAGAGTAGACTTCCATGAATGTACTGGCAAAATAATGCACTGTCATATTAAGCTGTTTGGCTGCCATGGGCTGAGTTAGTTGTAATATAACATCTGAGTGGGCAGCTATTGGACAGTTAATATTCAGTGGTGACGACAAACATATTATTTGACTATGGGAGCTGTCGTCACAAACAGTAGGTCTACCTTATTGAATAGCAGTCAACACACTTGAGTCATCCATTAAATATTTGCTCCATGTAGTTATGTGTAAATTGTAATCCTATGTCTAGTGCTATAGATAGTGTGTGACAAAATAGCATAGCATATTGCTAATTAAGCTATGTCATCAAAGCAACACTCTATAATGATTATCAGTTGTGCTGAGCAGACAAGGGATACAACAATTGGGTCAATTCGCTGAGCACATGTTTCATCAACTACCATTATGTACACACATACAACATTATCAAGTATAAAATAGTGTATAAAATAGTGCAGAATAATGCATTGCATCTTGGTAGCTTTCAGACAGTTAATATTCAGTGGTGATGACATAGTATTTGACAATGAGAACTATGTCATCACAAACAGCACCTAATCAAATAGCAGTCAGCAGTGTTGAGAGAACAACACACTTGAATAATCTATTACCCATTAGCTCTATGTAATTAAGTACAGGGTGTTTCAAGCAGAATACGCCAAAATCATTACGCAGTTTTTTCAGGTCTATAGCATTGTAGTGGACTGAATCAGTGGTTATTTGATAGAGTAGTTATCAAAGTTTGATTGGGTGTCAGTTTCACCGCTGTCGTTAGTATAACTTCCGGTGCAGCTGAATTGTGGGAAGATCAATCAAAATGGCGACTCCTCAGCAGAAGGCGTTTTGCGTGCTTGAGTTCGCGAAAACAAACGCCATTGTCACGGTGCAACGTGCTTTCAGAACAGAATTCGGCATTGATCCGCCCCATTGTGAGAGCATTCGACGTGGGTTAGACAGTTTAAAGAGAGTGGGTGTCTGTGCAAAGGAAAGAGTCCTGGAAGACCACGTGTTACAGAGGAGCAAGTGGAGAGGATTCATGATGCATTTGAGAGCAGCCCACGTAAGTCCGTACGTCGAGCAAGTCTTCAGCTTGCCATCCCTCATACCACTGTCTGGCGTGTGTTAAAGAGACGATTACACATGAAACCATACAAACTAAGCCTCGTCCAAGCACTTACTAATGATGACAAGGTGATGCGGAGGACATTCTGTGAGTCAATGCTGGAGATGGAGGAAGGTGATGAAACTCTCTTTTCACGTTTAGTTTTTAGTGACGAAGCGACTTTCCATTTGAGCGGCACAGTCAATCGTCACAATGTGCGCATTTGGGGAACAGATCACCCACATGAAACTGTTGAGCATGAAAGAGATTCCCCTAAAGTGAACGTCTTCTGTGCTGTGTCTCAAGACAAGGTCTATGGTCCCTTTTTCTTTGAAGGAAACACCGTTACAGGACAAACCTATCTCGAAATGCTCCAAAACTGGCTATTCACTTTACTGCAAGCAGATTCGAATGACTTCATTTTTCAGCAAGATGGAGCACCACCCCATTGGCATCTCGGGGTTAGAGCTTATCTGAATGAAAACGTGCCTCAGCGATGGATTGGGAGGAGAGGTGCTAAAGACCTTGCTCTCTGTGCTTGGCCTGCCAGATCCCCGGACCTCACTGTGTGTGACTTTTTCTTGTGGGGGTATGTTAAAGACCAAGTTTATGTTCCACCACTTCCAGCAAGTATCGATGACTTGAAAGATCGAATAACAGCTGCAATCAACACGGTGGACCGTGACATGCTGAGGCGCGTTTGGGAGGAATTCTCATATCGGCTTGATGTTGTCCGCGCTGCCGGTGGTGGCCACATTGAGCACTTATAAAACATGAAATGAAACTTGAATGTATATACAACACATGTGTTCATGCTAGAGGTTTGTAATTTTTTTCGTTTTTGACACATCACGTGATGATTTTGGCGTATTCTGTTTGAAACACCCTGTATAATTCTAGATCCAGTGCTAGAGACAATGACAAGAAAATAGCATAGCATATTACTATTAAACCATGTCATCAAAACAACACTCTATAGGCCTACATGATTATCAGTGGTGCTGATCAGATAAGGGATACACTAAACAGATCAATTAGCTGAGCACGTGTTTCATCAGTCATCATGTCAGTATGTGAATACAACCTTGTCAAGTATAAAATACTCTTCCTCTGCACAACAATGCCTTGTATCTTGGCTTTTGGCAGAATATGGTTGTCAATAGTCCTACAATAGCCACATGAAAATAGGGGTTAAATCTATAGTGGTTATTACATTTAAACCTCAGTCCCATCTTTACAATGGTGGCCACCACGCTAAGTGCTACAGATCTTGTGAGATAGCACATCGTTTAGATCAAAACATACTTTCTCGCTGTGCGAATTCTGCGCGGTACTCAATAGACTCGAGCTAGAATCTAAAGAAATAAGAGGCACTAAAGTCTAAGCTTACTGCAAATGACAATGAATAATAAAGTGATAAGAATCCAGAACTTACTACAGTAACGCCGTGAAGTTGATCACCTGCTGTGAGACCAAGAGTGGTGGCAGGACAGGACACCTCTGGTGAGACTGAGAGTGGCGGTGTAAAAGCACACGCTATGATGCGCCTTGTTAATTTTGTACTCTGAGAACAGAACATGATGGTCATATTTTCAAATATCAAACCTTTCAGATGGCAAGGTCTGATTGGTTGTTCTCACCTAATTAATTAATCAACACTTAGTGTGTAGTTTTAACGCAGCGCGTCAGTACACACAAGTGAGACGCTGGTCATTGTCCGGCAGTTTCGCGAGTGGCTATTGCAACACCCCCTGCGGTCATTGTCTAAACTACAAAATTATTGGCAATGACACGGCGGTTGTATTACAATGCTGAGGGCCGCATACATTAGTGACGGCCCCCTCTACGTTCTGTAAAACTACAACGTAATACTGACTGGATATGACGACAAAATCTTGTGGTAGGCCGGCTTCAGAGTACATGTACACATTGTAGATCTGCTAATTGTTTAGCAGTGTGTTATCTATATGCGTCATGTACTGGTTAGATCTTTAGAATGTTCAATGCATAGCTAATGGGTAGGCAGAGGCTGTGAGATAACAGTACAATTTGACCAAGAGAATGCAAGGCGTTTTTGATCTAGGCAAGCACGCTACACGGCGTTGCCTTTGAGCGTTGTAGGTAAATGGGGAAAGATCGTAACAGAGCAAGGCACTCTGTTACATATAGAACCACATTTCAGTGTCTTTTTGAGGGTCTTTCCTTCAGCTCTATATGTTTTGATGATCCAGATCAGGCATATTACTATTCTCATTTTTAGTTTTCTGTCTATTGTTTTGTCTTCCCAGATGTTTGTGAGGTCTATCACCTGTTTCTTTGCAATGCCAATTCTGGTGTTGATGTCAATGGAACAATCTACATTGTGGAATTTGATCAATCCTAAATGTATGTACCGATAGACTTCTTTGACTTTATCTTGACCTATGTATATGGCTTTAGCTGGACCCAGGCCCATGTATGAAAATTTGCTTTTCTCAGCATTCAGTTTAAGGTTCTTCTCGTCCCCAATCTTATCCAGGACAATTATCATAGATGATGCCTCTTGGTGATTGTTTTCACAGACTGCCTTGTCATCAGTATACCTGAAGTTTGAGATTTTTCTACTTCCCACTTTTATGTTATATTCTTCCATGTTCCGTATATGTACTGAACAAAAGCGGTGACAGGCTGCATTCTTAGTGCACATCTTTCTTGATGTTGAATGACTCAATGTGTTTGTTGTCCCATCTGATTTTGGCATTCTGATCTTTGTAGAGATATTTTGTGAGATGTGTTGGATGTGTTGCCTGGCTTTTTGCCCACACTGTGTTGTCAGTATGTTGCCAGACGTTTAGTCCACACTGTGTTGTCAGTATGTTGCCAGACGTTTTGCCCACACTGTGTTGTCAGTATGTTGCCAGACGTTTTGTCCACACTGTGTTGTCAGTATGTTGCCAGACGTTTTGCCCATACTGTGTTGTCAGTATGTTGCCAGACGTTTTGCCCACACTGTGTTGTATGTAGCCAGACGTTTTGTCCACACTGTGTTGTATGTAGCCAGACGTTTTGTCCACACTGTGTTGTATGTAGCCAGGCGTTTTGTCTACACTGTGTTGTATGTAGCCAGGCTTTTTGCCCACACTGTGTTGTATGTAGCCAGACGTTTTGTCCACACTGTGCTGTATGTTGCCAGACGTTTTGCCCACACTGTGCTGTATGTAGCCAGGCGTTTTGCCCACACTGTGCTATATATTGCCAGGCTTTTTGTCCACACTGTGTTGTCAATATGTTGCCTGGCTTTTTGCCCACACTGTTGCTCACACTGTGCTGTCAATATATCTCTGCAAAGTCTGCATACTCTCCAGTGGGTTTACATGCATGAAACACCCAGTATGCATGCTGACCAAAGACAGACATTGCAGGTTTTGTAGCAACATACCAGCTAGCCTGCATAGTGTGTATACACAATGTACATCTTGGAATGATGACAAAACTAAATAAGAAAGACCCAAAGACTGTCAAGCCATTCTTTAATAGCCCTTTTATATAAAAGGGTGTGTGTATATACCTCTTGGAATTTTCAAGAAACTAAACATCAAATACCCAAAGACTGTCAAGCCATTTTTATATCCTTTTTCACATGAAAAGAATGTGAAAACAAAAGAAATATTCATTACTAACAAAAGTACTGTATTTAACATTGCAAAAATCCATGGCAATGAGAAACTAAAACAGACCTACAATTCCACATCTTATTTTTCGTGGTTTGTGTTAGATAAAGACACGAAACAAAATCTTTGGATACTCTCTCTCTCTCTCTCTCTCTCTCTCTCTCTCTCTCTCTCTCTCCTCTCTCTCTCTCTCTTGAGCTAGCTAGCTCTCTCTCTCTCTTGAGCTAGCCAGATAGACAGACAGACAGACAAAAGGTAGTATATATATAGTAATAGATAATAGATAGATAGATAGATAGATAATAATATAGATAGATAATAGATAGATAGATAGATAGATAGATAGATAGATAGATAGATAGTAGCTAACACACACACACACACACACGCACGCACACACACACACACACACGCACGCACGCACGCACGCAATCACACACACAGGCAGGCCCACATACAAATACACACACACACACACACACACTCACACACACACACCACACACACACACACAACACACACACCACACATACACACACAAGATCACACAGGCACACAAAAACACAGATAGAAACATAGAACCATAGTAGACACAGACACACGATCACACATATTGCAGCTATAAATAATGAGTCATTATTTCAGGGTGGAGATAAAAACAAAACAAAACAAACAAAAAGGAAGAAGGGTCTTTCATTTCGTATTGTAAACAAAAAGTGACAACAGTGACGCTTTCCAGAAAACACCTAAGTCCTTTGTGTTAAGCAAGTCATTGTGAGCGCCAAATAGCCTGCGACAAACAGTGCCACTGATTAAAGGCAAAGAACTTACACGTCCCTTTCTGGTAATGAAGTTCATTCCCATCGGCCATATCACCAGCTGACGTAAAACGAATCAAATCAATCAAAAAAACGACAGTCCGTAGGGTGCTGACGTAAAACTGAATCAAATCAATCAAATCAATCAACGACATCGACAGTCCGTAATCGTTACCACGCTGGGACATTAACACCACTGAAGAAGAAGAAAGGCGAAGAATTCTGCCTACAGTTCCACAATACACGGAGACCTGAGTAGGCCTACTTAACTCTAAGGTATGTTTGATTTGAAGATTTATTGTTGGTTATGTATGTATACAAATTGAAGTCTGGGAGTATCAGGAATGTTGCTGCACCTGATTGCATGCCTCTCTTTCTCTCTCTCTCTCTCTCTCTCTCTCTCTCTCTCCTCTCTCTCTCTCTCTCTCTCTCTCTCTCTCTCTCTCTCTCTCTGTACATGGCTTGATTGTCTGATCTCTGATGCGCTGTAATGATTTTGTGAAAAGCCAAAGTCGGAGTTAATATCTGTTTTGAATGGGACAGCAACTTGTGAAGCAACGTGTACAAAAATATGATTTATTATATATTGGATTCACATATCTGACGTCTTGTCACTAAAACATGTTATTCTGTGGTGAGTTGGATTGTCATATCCACTGACTGATGCTACAAACTTGTTGATGATTCAAAGGCAGGTCAAAGGTAAATGACTGGTTAGGCTGTAACACAGGACATAACTAAGGGACTGGCCAAGTCTGTGACACACAACACGAATTAAGGGACTGGCCAAGTCTGTGACACACAACACGAATTAAGGGAATAGCCAAGTCTGTGACACACAACACGAATTAAGGGACTGCCAAGTCTGTGACACACAACACGAATTAAGGGACTAGCCAAGTCTGTGACACACAACACGAAGGCTACAATTGTAACCAAACACGAAATTAATACTGCCATCTGTGAAAACACAATGTAGAAAACTTAAAAATCCATGTATGAAATTTACTGTGTTCTGCATTGTGAAATAATTGTACAAAACAAGAAACCATGTATTTACATTATGTGTTACTCTTTTATATTATTATTGTAATTAAAAGCAAACAGTAACAAATGTATAAACTAATATTAAAAAATTAAAATGTAATGAAAAAAAAAAAAAAACAAATGTAAAAATAATATTAAAAATAATATATTAATGATTTATAAAATAAATACAAAGTAAAAGTAGCGTATTATGTTGGAACAATTTTTAGTATGTTAATAATATTCAATGTTAAGTACGCGTTAATTTGAGTTGGACGTTTTAGCTGTCAGTTGCGTCCCATGTGTATGCGTGATTTGAGTGTGGTGTGCTGCGTGCCTGTGTGTGTGTGTGTGTGTGTGTGTGTTTGTGTGTGGTGTGTGTGTGTGTGTGGTGTGTGTGTGTGTGTGTGTGTGTGTGTGTGTGTGTGTGTGTGTGTGTGTGATATCAGTCTAGTGGTAGCAATCTCATTGGATTGTGTAATCAGAAATGTGTTAAATATGTTTGCCTTTTGAACCACCCTTGTCTTCAAAAGACTTTCGAGTCATTTTGCAGAAATGATTTTCACATAATTGCATGGGTGCAACTTTTTCTGTTTGACGACGAATTCGTTTTTTCAAAAGAGTCAGAAACGGAAAATCCGTTTTTCGAAAAAAATCGCCGAGTTAGGGTGTTTTTTGTTTGTTTGTTTGTTTGTTTTGTTTTGTTTTGTTTTGTTTTTTTTGTTTTTTTTCTCTAAAATCGTTTATCGAACGTGAATGTTTCGCGAAGGTTACTCTCCGGTGTAGAAAGGAAAGCGGAAGCACACTTTTGTGAATGAAGCTATGAAAGTCAATGCGCATGTTCCGTTGCGAAATCTCGCATCAACTTCCGTGAAATCGCCGCCATTTTTGAGCTGCACATGTTGAGCCAACTTCACGATGCCAGCGGTGAAAGAAGGCAAATATGTCGCCTTAATCGAATAAATGGCGTTTGGAATGGGTAGAGGAGAAAGATACAGACAAAGATAATTCCCGTCATCTGTGGTGTGTGAAAATCGACCGAGCAGTTATAAAGATACTTGAAATTGTCTGAAATAGGATGAAAAGCATCTGCTGTTTTTCTTGAATCTAATTGCAGGAGAAAGTTTAAGATTCAGTTTTATTTTTACAAAAGCTTCAGCGTCTAACCCCCAATACGGGGCGCTGCCCCAGTACCCCACCAGGGGCCTGTAGGCCCCTGGACCCTTTTCCGTTTTTTTGACTTTTTCTAAGTTGCACCCTTGTAATTGAATCCAATTTGTCCCTAATGGAGTGGTAATATTTGAAAGATCAGATGGTGACTATGAACGAAATAAATCATGTCACACCATGATAGAAACAGATCATGTCACACTATGACAGATATAAATCATGTCACACAATGATAGAAGTAATGATAGAAGTAAATCATGTCCCACTATGACAGAACATGTGACACTAGAACAGAAATAAATCATGTTACACTGTGATAGAACATGTCACACTAGAACAGAAATAAATCATGTTACACTGTGATAGAACATGTGACACTAGAACAGAAATAAATCATGTCACACTATGACAGAACATGTCACACTAGAACAGAAATAAATCATGTCACACTGTGATAGAACATGTCACACTAGAACAGAAATAAATCATGTCACACTGTGATAGAACATGTCACACTAGAACAGAAATAAATCATGTTACACTATGACAGAACATGTCACACTAGAACAGAAATAAATCATGTCACACTGTGATAGACCATGTCACACTAGAACAGAAATAAATCATGTTACACTATGACAGAACATGTCACACTAGAACAGAAATAAATCATGTCACACTGTGATAGAACATGTCACACTAGAACAGAAATAAATCATGTCACATTGTGATAGAACATGTCACACTAGAACAGAAATAAATCATGTCACACTATGACAGAACATGTCACACTAGAACAGAAATAAATCATGTTACACTGTGATAGAACATGTCACACTAGAACAGAAATAAATCATGTCACACTATGACAGAACATGTCACACTAGAACAGAAATAACTCATGTCACACTGTGATAGAACATGTCACACTAGAACAGAAATAAATCATGTTACACTGTGATAGAACATGTCACACTAGAACAGAAATAAATCATGTCACACTGTGATAGAACATGTGACACTAGAACAGAAATAAATCATGTCACACTATGACAGAACATGTCACACTAGAACAGAAATAAATCATGTTACACTGTGATAGAACATGTCACACTAGAACAGATATAAATCATGTCACACTATGACAGAACATGTCACACTAGAACAGAAGTAAATCATGTCACACTGTGATAGAACATATGACACTAGAACAGAAATAAATCATGTCACACTATAAATGTTACGCTGTGACAGAAATAAACTATGTCACATTATGATAGAAATAAACCATGTCATACTATAAGTAAGTCATGTCATATTATGATGGAACATGTCACACTAAAACACATAGATAGTCTGTGAAAAACATAAACATGTCACACTATGACAAACATAAACACGTCACATTATGATAGACATAAAACACGTCACACTATGATAGACTTAAAACACATAACACTATGATAGACATAAACACGTCACATTATGATAGACATAAACACGTCACACAATGATAGACATAAAACACATCACACTATGATAGACATAAACACGTTACACTATGATAGACATAAAACACATCACACTATGATAGACATAAAACACATCACACTATGATAGACATAAAACACATCACACTATGATAGACATAAAACACATCACACTATGATAGACATAAACACGTCAAACTATGATAGACATAAACATGTCACATTATGATAGACATAAAACACATCACACTATGATAGACATAAAACACATCACACTATGATAGACATAAAACACATCACACTATGACAAACATAAACACGTTACACTATGATAGACATAAAACACATCACACTATGATAGACATAAACACGTTACACTATGATAGACATAAAACACATCACACTATGATAGACATTTAAACACATCACAGTATTATAGAAAATGTGATAAGAAAGCTTGTCACAAGTATAAACATAACTACTTCACACTTTGATAGTAACAAACACATTAAATTATAGTATTTATAAACACGTCACTATACAGGCTAAATACGCCGTCAAAGCAAACAAACAAACAAACAAACAAACAAACAAACAAACAAACAAACAAACAAGCAAACAAACAAACAAACAAACGAACAATAGTTACAAAACAAACGAGCGGTATCGCATACTCTGAACTGTTTCAAACGTCACAGTAAGACACAGTTTTGCCGTTTTACGCCATCGACCAAACGTCACAGACGTCACAGAATGCCATTCTTATTTGAAGAGCACTGCTAAGTACACCCGCACCACGCCTTCCTCCGTCTATAACCCTGCAAGTGGAATGAAAAAGAGAACTAGAGTGTATGTTTCATTATTAACGTCTTGTTTATTATCACGTATCGTAATGTGTAAACAAAATGAAACATTGTAACACGTGTGCGTGTGTGTGTGTGTTTACGTGTGTGTGTGTTGTGTGTGTTACGTGTTGTGTGTGTGTGTTTATGTGTATAGTGTACGTGTGTGTGGTGTGTGTGTGTGTTGTGTGTGTGTGTGTGTGTGTGTGTGTGTGTGTGTGTGTGTGCGTGTGTGTGTGTGGTTTACATGTGTGTGTGTGTGTGTGTGTGTGTGTGTGTGTGTTTCGTGTGTGTGTGTGTGTTGTGGTGTGTGTGTGTGTGTGGTGTAGTGTAGAGTAGTGTAGAGAAGTGTAGTGTAGTGTAGTGTAGTGTAGTGTAGTGTAGTGTAGTGTAGTGTAGTGTAGTGTAGTGTAGTGTATGACCTGATAAACATCTTGTTTATTATCATGTATCATAATGTGTAAACTAAATGAGATTTTGTGACATGTTGTGTGTGTGTGTGTTACAGACAAAACTTCAGGTACCACACATCATCGACAAACCAGAATGGCCTCAGGAGGAGCTGGCAAGTGTGCTGTATGTCTGCGAAGTTTTGTGACCCTAAATTCCTGCCTTGCTACCACACATTTTGTGCTGGATGCATACAGGATGTTGCCTTCAACAGTGACAAAAATACATTCCCCTGTCCTTTATGTCGGAGTGAAACCTCCCTGCCTTCAGGAGGAGTGGCCTCACTACAAACTAACTTTTACATCAAGACTGACAATACACTACAGACATGTACATCAACGGAGATGTGCAAGATTCACAAAGACAACAAACTGGAGTTTTTTTGTGTGAACTGCCAGCAAGCAATCTGCATGGAATGTAAGTGTATGAATCATGAAGATCATGAAACAGAAGACTTATCCTTAGCAATTTCCCATGAAAAGACAGAACTGCAGACGGACCAAGGTCGCTTGCAGTGTGCCGTGTCCACCATTATAGGAAAATTGACATCGCTTAAAAAATGGCAAGACCATCTGCACAAGGAGAAGGAGACAATGGAGGAAAGAATACATAACCAAGAAAAATTTCTTGTAGCTGCTTCTTACTTAATAAGAGATGAAACCCTGCGTTCTTTGGCATCTCTGCAACTGACTTGAACAAAGACCTGGTGTGTGCTATTGAAGAAGAGCAAAACAAATTAAACGAACTTCAGAACACTCAAAAACAACTCAACGACGTTGTCAACGGGGGACAATCACATGACATCATCAGTGTAACCAAGGAGATGAAAAATGGGGGTGGCAGTGAGCAGGCCATAAAGGCAATGACGTCACAAGAAAAAACAGTCATCCTCTACCCAGTGGTTATTTTGATATCAGTGATAATGTGATGATGTAATGATGGAGAAAATACGTGACTTCACTGGCAGAGTGACCACAACGGAGATGAAGGAGACACACTATGACGTGATGATAACAGAACGCTTTCAGTGTCCATTGTACAAGAACCTTGAAGTCTTTTCTCTCTGTCACGTTGACACAGAACCACCTTTGGTGATGGTGTCTTATGACCACTATGATGTGGCATCAGAAGAAGTCTCCTCTGTAGCATTTACAGAGACTGGTCAAGTTTTTGAGGCTCATGGCCAGATAGGCAAATTGTCCTTCAAACATTCTAAGAAAGGGGGTTGCGCTTCTGCAGGTCTAATCTGCAGAATGTTTATAACGTACTGCAAATCACCAAATGCTGCAAATTTCTGTTTGTGCAACAGCATGTCGGGAGAGGCAGACATCGAGATCATAACAGAGATATCCATAGACCCATACATGGTAGAAGTCAAAACGGACTTTACTATCCATGTTGGCACTCATCGTGCATTCGACGTTGATGACACAGAACAGTATTTCGCTGTTGTTGAGGAAGGTTATGCACTTTCATTTGGACGAAAGGTCCATCTGTACCAACAGTCAAAGCTGACACCAGTCAGTACGTACACACCTCCTACAACATGTTATCAACCCTCTGACGTGTGTTTCTATACACTTGGTGACGAGAAAGTACTACTGGTCACTGATGAAGTCAGTCACAACATTCACGTGGTCAGATATCAAGAGGGAATACTGCGGTTTGTCCAGTACCTGTGTCCTGAGGATTCTAAACTGACTAAGCCTGTGGCCATCACTGTTGATGTTCATGATCGGCTATGGGTGGCCTGTGAGGGAGGGACTGTCTTCAACATAGAAAAGACATCATAACTTTGTTGGTTCGTTCGTTCTTTGATTTAAGGTCCTTTCACTATGAGTGATATCAGACGTGTGTGTGATCATGGCACAAGCCTTAAGCCTGCACATGAGCCCATGAACTAGCCAGGTCCTGAGACCCTACCTAGTCTATATTTTGTACTGGTATTTTATCAGATTACCGCTGGAATAATCTTGTTTTTAATAGCAATACAATATTTGCACATGTGAAAAACGAGTTATGAGCAACCAACTCCAGAGTGCAAGTCGCAAGCATTGTTTGGATAATTATATTTCACTCTGATCATTTTCACTATTTCAAAAGTAGACTTTACCAGTAAACATTATATATATGAACATGTTCTGATGTCATTCAGTTCTTGAATACCACGGTTCTTCACACTGGGAACAAGTCTGTTATGGAAATTAAAGTAAAGGAAGTCCCACCATACAACTCTAAACTATACCATTTTTAGTCAATCATACACATCTAAATGTCACTGTATATGTAAGTATGCACTAGTTTATAGTGCACTTAATTAAATAAATCATTTTCATTTGAAGAAAGATCTAATATCTTTCATTTTTAATCAAATAAATCATTTTCATTTGAAGAAAGATCTAATGTCTTTCAGTTGTTCAGCTTTTCCCTTTTTGCCTGGCTTGACATTAGTCTGTCGTGTACTGCCATACCAGGCCTCCCAATGTATGACAGATGAAAAAAAATCCCCCGCAAATTTTTGTTTTTCAATATAGATGCAAAATAGTGCAATCTGACATAATTCCGGGCTTGCGTATTATCATTTTTACCGAAATAAATAATTCATACACACTGGTGTCGGATTTCAAGAAAAATAATTTGATGTATATTTTTCTAATGCGTGTTCCTACAAATATTCAGTAACAGACTGAACATCTTCGTAGTTCTTTCTGGTTTTTATCTCATCTACTACTTCTTTGGCTTGAAATGGTCTGAAAGTTTGTGGATGCCTGCTCGACTATAGTTAATTAACTTTGCAGCAGCACAAGACTGTCATAGAATGCTATACCAGCCTCTGCTGTTTTTGAAAACGATGTGCTCATTTCCACGACGTCGATTTTTCGTGAAACTCAATCCCAGCACCACTTATTTTTGCAGTCTTTGTCAAACGTTTTTGCCGTGGCAGACCAGCTCTCCAGAATATCGGCTTGAGACATGGTCACACTCCTCAAAAGTTTTGCAATCAGCTCTGATGACAAGCGGCACTTGGGAGAGGGGGGGGGAGGGAGGGGGGAATCCGCAAGTGACTTTAATTTAAGTTTAACAGAAATTGATACTGGATTTACCCCCCTTCCCCATGTTTCGTCGTCTGCTACGAGAGATCGGCAGTCTGACAAACGGCCTTCTGTTTCGCAGAAGAAAAAAAATAGCAGTCCACTTTTTTTTTTCTTGGAAAGCACTTTTTTTCTTGTCAAAAGCAGCCTGTGGATTTCCGAGAAAAATCGGAAAACTGTGAGCCCTGTACCACCGTTTTCAGCAGCTTTCTTTGCAGATATAGTAGTACTACTAGTATCAGGGAGGGGGCCAGCATTGCTGGTACAGGAGAGGGTTGCACATGCAATGAATTTGGTGGCAGGACTGAATGAGATCGCCTCTTTCAAACTGTTGCTCACACGAGTGCGGCGTGTAGGGTGTTAAACTGCGCATGCGCTTTAGTGTTCTCGCCTTTCTGGATACATAGGTTTGCCAAGACGCAACAGAAGATCAATGTTTTGACACTTTCAGACAGGGAAAAAATTCAGTTTACTTATTATCATATGCATTGTGCTGATTAATGAATTCAGACAAGTTTGCAAAATTCCCGTCTGACATTGGTTACCCCTCCCCCCCCCCCCCCCCCACACACACACACTTTTTTTTTTCTTGAACAGTAGTAATCAGATGCCAAACTGCCAATGCGGAAGTCCCCTTTCTGCAGAAGTTTTCATTCCGGAATTCCAGATTAATCTGGACTACATTTACCCATGATTATTTTACTGGAAAATTTCTTTAGTGTTACATGTTCTACCATAGTGTGACGTGCTCTGTCATAGTGTGACATGTTCTATCATACTGTGACATGTTTTATTTATGAAAACACGAAAATAGAATCAGAACGTGTATTTAATACAACAAGACAAGACAGGCACAAATTTTCGGCCAACTCGCCTTTGTCAAGCGTGAATGAAAGATCACAAAAAAAACAAACACCAAATACAAAAATTAGGAGAAAAAGACTGAAACTTCCCTGCTGCTTCGTCCAGCAGGCAGTCACGCTTGTTTTGGATTTGTTTTATTTTAATCATAGTGTGACATGACTTATTTCTGTCACAGTGAGAAATATTTTATTTCTGCCATGGTGTGACATGCTTACTTCTATCATAACGTGAAATAGTTTATTTCTACCATGGTGTGACAAGCTTACTTCTATCATAACGTGAAATAGTTTATTTCTGCCATGGTGTGACATGCTTACTTCTATCATAACGTGAAATAGTTTATTTCTACCATGGTGTGACATGTTTACTTCTATCATAACGTGAAATAGTTTATTTCTGCCATGGTGTGACATGCTTACTTCTATCATAGCGTGAAATAGTTTATTTCTGCCATGGTGTGACAAGCTTACTTCTATCATAACGTGAAATAGTTTATTTCTGCCATGGTGTGACATGCTTACTTCTATCATAGCGTGAAATAGTTTATTTCTGCCATGGTGTGACATGCTTACTTCTATCATAACGTGAAATAGTTTATTTCTACCATAGTATCCTCAGTCCTTTTCTCCCAATGGACGAAGCAGCAGGGAAGTTTCAGTCTTTTTCTCCTAATTTTTGTAACCTATTTGGTGTTTGTTTGTGATCTTACATTCACGCTTGACAAAGGCCAATTGGCCGAAAATTTGCGCCTGTCTTGTCTTGTATTAAATACGCATTCTGATTCTACTTTCGTGTTTTTCTGGGTTCTGTTTGTTTGACCGAGGGCAGTTGCACTTGTTTTGGATTATGTTTTATTTCTATCATGGTGTGACATAATTTATTTCTATCATAGTGTGAAATATTTCATTTAGATCATATTGTAATATGTTTTATTTCTATCACAGTTTGACATGATTTATTTTTATCATATTTCTATTCTGTTCATTCTGCCTCACAGGTCTACCTTTGAATCTTCAACAAATTTGTAGCGTCAGACAATGGATTTGACAGTCTAACTCACTGAATAACATGTTTTAACAACGAAATGTTAGGTCAAAGATGATTCCAATATCATCATCATTATCATCGTGTGCCATGCTGCATGGCATTGGCGATAGTAGCCCTCCATAAGAATCATCCCCTGTCGCTGCAGGTACATATCCCATTCTCTCTGTCTTCAGCCACCCTGCAAGTACGTCCAGTATTTTCTCCCTGGGTCTACCTGGTGTTCTCTTTCTCTCCAGCTTTCCTGTTGTGACCAGTTCTTCTAATTCCTATTTCCTCATTATATGTCCTATAAATGTGGCTTGTCGTTTCCTAATCTTCTTTATGTATGATCTTGTGTTTGCCTCTTTCAAGACTGTCTCGTTTGTTTTTTTAGCTATCCATGGAACTCTCAACATTCTTCTTAGAAACTACATTTCAGTTGCCTCAATTTTGTTTTAACTTTGTGTGTTGACTGTCCACGTCTCATAACCGTACAACAGTACTGGTTCTATATAGCATTCAAGAACTGTCTTCCTGATGTTTAATTGATAAGCATTTTTTGATATTCGAACG
>JAPXFY010000021.1:46178734-46208215 GCA_030674185.1 Monoplex corrugatus | reverse complement strand
TAGTTTCTCTTCTGACACTGGAAGTATTCTCGCTGCGTGGTACTCGATCGTATACACCTTGAAAAACTTTGCTGTCTTCGTTTTCAGGTGAGTTGTTTTGAGCTTTGTGTTTTCCATAACTATGGGGTGTTTTGAGTTTGCGATGCAATGTGCACTTCGAAAGTGGTATCAACCACTAACCATTGTCTACGAAGTAGAATAAACAGAACGATAAGCATGGCCGCGGTCAGGTTAGGAGCATATTCACACCTCCCTAAGCGCGGCGACGCTGTGCCGCGGTCAAGGCCAGCAAGTGTGCTAGCTGACCATAGACGCGGCCAGTACAGGGTGTGGGGGGGGGGGGGAGAAAGGAGAAGTTTATTTTCGTCTGCCGAATTACCTTCTTACCATGTTTCGTCAGTACAGTAGTAGAAAGATTCAGAAACAAGTTGGTAACCTAATCTAGTCTAGTTTGATGGGGTTTGTTTTTGTTGCTTTTGTTTTGTTGCTGGAGTCTCAAGTTGTTAGACTTTGGGTACATGTGTTGCCATGTGTGTTCGTGTGTGCTTGTGTGTGTGTGTGGAGGGGAGTGATGGCTGTGGTGTGAGAGAGTTTGTTGTGGTTGATTCTAGTTGGTGTGTCTGTCCAGATCATGATTGAAATCGTAAAGCACACAGAGCTGTGTGTACATAGGAGGAGTGCACTCTAGAAGGGATCCATTATTATCATTTATTATTATTATTATTATTATTGATGATTTGGGATTATTTATATCTATGTATTTATTTTTCAGTGCATGATGGCTAAGAACTAGCACAATCCCAAATGGACAACAGATGACCTTTCAAAGGCAATGGAAGACGTGAAGGATGGGTCCTCAAAAAGTAAAATGGCAGTAAAGTATGGGATTCCTTAGGGGACATTTTGTGATAAGCTGTCAGGACGAAGAAAAATGGAAGATCATACCAAGACTATTATTTCCAAAGAGAAGGAGGAGGAAATTGTTGCATATTTGAAGGAGATGGGCGTTAGAGGCTTTTGAAAAACAAAAGATGAACTGCTGGAAGTAGTCAAGAACTTCCTAGACCAAAAAGGAAGAAAAACAAAATGGGACAATAACAGACCCTCAACTAAATGGTTTCGCCTATTCCGTAAAAGGCATAGTGAAATAGTATTCAGAAAGCCCCAGCTTTTAGGGAAGCAAAGAGCTCTTGTTTCCAAGAGGGACGTCTTAGACTGGTGTGCTGACTTCAGCAGAGCTATTAAAGACATTGACCCATCAATTCTATTAGACCGAGAAAGGATCTACAACCGTGATGAGTCTGGATCTAGCCTAGGATACATGCATCTTCATCATGAAATTCACAAACCCATTGAATATAATGATTAAATTCACAAACTTTCCAGATCTTCCACTCTCTTTGTCCTCAGCCACTCTGCAAGTCCGTCCAGTATTTTTTTCCCTGGGTCTACCTGGTGCTCTCTTTCCCTCCAGCTTTCCTGTTGTGACCAGGTGCTCTAATTTCCCTTTCCTCATAAAAATTTTTAATAGCCTATAAATTTTGCCTGTCTTTTCCTAATCTTCCTTTTGGAAAGAGATTATATCGTTTTTTATTCTCATTGCATCTGTTTGTTCCCAATACATATTTCTGATTATTTGTAGATCTTTTCCATCAATATTCAGTCTTTCTAGTTGGTTGATCAGTTCTTCATGTCTTACCCGATCCAAAGCCTTGGTATAGTCAACAAGGCATAAATATTTATTAAATCCTTATTCATCTCGATTGGCCTCTCTATGATAGTTCTTAGGATGTATATGGCATTAATAGTTCCTTTCCCTTCGACAAATCTACACTGTTCTTCTGCAATTTCACTTTTGATTCTATTCCTTATCTTCATCATGATTATTCTTAATTTGTTAATGATTCATCAAGCTGATTGTGCGATGGAGTTTGCATTCTATAGCCCCTGTGTTCTTTGGAAGTGCAATGAAAATTGAATTTGACATTTTTCCAGTGTCATAAATCCCATTTAGGAGGTCTTTTATTTTTTTCCATACCAACTTATACAGTACAAATACTATTTAACTTATGCAATACAAATGGTCCATCCTTCCAAAAGCACGCTTGATGCACTTTGCAATACCACATTATAAACCTTAGCTGGTTACAACAGACAATAAAACGAGAAATGAAAATAAGTATTTGGAACAATGATCCACAAAGAATAACGGAAAGCAAAATCATATTAAATGAATACAAGTCATCCTCATCCACGCGCACACGCACACACACATAATCATATGGGATGAAGAGCTATTTACACTCAGCCTGTTAAGTATTACATAAATATATGTGTGTATATATAGATATATATATATAGAGAGAGAGAAAGAGAGAGGTAGATAGATAGATAGATAGATAGATAGATAGATCACAAGACCCTTGACCTAGTTAACAAATTGCTGTCAGAAATATACACTGGACAACAGCAAGAATATTACAGTGCTCAACATCATCAGCAAACAACAACAAGAACAGCATACTGCTGTCATCAATATACACTGGATGACAGCAAGAATATTGTAGTGCTGAATATCATCAGCAAAAAAAAAAAAGACAACAGCAACACATACTGCGGTCAGAAATATACATGGGATAACAGCAAGTATATTGCAGCAATATCGTCAACAAACAGCAACAACAGTATACTGCTGTCATTGGATGACAGCAATGATACTGCAAAGTTCAACAACAGTATACCACTGTCAGAAATACAATGCACAACCGCAATAATACTACAAAGATCATCATCAACAACAACAACAATAACAACCATTCCCACTGTGGTCAACAAAAAAAAGTGGTCAATGTTAAGCTGTCTACAGAGAAATGATACGAATCCTGGCTACACAATTTCTATAGGGACCTAATATGCATTGAGTGAAAGTCTTGTGACTCAGAAAAATCACCCGATGTGGACAGCATCCCCTCTGTCAGTCTGCTGAACGACTCACAGAACAAAGAAAAGTTACCACAGCTTGACATCAAACGATGTGAGAGTCAAAAGATGGTCCCAAAATCGGACTTAAATCACTGTTCCAGGTCTGTCATCTCAAACAAAGAAAACCACAAATAACGATACTACATGTAAAATACAAGTGGACTAAGCATTTAATTTGTAACAGATCTAGCCTCAAAACAAAACACAAAGACCACCTCAAATAATGTTTAAACATTTATGGACTGGAGCATTTCATTTGTAACAGATCTATCCTCTGAAAAAAACTGAACCTCAAATAATGTTCATATTTATTTACTGGAGCTTTTCACCTGTAATATCACCTCAAGTAAACAAAGCTTTAAACAACACTAATGTGGATAGACTGGGGACCATATGCACACTTTTTGTTTCAAAGTAAGGTCAAACCCACACTGTAGGAACAGAATACAGGAGTTCTATACTTTGTATACACCCATTAAGTGACCAACCACGCCTGCCTAGGTGAGTAGTTTGATGTGTGTGTGTGTGTGTCTGTGTCTGTGTGGTGTGTTTGTATGTGCGTCTGTGTGTGTGTGTGTGTGTGTGTGTGTGTGTGTGTGTGTCTGTGTCAGTGTGTGTGTGTGTGTCTGTGTCTGTTTGTGTCGCTGTGTGTGTGTCTGTCTGTTTGTGTCGCTGTGTGTGTGTCTGTCTGTTTGTGTCGCTGTGTGTGTGTCTGATTGTCTGTTTGTGTCGCTATGTGTCTGTCTGTTTGTTTCGGTCTGTGTGTGTGTGTCTGTCTGTTTGTGTCGGTGTGTGTGTCTGTCTCTCTGTCTGTCTGTTTGTTTGTGTCAGTATGTGTGTCTGTCTGTCTGTTCGTGTCGGTGTGTGTGTGTGACCACCCATGCCTGTCTAGTTAAGTGGTTTGAATGATTTGACGAGCATGCATCAACTCTGCGTGTGTTCGTTCGTTCGTTCTTTAATTTAACGTCTTTTCACTATAAGTGATATTAGACGTGTGTGTGTGTGTGTGTGTGTGTGTGTGTGTGTGTGTGTGTGTGTGTGTGTGTGTGTGTGTGTGTGTGTGTGTGTGTTGTGTGGTGTGTGTGTGCACGCGCGCAAGTGTCTACCTGTCTCTGTGTATGTTTTTTTGTGTGTGTGTTTGTGTGCATATGTGTTTACGTGTGTGATTTTGTGCGTGTGTGTGTGTTTTTGAGTGCGTGTGTGAGTAGGCCTATATGTTTGTGATGTGTGCGTTGGTGTGTGTGTTTGTGTGCGTGTGTGTGTTATCTGTGTGTGTGTTTATAATTATGTGCGTATTTGTGTGTGTGTGGTTATGTGTGTGTGTTTGTGCACATGTGTGTTTGTGCACGTATGTGTTGTGCATACATGTGTGTGTGTGTGCCTCTGTGTGTGTGTGTGTGTGTGTGTGTGTGTGTGTGTGTGTGTGTGTGTGTGTGTGTGTGTGTGTGTGGGCGAGTGCACTCGCTCACGTTCATGAGAGCAGCCACAATATCTTACCTGAGCAATTCTTGTGTTATTCCACGACTCCCTCCAGACAGTTCCAGTGATGTCAGCTTGGGATTTGATGATGGACACTTCAGCAACATTGTCACATCAAAGCAAGAAAATGTACTCGCTGCTTTTGGGAAGACGCGCATATAGTCATGTGGCCAAAGAGCATTATCAGTATACAAGGAATCATACGCTGGTGATAGGGACACATCCAGACGTTCCAAATTCTTCAACTGCTGTAGTGTCTCTACAGTTTTGCGCATGTCTGCATCCCGCAGAAGCACATCATGCATGATCAGTGTTTCTAACTGAACATCACGTAAAGGTGAAATATCAGTCATACTGTGGTTTTTTGATATGTCAAGGTGTCGCAGATTTGGAAGGCTTTCTGCTATGATACGGAAAGACTCTGTTGACAGGCTCATCTCTACAAAAGCCAAATCACGGATATTGACAAATTTCCTGAAGATGCTTTGCATGTGTCCATCAGTTGGCAGGAATGGGCAAGGGACTTCAGGATTCCCCCACACATTTGTACATCTCAAGCATTGAAGACTCTCCCAGGTTTCTGATCCCAGACACGACAGGATATTCTGCAGTGACAAGTCAGGGCAGTTACCAATATTCAGGGACTTCAGATGATGGAACTTAAATATTTCCAAACCCTCCTCAGTTACCCATGAAGCATCTGGGATCTGAACATGTTTTAGAGTGGTGTTTTTGGCTTGAAATGTGGACAGTAGCATCTCGTCATCCAGTTTCCCCTTCTCACTCAGTCTGCAGAGCAGTTTGTCGACAATATCACTAGGGAGCACTTGGTCATAGTCACTACACACAGAATCGTTCTGACGGCCTGCAGAAAGTGTGGACAGTAATTTCCGGTTGTTAGTAAGGTAGTTCAGACACATATGGTTAAGACTTACTACCCTGACACGCTTCATGCTGACGACCTGAAAAGAAAGAAAAACCACACTTTAAAAACAAAGACTAAGGATAGTGTATAAAATCAAAGACTAGGGATAGAGTATAAAAACAAAGACTAGAGATAAAGTATATAAACAAAGATGGGAGATAGAGTATAAAAACAAAGACTAAGATAGAGTATTAAAACAAAGACTAAGGATAGAGTATAAAAACAAAGACTAGGATGAGTATAAAAAAAAGACTAAGATAATATAAAAACAAACAAGATAAGTAGAAAACAAGATAAGATAGAGTATAAAAACAAAGACTAGAGATAGAGTATAAAAACAAAGACTAGAGATAGAGTATAAAAACAAAGACTAAGGAGATGAGAGTAATAAAACAAAGACTAAGATAGAGTATAAAAACAAAGACTAGGATAGAGTATAAAAACAATGGATAGAGTATAAAAACAAAGACTAAGGATAGAGTATAAAACAAAGACAAGGATAGTATAAAACAAAGATAAGGAGAGTATAAAAACAAAGACTAAGGATAGAGTATAAAAACAAAGACTAAGGATGGAATATTAAAACAAAGACTACGGATAAAGTATAAAAACAAAGACTAAGGATGGAATATAAAAACAAAGACTAAGAATAGAATATAAAAACAAAGGCTAAGGATGGAATATTAAAACAAAGACTAAGGACAGAGTATAAAAACAAAAACTATGGCGAAAGTTACCGAAGTATAAAAAGAAAGTCTTAAGGATGGAATATTAAAACAAAGACTAAGGATAAAGTTATCGAAGTATAAAAACAAAGACTAAGTATGGAATACTAAAACAAAGACCAAGGATAGAGTATAAAAACATAGACTAAGGATAGAATATAAAACAAAAACTAAGGATAGAATATTAAAACAAAGACTAAGGATAGAGTATAAAAACAAAGACTAAGGATGGAATATTAAAACAAAGACCAACCACTGGACTGTTGCCTGTCCCCATTTAGGATAAAAACAAACATATGCACTTAGCAACAAATCCACAGCAGTAACACAGAAAGAGCAATCCATGCACACACTGACACAAACTCTCATACACACAAACATGCATGTACTCACGCACACATACACACCTTGTTAAAAGAAAGATGCAGTATACATGTATTCAACATCAACATGGAATTTGTACACAGATTTTGCTCTCATTTACCGTTGCATCAGTCTGATGACTTGTTCCAATAATCAAGTGATCAGTTTAGATATATATACACAGACTAAATTATGGTTGAGGTGCCACACTGACCAACAACTCAGTACACGTGTCCATTCAAGGTCAAGTGTCACCCTGAAATATTCTTACTGTATAGGATGTACTGATCAGCTTTGTGGTATGCACAATGACCAACAACCCACTACACACGTCCATTCTAAGTTCAGATGTCAGCCTTAATTTATATATTGTTGTAGCCATGCTCCCAAAGCCGTGTAGCAAACGCCTTTTCTTCTCAAACGACCTTGAGTACAGTTACCTCCCCTGGTTCAGTGATTCTTAGAATATTAGGAAAATTTAGTATTTTAAATCCCTAAAAGTAGGTACCAAAAGGCACATCATTTTGCTGACATCGTTGTGAAAAATTGACGATTTTAGTGGGGGTTTTTTATCAAACGCATATTCAGCTGTCATATCGCTGCTTCTTTAAACCATTATGAGAAAAATAAAGATTGATTTCTCTTCTTTCAATCGCGTGTATTCTAGTACCACATGTATTAGTATTACTCTAGTCTATTAATAGTACAACTCTATGCCTGTTGTGTCTACACAAATCGTACAGTCCTTTTTCAACATTGGTCCCTTTTGGAACCCTGACATTTGTTATGAAATTATTTATAAGCATGCCTATAGCATAAACACTGACACACTTCATAAGTACAAAGTGGACATAAGTTTATATTGCTAGAAAGTAGGCAAGCTTAAAATTCAGGTTCTTGCTTTTATAATAGCCATCTGTCATGATGTGACTAGCATTAATTTACATTGGGCTCATGAAAGGTGGGTATTTTAGTGAGGGATTGACCTCAGAACTTATTCTAATTTGAACACAAGTAAATAGTGTAAAAGAGAACAGCATACTGTATATTGTGTCCAAATATGAATGAAGTCAATCCAACGCCTGGTTCAAAAGTTATAGTCGTTTGTACTCCTATGTCAGCTTGGTGCCTCTGTCACAGGCGATATTGGCAGTTTCATGAAGTTTTGATCTCTATAACAAACGAACATGGCAATTGTTCATCTTCAAAACAATTAGACTAAGTCTATATAGACAGTTGTACTAAGTACAAACACAAGTTGCAATTAAAGCACATCTTCTCCAAGATACGAACCTGTAAACATACCCTACCGTGATAATTTGAACTTACGTAAAATACGCATTTTGCTATTTTTGCTCCCTTATAACTCTCTTTATAACTGAGTAAATGTTCTGCTTTTCTGTTTTCATGTAACTTTATATTACAAAGGATCAGTTATTTTAAAATGAAATCTCTAGTTGTTGTTGTTGTTTTTTAATACACATAATCAAAAACAGCTTTCCACGGTGTTTTTGCTTGTTACGTTAAAGGTGTCATCTTAAAACGTCATTATCTCAGGAAAGAAAAGAGATAGAACGTTACTGTTTTTTTTATTTTGTTTCTATTAAAATGTTCTATACGAACAGTATGAAGACTAAGCTCTTCATATTTATTCTAATTTTGCCTGCCGGTACCTACTAAAAGCTAGGAAATAAGTAATTTGTGCATTCTGATTAAGCAGAAAAGTAGGCCTATGTACTTTTATCAGAAATGTCTTTGAGGTGAAATTTCTCTCGTTTTCCTGAAATCAACAATTTTGTTGTTCCATCCTTCAGCACTGTTCAAATTTCCGACCACTGAGCCATGACGATAATCGGAAATTTGTAAAAAGGAAATTTTCCTTCTAAAATTACGTTTAATCTAACATACTTACCGTGGCTCACAAATGCAATAAGCGGCAGCGGTTTGCCAATTCTGCCTCGTAACAATAAAGTCCGAAGGGACAGTAACTCTGAGAGTGTCTACGTCTTGCGCATGCGCAGGTGCTCTTCCTCTTTTCGAGGAGACCTTGACCTTGACCCTGACTGTGGCTAGAAGGAACCAGGAAGGCGGGGAGGTCGGGAGGGACTCTGCGTGAGCCACGGTAAGTATGTTAGATTAAACGTAATTTTAGAAGGAAAATTTCCTTTTAATTACACATACTATACCGTGGCTCACAAATGCAGAATAGCACTACCCGGATGGAGGGCTTACCTGGTTAACGCCTGGAGGAATGGCAGGAGTCAGGGCGTGTGGCTGAGATGGGGTGTTGGGCCACCACAGCGGAAGCGATACCCCTGGACCCATCTTCGCGCAGACGGGAGACGTCGCGCAGGTAGAACTGGATGAAAGTGCCCGGGGAACGCCAGTACGCGGCGTCTAGGACGTTTTGGATGCTGGCATTGTGGATGACTGCCAGCGAAGAAGCCCATGCTCTGATCTCATGGGGCCTTGGGGAGAAGACAGCTAGCTCGGCGCTCGACCTGGCATACGCAGCCTTGATGACTTCCCTCAGCCATCGAGAGATGGACGTGCGTCTAATGTCCTTTCTATAGTTTTCGTTGTAAGAGAGAAAAAGGTGGCGCCGCTGCTGGCGAGAAGATTTCGTCCGCTTTCTGTACGCTCGCAGTGCGCGAACCGGGCAGAGAGTGCGATCCTCGTCGTCCGGAGCGAGGATAGACGTGAGGGGATGGATGTGGATGGCCGGCGAAGGAGAACCTGGAGACTGGTTCTTGGCCAAGAATTCCGGGAGTAGGCGGAGAGACATCGAGCCATCAGGTTCGAGAGCAACATCTCCGGGGAGACCACTAAGGGCGTGCACTTCGCTGCAGCGCCTCCCCGATGCGAGAGAGACGAGAAAGGCCGTCTTGAAAGAGAGGAACTTCAGGGAACACTCCCTGATGGGTTCGTAAGGGGGGAGTCTAAGGGATGAGAGGACGAGAAAGAGATCCCACGCCTGGGTTCGGCGGGGGTTCCTGGCTTCCTGGAGAGAAGCCCCTCTGACGAGATTCCGCAATAGAGGATCGTGCTCAAAGGACGGACCACCCAACTGACGGATGGTGGTGCAGATGGCCGCCCTGTGGACCTTCACTGAGGATGCGGAAAGCTTTTTCTCTGTGGACAGAAAGCCGAGGTAGTTGGCCAACTGCAAGCGAGAGGGTGAATGGGGTGACACCTCATTTGAGGTGCACCAAGAGACCCAGCCATTCCAGTGGGCATTGTACACCCCCTGTGTGCCCGGCCTGTGAGCTTGCTGCACAAGGCCGATTACGGCCGGGGACAGGCCTAATGAAGACATCGAGTCCCGCACAGCATCCAGGCGTGAAGGTTTAGAACGTCTGGATTGCCGTGCGGAATGCCTGACCTGGGTTGGAGGATGGAGCGGCTCGATACCGCGAGTTTTAGCGGCGGCACATGGGACAGGTGCAGAAGTTCTGGGTACCATGCCTGTGCTGGCCATTTGGGTGCGACAAGGATTAATGTCGCTGCGTCCTCCCTGGCTTTCCTCAGCACTTTCCCCATAATGGGGAACGGGGGAAAGGCATAGCCGATGAGGTTCGACCATGGAATGGATAGGGCATCTACAGCCCAGGCCGCTGGGTCCGGAACTGGAGAGACGTACAAAGGGAGGCGGTGATTGAACCTGGTGGCAAAGAGGTCCACGTGTGGTTTGAACCATGCTGCCCATACTGGCTCCAGGACTGCATGGACCAGTGTCCATTCCGAGGGAAGAATCATGTGGGATCTGCTGAGAGAGTCCGCAAGTATGTTGATCTTCCCCGGGACATGCTTTGCTGAGAGCTGAATCGAGTGTTCCTCGCACCAGATGAGGAGCTGTTCCGCTCTCCGAGACAAGGAGTGGGAGCGGGCGCCCCCTTGCTTGTTGATGTAACAAGCTACTGTGGTGTTGTCCGTGTTGATGCGGACATGTTTTCCCTTCAGAAAGGGGAGAAACTCCCCGAGTGCCAGGCAAACTGCCTCCAGTTCCAACATGTTTATGTGGCAGGGCATGAGGTCGGTCGACCACCGACCTGCGGCTGTCAGCGTGCCGACATGGGCTCCCCACCCGGAGGTGGACGCGTCCGTGAACAAGTGCTCCTGAGGAGGGGGCAGTGTGATGGGGACTCCCTGGGCCAGGCGTGACTGGGAGCGCCATTTGGTTACTGCTGATATGAACCAAGGGCCCAGGTGGACCGGGAGGTCCCATGGCTGAAGCGACTGTGACCAACGCTTCCTGAAGCCGCGTTGGAATTGCCGCTTGAGAAGACGACCCAGTGGCACTAGGGGTGCCAGCGACTCCATAAGGCCCAGTAGGGAGGCCAGCTTCCTTGCTGGCGCTTGGAGTTGGGGGAGCAGTTGGGCTAAGAGGCCCTGAAGGCGCAGTAAGCGCTGGGGAGACGGGGTGACCCTCCGCTTGGAGGTGTCGAAGGACATGCCCAGGAACTGGAATTGTTTGGAGGGAGTTAGGTCCGACTTCTCCTCGTTGCAGACAAAGCCCAGGTTGTGACAGAGTTGCAGGACCTGGGATGCTTGTTGCGCACACTGTTCTTTGGAGGAGGCGAGTAGAAGCCAATCGTCTAGATAGGCCTTGAGGCGGATGCCCTTCTCCCGAACATGCATGCAGAGTTCCCTCGCCACCATCGTGAAGAGCCAAGGGGCGGGTGCCAGACCGAAGGGCAGTGCCCTGAATTGGAAGATCCGGTTCCTCCAGACGAATCTGAGGTACTTCCTGTCCCTGGGTGAATGAGGAGATGGAAGTATGCATCCTTGAGGTCGATGGATATCCCCCAGTCGCCCGGGTGCAAGGCCTCGCGGATGGACATAGGGGTCTCCATACGGAAATGGAGGACGCGGAGGAACCGGTTTAGGGAGGAGAGGTCCAGGACGGGCCTCCAGCCCCCCGAAGTTTTGGGGACCACAAAGATGCGTCCATAGAATCCCGGGGACGCAGCGAAGGAAACTTCCTCCGTAGCCCCCTTGGCTAACATCGAAAGAACCTCCTGATCCAGGGCCTGCGAGGCCGAGCGATCTTGAGGAAGTGCGAAAGCAGGGGGAGAGAGCGTGAGAGGAGCCTTCCTTGGGCCCCAAGGAAGGCGGAACCCCGACCTGATCACCCGCAGGGCCCACGGGCTGGCGGGCAGCCTCTCCCACGCGTCGATGTGTCTGGAGAGACTGCCCACAGGATCGCCCGTGGGGGGTGATGGCCTCAGGCCGGGGGTGAGTCATTGGGGGTTGGCCGGCTGAGAGGGAGCCGGCCTGCGGGCCTTAGGCCGGGCCACCGGCCTGCCCGAATGCTGTTGCGGTCTCCTGTGCCCTTGGGGCCTGGGATCGGCCCGAAACTTGGTGTGGGTGGGCCTGTTTGGCGGGTAGGCCGCTGGAGCCGGGCGCTTCACGGCAGGGCGAGAGGGCCTCGAATGGAGGGCGAGGTCCCTTTTTATGTCCGCCTGGTGCTTCAGGACGGCCTGAACATGGTTCCCGAAGAGGGAGCCCGGCTGGACGGGCACCGCGCGCAAGGAGGCCCTTGCCGACGGTGAGGTGGCAACCGAGGATGCCGCGAGAATGGCATCCCGCCTCGCCATGACGGCGTTCAGATACGTGCGTGCTTGCGATTCGGCCACGGATCTGAGCCCCTGCGCCATGGCCTGGATAAAGGCCACGATGGTTGCCTGGTCAGGCGCCTGGCGGAGCGTGAAGGACTGCTGGTTGGGGTCCTTCAGGGCTTCCCCTAGGCCGCCCAAGAATGAGTCCAGGGCGGAGGTTGCCGCCAGCCCCCGTCTCGCGTTCTCCTCCCATTCCGTCAAGCATTTCTCCGTGATGGAGATATGCTGCGGCTGGGCCCGAGAGCGATCGTTCACAAGGAGGAGGTTCTCCTGTGTGAGCGAGAGGGGAGCGTCAGGGATAGGCCCATGGGCCATGAAGGGCTTCCGCTGGAAGGGGAGCGGTGCCGGCTTCAGGAATTTCCTGAAGGGCAAGGCTCCCGGGAAGTCAGGCACAGATCCTGGAACGAAATCTTGTGCCTCTTTCCCCCTGGCGGTGTCCTGGGCTTGCCTGAGGCAGTCAGCCACCATGTCGGACTGTTTTAGCAAGGAGGCCCGTGGGGCTGAGGTAGGGTGAGCGCTGAAAAGGCGCTCGGCCGAGCCAAGCTTGGGAGCCTTGGGCTCTGGCACAGTGGACACCGCCTCCGGTGTGAGTTGTGCCAGCCGGTCCATGGCATCCTGGAAGCAGAATGCCATGTGGGCAGGGGCCTCATCCTCTGAGGCCGAGTCCGAGTCCTCTGGCCCGCCTATGGAGGGGGCGAGAGTCTGCGGAGAGTCTGACCGGGGTGCCACGGTTGTGGGACCCGGGTCAGAGCCCCCAGGAGGCAGCCCCGGTGTTGTGTCCAACACGGGTGGTGCCGGGGGGGCTGGGCAGGGTGAGTCCTGCGCTGGTGGGGCGCCGGGCATAAAGCCGGGCCACCACGTGCATCCCGTGGCCGAGGCCGGGGGAAATCCCAAGGATGGGTGCCACGGTACCATGTGCGGTGCCATGGGATGTGGCATGGGCTGAGCCCAAGGGGCATCAGGACCCTGACCCCATGAAGGGTAGGGCCTGGCCCGGTCCCCAGTGCCCAAAGGGCCAGCCTGCTGGGGGCGGCTAGGCATGTGCCAAGGCGCCCAAGTGCTCTGTCCGGAATGGGACAGAGATGTGGCAGCCCGCCATGGGTCGCTTGGTAGTTGCCAAGGCGCCCAAGTGCTCTGTCCGGAATGGGACAGAGAGGTTGTGGCGGGTGCAGCAGCAGGCTGTGGGGGAGGAAGGGAGACAACCGGGGCGGATCGACGATCTGACGCCCGTAAGGGTGGGGTTGTCTCCCTTGGCCCACCTGGCGAACCAGGGGGTGTCCCGCCTGGCGAACCAGGGGGTGAGCCGGTTCCGCTCACATTACGGTCCATCTTGCCTCCCGAAGGAGACCCATGCCCAATGCGCCCATCAGCCATGGAGGCTGAAACAGTACCAGCAGAACCGGAGTTAAGCTGTACGAAGGGGGCGAGCACAGAATCGACAGAACCAGAGTTGAGTCGATCACCGTGCCGGGCCGTAAAATGACGAAAATTCAACTGAGCCGGAGCTGAGTTGAGGGCTCGTGGTCACCGCAACCGAACCGTAGCTGGGTTGCGATGACTTGTCGATAGTGTGAAAGAGAGAAGACGTAAAAGGGAGAGACGAAGTTGAAGAGAGAGCGGTTTGTGCACCGGTGGAACCACCCCTTTGTGGGTTTGAGAATTCGGCGGACGAAATCTTCTTAACCCTCGCTTTGCCACCCAATCGCTTCACATAAGTTTCTCCCTTAAACGAAAACATAGGCAAGACACAAAAACAACAACGACAATCGATCGATCGCGTAGCGAAATCGAAAAATACTTAGCTGCTCAGAGCGTACGAGGCGAGCTGGAAGATGGCTGCCGAGAAAAGAGGAAGAGCACCTGCGCATGCGCAAGACGTAGACACTCTCAGAGTTACTGTCCCTTCGGACTTTATTGTTACGAGGCAGAATTGGCAAACCGCTGCCGCTTATTGCATTTGTGAGCCACGGTATAGTATGTGTAATTAAATAATGAATTAAATTATGGAAATTCTAAGATCACGATTAGAATATTGGTATTCTAATCTTTCATTTGAACCACACTGCACCTTTCATTATTAGATAGCAAGCTTACATCGAAGCAAGTTCAGGCCAAGTCAAAGCGCGGTAAACCACCAAAATGACTGCCATTCGTTGGGAGGTAGAATCAAATTCCTATGTTTAAAGATTAACTTAAAATATACAATTTCAATTACAAGTTTGCTCTTTTTGCAAATAGAGCTGATACTGCAATAAAATGATGCCAAGTAATAAGGCATTAGAAGAGATTCTGGCACTCGGCATTGTGGTCGAACTGCGTGTTCCAGATTAAAGATAAAATCATTTGTGTTTTCTATTGTCTATTCACTGATCAATTTCTGCACAGAAAGGTTGACTTGCCTACTTAAAATATGTCCACATAAACTTCTTATTTGTCTGTTTACTCATTGGTTTGATATTTTTCATGCATTAACATTAATTGATTAGATATGTGAAAATGCGGCTAAAATCCCTTTCAGCAAGTTTATCCACTGACTTATATCAGTCATAGCTTCGATCTGAGTAAATATTATGCAAAATGATGTAGACTGCAACAGTATGTGTGCTGCGTAGATTTTTCTGATGTAGAATATGATGATATTTATTATATGGACCGCAAGGTAAACACCACTGAGCTTACATGAAGAAACACAAATCTGGCCCTTTAGGGATTTCAGAGAGTCGATTTGCCTGCAGGTTCGCAGTGTCGTCATTGCGTTTCACATGCCCAGTATACATTATGTATTATATATATATATATATATATATATATATATATATATATATATATATATATACATATGTATATATAATTATACATATAGGCCTATAGGGGGCTATATATAATTATATATATATATATATATATACGCGGGTGAGCACGAGTGCTATAGTGGGCCCCAGTAGCTCAGTTGGTTGAGCGCCGAATTCACATGCTAATGGTTCTGGGTTCGTATCCCGGGGTGCGCTACATTAAAACTGGCCTTCTCACTATCCCATCTTAACATCATTGTTGTTCTGGTGGAGTCGGTATAGGATTAGATAAGTCCCCCATTCCCCCACTTCCCTGGGATGGTTATCCCCGTCGGCCATATCACCTGAGGTGGGTGCTGACGTAAAAACTGAACCAAACCAAACAAGTGCTAAGTACGCATGCCTTTCTCCTCTGGTCTGGTCGTGAATAATTAGGACGGAATAAAGACTCTGGGTGGGACTCAGAAAAAAATTTGAATACTGAAAAAAATGGCGGGGGTCTGGGGGCCGCCGTAGGCCCCCAGTGGGGGTCTGGGGGCAACGCCCCCAAGAAGCTGAAGAAAATCTGAAATCAAAGCCATAAAAACTGCTCTAAAATGAAACAAAATGTGCTAAATCACACCTTTTTTGTTTCCTTTCAAACTGTCTATTACAAAGCATTACAGAGGGCTTATCCTTGGGTTACCATGTCTGTGTGTGTGTGTGTGTGTAGAGTTGATAAACACGTTTTAGGTTACAACAGTTAGTTAACACTACATTGTCTCTGCTCAGAATTTCTCTTTGCCCACTGCCCACCCCCCCCCCCCCAGCTGCTCCCTGCCACTACCCATTACCCATCCCCTTTCCCTGCCCCTACACTTCCATCTCCCCCCCCCCCCCCCCCCGCCACTCCAGCCCTACCGGATCAAATGTACTCAACAGTCATAACCTAGGCCTATGTGACTCACACTGTTTACATCGGCAAAACTGACACTTGGCTATTGCGGAATTTGAGATAGACACAATGTGTAATCTCAGATCTCAAAGTATAACAGCGTGATAACCCCTTCAGTGGCTTCATATGAGAAATTTATTTCGCCCAAACAGCCAATGCTGGAGGTAAACAGGTCTGCCACGCACCCAAGTCACTATTAGCCTAAAAAGACGGCGTGACTAAAAGATTTAATTTAAGACCGAAGATAGTACCGTGCTGTGATGGCACACACGATCTGTAAAGCTAGTAGTGGTTGCTGCAACGCAATAATTCAGTCGATGTCAGACAGAGAACTTCAACAGAAAATTGCCGGTTTACACGCGTGTTGAGAAACAATATGGCGGACAGTAGCACTTACAGTTAGTTCCGCCTGCAGCATTTATTAACTCCCTTTGTTGAAAGAAGACCCTGAAAGGAACCGCGTTCAAACGAAACAATTTCGGTCGGTAAAAAAAGGGGGGGAAAAAAAAAAGGGAATTTTCGAATACGGAAATCCGTCTCATTACGGAAAAGTCCCACCCCTTTAAGACAGAAACACCAGCTCTGCCTTCCTTGGGTCTTCTTTGTCAGGCTGCCTTACCACCTGCGCTCTTCTGCCTTCTGTCTTCACCCTTAACACCACACCATCACATTGTTATTCTGGGATATACTGATCAGTGGTGCCACACTAACTAACAACCCAGGGCACGTGTCCATTCTAAACTTCAACTGTCAGCCTTTAATATTGTTATTCTGGGATGTACTGATCAGCTTTGTGGTGTGCACAATGATCAAACAGCATGTCAGAGTTTCACATCAAAATGTACAAGTTAACCATCACTGATGAATGAACACAAACACAAACACACAGAAGCAGTCAATAGAAAGTGAACTGCAAGCCTTTCACAAGTATACTGTAAAGCAATGCCTGATAACCTGCTAGCATGCTGGGTCTTGAGTCCCATTGCCTGACTACCATTACCGTACCGTTTCACTGATGAAGCTATGGAACAAAAATAAAAGAAAGAAAAAAAACTTGCCTTCAGAATTCAGCAAAGCAGACTGGCTGTATTCACACACAGACACTGTACACACACAGATTCAGTTGTTTCAGTTACTGTTCATTGCCATGTCAGATGAAGGCAAACCTCAAAGTGACACGACGTAGTACCATACGTTGTCCCTTGTCTAAAAGGCACAGTGTAGAAAGTTCTGGGTGACCACTAGCGTGTGACAGAGACAAATAAAGGACAACGGCCTGCAACGATCATGTTGGTCTGTACTGGAAAAGAGTCATTGTTGCCGCATTTCAGTCTATAGTCTAACGTACCTCATTTGTAGTTTGGTTATTGGGACACTATCAAAAAGGCTCAGGTGAAATGACTCTGACAAATGGCACAAAATTCACTGGTGTTATAATCAAAAGGTTCAGGTGAAATGATTCAGACAAATGGCACAAAATACACTGGTGTTATAATCAAAAGGTTCAGATGAAATGACTCAGACAAGTGGCAAAAACTACACTGTTGTTATAATCAAAAGGTTCAGGTGAAATGATTCAGACAAATGGCACAAAACTACACTTGTGTTATAATCAAAAGCTTCGGGAGTGAAACGGAAGTTCAATGCCTGTGGATCAACTTCTACTTCATGCTTTATATTACTAACAGCTGTGTGGACTGCAGGCCACACCTACAATGTCTAATTTGCCCACACTGTATTGTGAGTATGTTCAGTTCAGTCTATACCATCGCTCCTTGGAATGTAGGCTGCCTACACTGCTCTCTGGATCTCTATTCTCCTCACATATGTCTTTCCTCAACCAGGTTGAAAATCTCTAGACTGTTACAACCTGTCCACTCCTTGATATTTCCTAGGTAATCTGTTTGTGGTCTTCCCCTTTTTCTTTTTCTCTTGACTTTTCCCTGAATGACATCATTCATGAGAGTGCATTTTTTGTTTCTGCACACATGTCCAAAGAACGTCATGTTCATTTAAGGATGATCTGTACAAGTTTTCTCCAGGTTTCAGCTCGTCGAGTATGCTCTTGTCACTTCTCTTGTCTTTCCAACCACTCTTAAGAGACAGCTATAGAACAACATTTCAGTGTCTTTTTGAGGTCTTTCCTTCAGCTCTGTATGTTTTGATGATCCAGATCAGGCATATTACTATTCTCATTTTTAGTTTTCTGTCTCTTGTTTTGTCTTTCCAGATGTTTGTGAGGTCTATCACCTGTTTCTTTGCCATGCCAATTCTGGTGTTGATGTCAATAGAACAATCTACATCGTTGGATTTGATCAATCCTAAATATATGTACTGGTGGACTTCTTTGACTTTATCTTGACCTATGTATATGGGTTTGGCTGGACCCGGGCCAATGTAAGAAAATTTGCTTTTCTCAATATTCAGTTTAAGGTTCTTCTCGTCCCCAATCTTATCCAGGACAATTATCATAGATGATGCCTCTTGGTGATTGTTTGCACAGACTGCCTTGTCATCAGTATACCTGAAGTTTGAGATTTTTCTACTTCCCACATTTATGTTATATTCTTCCATGTTCCGTATATGTACTTAACAAAAGCAGTGACAGGCTGCATTCTTATTGCACATCTTTCTTGATGTTGAATGACTCAATGATTTTGTTGCCCCATCTGATTTTGGCATTCTGATCTTTGTAGAGATATTTTGTGAGATGTGTTGGATGTGTTGCCTGGCTTTTTGCCCACACTGTGTTGTCAGTATGTTGCCAGACGTTTTGTCCACACTGTGCTGTCAGTATGTTGCCAGACGTTTTGTCCACACTGTGTTGTCAGTATGTTGCCAGAAATTTTGTCCACACTGTGTTGTATGTTGCCAGACGTTTTGCCCACACTGTGTTGTCAGTATGTTGCCAGACGTTTTGTCCACACTGTGTTGTATGTTGCCAGACGTTTTGCCCACACTGTGTTGTCAGTATGTTGCCAGACGTTTTGCCCACACTGTGTTGTCAGTATGTTGCCAGACGTTTTTGCCCACACTGTGTTGTCAGTATGTTGCCAGACGTTTTGCCCACACTGTGTTGTCAGTATGTTGCCAGACGTTTTGTCCACACTGTGTTGTCAGTATGTTGCCAGACGTTTTGTCCCACACTGTGTTGTCAGTATGTTGCCAGACGTTTTGTCCACACTGTGTTGTCAGTATCCAGACGTTTGTCCACATGTTGTATGCCAGACGTTTTGTCCACACTGTGTTGTCAGTATGTTGCCAGACGTTTTGTCCACACTGTGTTGTCATATGTTGCCAGACGTTTTGTCCACACTGTGTTGTCAGTATGTTGCCAGACGTTTTGCCCACACTGTGTTGTCATATGTTGCCAGACGTTTTGCCCACACTGTGTGTATTTTCCAACTTTTGCCAACGTTGTATGTTGCCAGACGTTTTGTCCACACTGTGTTGTCAGTTTGATGTTTGCCAGACGTTTTGTCCACACTGTGTTGTCAGTATGTTGCCAGCGTTTTGTCCACACTGTGTTGTCAGTATGTTGCCAGACGTTTTGTCCACACTGTGTTGTCAGTATGTTGCCAGACGTTTTGTCCACACTGTGTTGTATGTTGCCAGACGTTTTGTCCACACTGTGTTGTATGTTGCCAGACTTTTTGCCACACTGTGTTGTCAGTATGTTGCCAGACGTTTTGCCACACATGTGTTGTCAGATGTTGCCAGACGTTTTGTCACACTGTGTTTGTATGTAGCCAGGCTTTTTGCCCACACTGTGTTGTCAGTATGTTGCCAGGTCACGTTTTTGTCCACACTGTGTTGTAGTGTTGCCAGAACGTTTTGTCCACACTGTGTTGTCATGTATTGCCAGGCGATTTTTGCCCACACTGTGTTGTCAGGATGTTGCCAGACGTTTTGTCCACCTGTGTTGTATGTAGCCAGGCTTTTTGCCCACACTGTGTTGTCAGTATGTTGCCAGACGTTTTGCCCACACTGTGTTGTAGTATGTTGCCAGACGTTTTGTTCCACACTGTGTTGTTATGTAGCCGGACTTTTTGCCCACAACTGTGTTGTCAGATGTTGCCAGACGTTTTGTCCACTCTATGTTGTTATGTAGCCAGGCTTTTTGCCCACACTGTGTTGTCAGTATGTTGCCAGACGTTTTGTCCACACTGTGTTGTATGTAGCCAGGCTTTTTGCCCACCTGTGTTGTCAGTATGTTGCCAGACGTTTTGTCCACACTGTGTTGTATGTAGCCATGCTTTTTGCCCACACTGTGTTGTCAGTATGTTGCCAGACGTTTTGTCCACACTGTGTTGTATGTAGCCAGGCTTTTTGCCCACACTGTGTTGTCAGTATGTTGCCAGACGTTTTGTCCACACTGTGTTGTCATATGTTGCCAGGACTTTTTGCCCACACTGTGTTGTCAGTATGTTGCCAGACGTTTTGCCCACACTGTGTTGTATGTAGCCAGGCTTTTTACCCACACTGTGTTGTCAGTATGTTGCCAGACGTTTTGCCCACACTGCTGTTGTCATTATGTTGCCAGACGTTTTGTCCCACACTGTGTTGTCAGTATGTTGCCAGACGTTTTGTCCATACTGTGTTGTCATATGTGCCAGACGTTTTGTCCACACTGTGTTTGTCAGTTGGTTTTTGCCAGACGTTTTGCCCACACTGTGTATGTCAGTATGTTGCCAGACGTTTTGTCCACACTGGTTTACTGTTCAGTATGTTGCCAGACGTTTTGTCCACACTGTGTCGTATGTTGCCAGACGTTTTGTCCACACTGTGTGTATGTAGCCAGCTTTTTGTCCACACTGTGCTGTGTGATGTTGCCAAAGCGCGTTTTTGTCTACACTGTGCTGTATGTAGCCAGGCTTTTTGTCCACACTGTGTTGTATGTAGCCAGGCGTTTTGTCCACACTGTGCTGTATGTAGCCAGGCTTTTTGTCCACACTGTGTTGTATGTAGCCAGACGTTTTGCCACACTGTGGTGTATGTAGCCAGGCTTTTTGTCCACACTGTGCTGTATGTAGCCAGGCTTTTGTCCACACTGTGCTGTATGTAGCCAGGCTTTTTGTCCACACTGTGCTGTATGTTGCCAGGCTTTTTGCCACACTGTGCTGTATGTAGCCAGCGTTTTGTCCACACTATGTGTATGTAGCCAGACGTTTTGTCCACGCTGTGCTGTATGTAGCCAGGCTTTTTGCCTACACTGTGCTGTATATTACCAGGATTTTTGCCCACACTGTGTTGTCAGTATGTTGCCTGCCTTATTGCCCACACTGTTGCTCATACTGTGCTGTCAATATATCTCTGCAAAGTCCGCATACTCTCCAGTGGGTGTACATGCATGAAACACCCAGTAAGCCAGGCTTTTTGCATGCCAACAAAGATGGACTATTGCAGGTTTTGTACAACAACCACCTGCCTGCATAGTGTGAACAAATACAACGTGTGTGTATACATGTACATCTGGATGATGAAAAACTAATAAGAAAGACCCAAGACTGTCAGCCTTTTTAATACCCTTTTATTAAGGCGTGTATATACATCTTGAATTATCAAGAAGCTACTCAAGACCCAAAACTGTCGAGAGAGCCATTTTTATCCCACTTTTTCATGAAAGAATGGAAACAAGAAATATTCATTACACAAAGTACATATTTATCATTGCAAAATCCATGGGAATGAAACAAACAGACCACATGCATATCTTATTTTCCGGTTTGTGTTAGATAAGACACGAAACCAAATCTTTGGATATCTCTCTCTCTCTCTCTCTCTCTCCTCTCTTCACTCACTCATCTCTCTCTCTCTTTCTGTCTCTCTCTCTCTCTCTCTCTCTCTCTCTCTCTCACTAGCCAGATAGACAGACAGACAGACAAACGGTAGATAGATAGATAGATAGATAGATAGATAGATAGATAGATAGATAGATAGATAAAGATAGATAGATAGATTGATAGACACACACACACACACACACACACACACACACACACATGCACGCACACACACACACACACACATACGTACGCACGCACGCAATCACACGCACAGACAGGCCCACACACAAATACAGACACACACACACACACACACACACACACACACACACACACACACACACACACAACACAAGAAACACAGGCAAACAAAGATACACAGATAGAAACATAGAGACATGGACAGACAGACTGACGTACAGGCAGACATCCAGACACAGGAGCACACACATATTTGTCTAGCCTATAGATAATGATGTCCATTATTTCGGGGTGGGAGATAAAAACAAAAAAAAAACAAGAAAAGGAAGGAAGGTCTTTCATTTCGTATTGTAACCAAAAAGGACAACAGTCGCTTTCCAGACATACACTACTCTTGTGTTAGTCATAGTCAACTTGGATAGTCCTTTTCAGTGTGTCACAACTTGGCTATCCTTATTCCTGTGTGTCACGCTTGGCCATTCCTAATTAATAGGAATGGCAGTCTGTCACACAACACGACTAAGGAACAACCAAGTCTGACCAACACGAACTAGAACACGACAAGTGTGTTGTTGTGGGTGTGTGGGTTTGTGTGTGTTGTGTGTGTGTGGTGTGGTTTGTTTGAGCCTGTCGCTGATTCGTGCGTCGCGTGTGTGTGGGGGTGGTCGCAATAGCCCTGCTGACTCGCAACACTTGGCCACTGATAAAGGGACATTGAAGAAGAAGAAGAAGAAGGGCGAAGCTTTCTGCCTACAGTTCCACATTACACGGAGACCTGAGTAGACCTACTTAACTCTAAGGTATGTTTGATTTGAAGATTTGTTGTTGGTTATATATCATACAAATTGAAGTCTGGAGTATCAGGAATGTTGCTGCACCTGATTGCATGCCTCTCTCTCTCTCTCTCTCTCTCTCTCTCTCTCTCTCTCTCTCTCTCTCTCTTCTCTCTCTCCTTTATGTACATGACTTGATTGTCTGATCTCTGATGTGCTGTATCGATTTTGTGAAAAGCCAAAGTCCGAGTTAATATCTGTTTTGAATGGACAGCAACTTTTGTCTGAGCACGTCAAAATAATATTTATTGATTCAATAATTGACTCTGTCACAAACATTTCTGTGATTGGTGTCATCACGATGATGCTACAACTGTTGATGATTCAGCAGGTCAGGTAATGACGTAGCTACATAGGACTACAATCGACACACAACGAAGAAGATACAATCTGGACACACACCAAATAGCTACAGTCTTGACACACACACGAGAAGACAGTCAAGCGGCACACACACATAGGAATGCCATCGTGCACAAACTGAACAGGACTACAATCGGCACACAACGATAGACACCAATCTGACACACACACAACTAAGGAGCCATCGTGACACAACAACTAAGAACCACATCGTGCACACAACAACTAAGACACAACATCGTGCACACAACACAACTAGGACACGAACCAACTTGCCACACAACAGGAAACAGTCTGTGACCACGACAGGAACATGAACCAAGTCTGTGGCACAAACACGAATTAATTAAGGAATCACAAATCAAGTCTTGGCACATGTTATTCTGTGGTGAGTTGGATTGTCATTTCCACTGACTGATGCTACAAACTTGTTGATGATTCAAAGGCAGGTCAAAGGTAAATGACTGGTTAGGCTGTAACACGAATTAAGGGACTAGCCAAGTCTGTGACACACAATACGAATTAAGGGACTAGCCAAGTCTGTGACACACAACACGAATTAAGTGACTAGCCAAGTCTGTGACACACAACACGAATTAAGGGACTAGCCAAGTCTGTGACACACAACACAAATTAAGGGACTAGCCAAGTCTGTGACACACAACACGAATGAAGGGACTAGTCAAGTCTGTGACACACAACACGAATTAAGGGAATGGCCAAGTCTGTGACACACAACATGAACTAAGGGACTAGCCAAGTCTGTGACACACAACATGAACTAAGGGACTAGCCAAGTCTGTGACACACAACACGAACTAAGGGAATGGCCAAGTCTGTGACACACAACACGAACTAAGGGAACACTAACCAAGTCTGTGGCACACAACACGAACTAAGGGAACACGAACCAAGCCTGTGGCACACAACACGAACTAGGGGAACACGAACCAAGCCTGTGGCACACAACACGAACTAGGGGAACACGAACCAAGCCTGTGGCACACAACACGAACTAGGGGAACACGAACCAAGCCTGTGGCACACAACACGAACTAGGGGAACACGAACCAAGTCTGTGGCACACAACACGAACTAAGGGAACACGAAACAAGTCTGTGGCACACAACACGAACTAGGGGAACACGAACCAAGCCTGTGGCACACAACACGAACTAACGGGAACACGAACCAAGCCTGTGGCACACAACACGAATTAAGGAAACACGAACCAAGTCTGTGGCACACAACACGAACTAGGGGAACACGAACCAAGCCTGTGGCACACAACACGAACTAGGGGAACACGAACCAAGCCTGTGGCACACACACGAATAGGAACACGAACCAAGCTGGCACACCAACGAATTAAGGAAACACGAACCAAGTCTGTGGCACACAACACGAACTAAGGGAACACGAACCAAGCCTGTGGCACACAACACGAAGTGATTAGCTAAACTGTGACACTCACTGTACAAGTAGTCTTGGAGAGAACGAAAAGCCAAGGAAAAAATTGCAAAAGAAATACAATGCAATGCCTTCGATAGAACTATATTATCTGTAACATACATAAATGTAGAACAAGATATGAAGCGGAAAATTCTTAAATATTCATTTGAAGATCGAACTCTATTCAATTTCTCGGACGAAGAAATATCGGCTACGTACACCGGCCTACGCAGAGTGGTTGTCATGACTGCCTTCTATGATGATCAGGATGACATGGGGGGAAAAAAAAAACGCCTAGCAAACTTGTTACCGAGAGTAAACTATTTGTATGCAATATGGTAACTTCAGCCTGTCTGTGTTGGTCGAGCATCATGTCATGACAAAGATTATGATGTTACAACAAAAACCATTTCTCATGTCCAGTTCGATCAGTGATCGGACTTTGTTTTAGTGGATTGTGTATTTATGCCAAAAATAGCTTTTGTAAGCGTAGTGGTTTTTGGCGCCGTGGTAGCGTGTTCTCATTTTTTGAATCCAAGAGACCGTGTTCGAATCATGTGTGTGAGTGGGATTTTTTTTTTTTTTTGATTTTTGTTTTTTTAATAAACCTATTTCACAGAGTGCATACATCGCAAAATTATTTGAAACTGTAAATATTCGTTTGTTTCATACAGGTTTTTTTTTATTGACATTCATGAATATTTCAGATTTTTTTTACTTCATAATCTATAAATTACAGGAATTATAGAACTACTTTGGTGCAAGTCTGTAGCTTAAGTATATACTCATTTATGCAGTTTCTTGTTTTTTACTTCATTGTCTTCTTTGTTTTGTTGTCAAATGTGTTGTTTTTTTACTGAGCATATTTCACACTTTTGTTGTTTAGGTTTTCTCTCTTCCTCACTCCATACTCACGCTCCTCCCCCCCCCCCCCTCTCTCTCTTCTCCTTCGTCATCATCTACTAAAATGTTTGTTGAATGTTCTGCAAACGTTTGGCAAACAGCTTATGTTGTGTACTTATATAGTCACGTGTATTTGTTTGCGTACGTTTATGTGTGTCTCTTCCGTGCACGCATTTGTAATTTGGCATTCATCTTCACATGTGTATGCACGCATGTGTGTGTGTGTGTGTGTGTGTGTGTGTGTGTGTGTGTGTGTGTGTGTGTGTGTGTGTGTGTGTGTGTGCACTGGTGGACGTTTGCATGGTAAGATAGCAAGAAATACAATTGCTGATTATTACTAATTTTGCTAGCATTTTTCAGATCCACTAAAATAGAATTGTTGATTATTTATATGACTAATTTTGCTAGCATTTTTCAGATCCACTAAAATAGAATTGTTGATTATTTATATTACTAATTTTGCTAGCATTTTTCAGATCCAATAGAAACACAACTGTCCATTATTTTTAATATTACTATTTTTTGCTAGCATTTTTCAGATCCACTAGAAATACAATTGTTTATTATTTATAATATTACTATTTTTTGCTAGTATTTTTCAGATTCACTTTGCTGTGCAGTATGCACAAAACCATTATCCAACAGTGAATTGTGACACCAAATGAAAAGAAGACTAGAAATTGGCATACATTTACGAAGCAGTGCTAGAAAAAACGGTAAAACATTCTCCCTAGGGTAATCTGTTCAGAAGCAGTGCCGTTACGAGTATGATAACAAACACATCATAAAACGTGATCCAAAACAAGTGTGACTGCCCACGTTCAGGCAAACAGGAACCCGAGAAAAAAAAACACGAAAAAAATAATAAGAACGCATCAAGACAAGACAGGTGCAAACATTCTGCCAACTAGCCATTGTCAAGCGTATGATCACAAACAAACAAACACCAAATACAAAAAGTAGGAGAAAAAGACTGAAACTTCCCTGCTGCTCCGTCTCACACTGCTCTCTTTTACCTGCCTGGATTCTCTTCTGAAAGTGATCAGCTGCAAGACAGTCTGACAGTCTGCAACTCCAAACAGTTTTCATGTCGACATCACGGACTTGAACATTCCGTTTCAAATGACGGTTGCAAAGGCTTGACATGCAAAAACTGTCCATTACTTCCTGAAAGGGACAATGGGGACCCGCCTGAATTCCCTAGAGTGTTTGAATTCCTTGACTAACCGGTTATGGCTGATCTGCATTATGTACATCTGCCAAATTTTTTTATCATTGCAGAACAGTGATGTATGCATGGTGCAAACACATTCTGTGCAGTCTTTTCTATATGTGGCATCCAATCGTCTTTCTTTCACTGTATTCGGTCAGAGAAGCTTTCCAGCTTTCAAACGAGATGTAATATGACTATGTTCTGATGTGTTTTGAGAAATAAAATTAATTCCGATGACGTCATGTTGCTAAAAATAGAATTCCGCTCTATGCACTCTTCTACATTATTTGATATGTTGAAGCTGAACCCGTTCCACATATATTTCAGTGCTGTTTGTTACTTTTGCTACTTTTTTCCTTTCTTTGTGTATTTTTGACGTTCCTCTCCTAGGCTAAACATGAACTAAGGAGTGACTAGGAAAGCCTGTAACTGAAGAAACAGCCAAAAAACAAACAAAACAAAAACAACAACCAAAAAAGCTCACAACACGCTGTGTGTGGATATACCCACTACCAACATGTGGTTGTACTCAAAATGTGGTTTCCTTTTGAGATTTTGTTTGCCATTGAAAGATAGCTGCATTCTGACTCCACAGTGTGATCAAATGGTTATTTACTGTAATATAATCAGCAGTGTCTTCAATTCAGTTGTTTCGCTAAACATTTAGGGAAAAGCAATCAACGAAAGTGCATTTCCATAAGCACAACCCTCTTCGACATCGTAATATACAAGTAGGTCTCCATAAGTATTACTAAAGAAGATTAACAGTTATTAAAACGAATACAGTCTCAAAATACAACCGATGATAAAATAGAATAAACATTTGCTATATTTGTTATGTTAATTCATTGCAATTTAGTTGGATTTTTTGCGTCAGAGCTGGCCTGACTTGGTAGAGCAGAGCAAATAATCAAGGGACTGACTCCGCTGTGTTAAAAAACACGCCATCACAACTGAACTTCGAAATAAATTGTAGGCCTACTTTATTTCACAACTGAATTTGGAAATATCGTTGTTTGTTTTCGCTTCAGCTTTACATTTGCATGACATAAAGTGTTTTCACTTCAGCTGTACATTTCCATTAAAGAAAAGCTAAATTATAATTCCAGCATGAAATTTACTATCTCTGCATATGCTGAAACAAATTGTAGAAAAACGTTTAAAAACCACGTTTATTACATTTCCTGTGGTTCTCTTTTGATATTATTTTGTAGTATATCCCAGCAAGACATCTATCTAGCTTTAATATTTGTAACTTTTTTATTCACAAAAACTTTATATGTAATTAAGAAAGAATAAATCAAATGATAATAAATGATAAATAAAAAATAGATATGTGAAATGAAAAGTAAAAAAAAAAAAAAAGTAAGTAAAAGTACAGTTTTACGTTTGTAATATATAATTATATGTTTATATAAATATCTACAACATGTAAGTATGCGTGTAATTAGGGTTGGACAGTCTTAGTATGTCAAGTTATATTCAATGTGTATCAACGCGTATATTCTGAGGTGTGTGTGTGTGTGTGTGTGTGTGTGTGTGTGTGTGTGTGTGTGTGTGTGTGTGTGTGTGTGTGTGCGTGCGTGCGTGCGTGCCTCTGCGTGTGTGTGTGTGTGTGTGATATCAGTCTAGTGGTAGCAATCTCATTGGTATTGTGTAATCAGAAATGTGTTAAATATGTTTGCCTTTTGAACCACCCTTGTCTTCAAAAGACTTTCGAGTCATTTTGCAGAAATGATTTTCACATAATTGCATGGGTGCAACTTTTTCTATTTGACGACGGAAATCGTTTTTTCAAAAGAGTCAGAAACGGAAAATCCGTTTTTCGAAAAAATCGCCGAGGTAGCGTCGGTTTTTTGTTTTGTTTTGTTTTTGTTTTTTGTTTGTTTGTTTGTTTTTTGCCTAAATTCGTTTATCGAACGTGAATGTTTCGCGACGGTTACTCTCCGGTGTAGAAAGGAAAGCGGAAGCACACTTTTGTGAATGAAGCTATGAAAGTCAATGCGCATGTTCCGTTGCGAAATCTCGCATCAACTTCCGTGAAATCGCCGCCATTTTTGAGCTTCGCATGTTGAGCCAACTTCACGATGCCAGTGGTGAAAGAAGGCAAATATGTCGCCTTAATCGACGCAACTGTCAAGAATAAATGGCGTTTGGAATGGGTAGAGGAGAAAGATACAGACAAAGATAATTCCCGTCGCCTGTGGCGTGTGAAAATCGACCGAGCAGTTATAAAGATACTTGAAATTGTCTGAAATAGGATGAAAAGCATCTGCTGTTTTTCTTGAATCTAATTGCAGGAGAAAGCTTAAGATTCAGTTTTATTTTTACAAAAGCTTCAGCGTCTAAGCCCCCATACGGGGGCGCTGCCCCTGTACCCCACCAGGGGCCAATAGGCCCCTGGACCCCTTTCCGTTTTTTTGACTTTTTCTAAGTTGCACCCTTGTAATTGAATCCAATTTGTCCCTAATGGAGTGGTAGTATTTGAAAGATCAGATGGTGACTATGAACGAAATAAATCATGTCACACCATTATAGAAACAGATCATGTCACACTATGACAGATATAAATCATGTCACACTGTGATAGAACATGTGACACTAGAACAGAAATAAATCATGTCACACTGTGATAGAACATGTGACACTAGAACAGAAATAAATCATGTCACACTGTGATAGAACATGTGACACTAGAACAGAAATAAATCATGTCACACTGTGATAGAACATGTGACACTAGAACAGATATAAATCATGTCACACTGTGATAGAACACGTGACACTAGAACAGAAATAAATCATGTCACACTGTGATAGAACATGTGACACTAGAACAGAAATAAATCATGTCACACTGTGATAGAACATGTCACACTAGAACAGAAGTAAATCATGTCACACTGTGATAG